>JAABNY020000035.1:4130498-4143495 GCA_015164015.2 Brevimyrus niger
TGCGCATGATTTGGCCCTCGAAAACTGCTCAAGTGTCTAATGTGGCCCATTGAGAAAAATATTTGCCCACCCCTGCAGTAAACCCTTAATCACTCCAGTACTGTATGTTTATTAAGAGGCAAGAATCCGGAACACAGAGGTCTCATTAGTGCAGTTGGCAGTATGAATGTGTTTGCTCATAACCGCTTAGAGTTTAGAAGTTCATCTGGTCACAGCTCAGATCTTCATTTCCTGTCAGCTCCTTAAAAGCAGCTCTGTTGGGGGCTGACATGGGCCCCTGATGGACCAATGACAAGATCCCTCTCAGCCATAACATCACAGCTCACAGAAAGGCACTTTCTCCCCTTATACAGCACTACCTTTCCTTGCTAAGAGTCACCATAAATACCTATCCCAGGGGCACCATATGACAAGACCTCTCCCAGATCTTGATACCAGCAGTTCAATCACCTCCCAGTGACTGTGGAGATGTGTGTACAAGGTGGAGAACAATGACGCATCGGATGACGGGGCAGGATTTATGTTATGTCTGAAACTCATAAGCCACAGCCTGTTTGGATTACCTGGAGGGAAAAAAGAACTCAGTACTGCAAAGCGATGCGTGTAAAATAGATATCTGCCAGCTTTACTTTAGTATAGCTTCGCTACCCTCAGACAGGTGTACCGAAGGGGCGGCAGTTCCTTACAGTACAATTACTAGTCCTGGTCGACTACTTGATATGCACAATTTCCAGCTCTCTTTCAAATGCTAACAACCTCTGTGCCAGAGGATAAATTAGGTCGACCAGGGAAAGTATTAAGTTAGCCGTTTAATTTCTTGAGTCCTCTGTAAATCAGTGAACAGCACATACTAGAAACTGAACTCTATATCACTTAAATTTGTCCAAAAAATAATCTATGCAAGAGCCGAGCAGAACGTTATTCTGCGCATAATATTTGTAGTGACTAAATCATGAATCCACCCAGTGTGCTTATATACAGAAAAATACACAAAGGAAAAAGAAAGGCACATATTACCTGTACGCGGTTTTCCCAGCAGTCCAACGGTTAAAGCCCAGTTAAATCAGCCGGCGTTTTTTACTAAGACAAGCCGAAACTCCTCTTCAAACTGAGTACGTAACAAGGATCGAGGGGGTCTTCCTGACAGGGGAATTGTGTCCGATCCCGATCGCAAAACAAAAATGCCACGATGAAGGAACAAAACAAAGCAAATCCGGCGATAACAGCGCTGTCCGACGCTCTTCACGGCAGCGAGGCCGTCCTGTGCCTCCCAACTAAAGCAATTCCTGTTTAAAAAAAAACGCGTGTCCAACTGTAAACTTTACCAGGCGTTCAAACACCGTGTTTTATGTTCCAAAAACTCAATAACAATGAGTTAATGGGAATTACTGTCCATCTACGGCAACATAATAGAAAAGGCACGCAGTTCTTGTCAAACTTCAGAGGCACAGAGACGTCCGGGAGGGCTACCGCTTCACAGCGCCAATCTGGCTTGGGGGACAGTTGTGCTTAACAGTATTTTGTGTGCCCCATAGACTACAGGCTTCCGTATTTCTACGGCTCTTGCAGTATTAAAATCCTGGGGAAGGTCAAAAAACGCTCTCGATGCTCATCGGTGTGCTGTTAAGTGCAAAACATGATGAAATGAGAATAAAGAAATTAACATCAATTTGTTGGTCTTTCTGTACCAGAAAGTATTTCCCACTTCTCTTTGTGTATGTGTATAACCCACGAGGTAATCTAAAACTGCTTATTCTCATCATTTCTAGACTCCTCTAGAAATAGTGTCTATGTGCGTGTGTGCTTATATGTGTATCTGTCTGTGTGTGAATGTGTGTGTACGTGTATCTGTCTGTGTGTGTGTGTGTGGGGGGGGGGGGGGGTCCAAATCCCCCAGTTCCATGCCGAAATAGAACTGGAAACTATCTCGACTACAAGGTGCATCTAAACAGATCGCCCGCGTTGCAGAAATGGGTTTGTCATACAATGGTTGAATGAAACCCAGGGGTGGAGTAACTGGTCCTTGAGCTGACTTGGATAGGGCCCCCCTAAATGGCCATTTGAGTTCTTTTTTTAAAGCTTAAAGAAAAAGGAGACGTAATTAAAAACAGTGGAACATGAATAATATGGCAAGAAAGGCACACGGTGCCAGTGGTAAGATTTAGCGATTAGGGTGGGGACGGGGGTGCTGTTGGTAAAATTCGCCGATAGGGCTACCGTGCCGGCTGGTTTGGTAGCAAAATAACCGGTAGGTTTAGGTGTTTAAAAGAAAAGTGGGCAGCGCAATGTCTCAAAGTAGAATAGTCCATTACAGCTTGGATGTGGGCAATATTATATACCCTGATTACTGTCACTAAAATACAAATAACACGTTGCTGTAATTTAAATTATCATATGATGTTGTATGCGCTTCCGGGATAGGCTCCGGACCCCTCGCGACCCAGTAGGATAAGCGGATTGGAAAATGGATGGATGGATGGATGTTGTATGCTTAAATGTAACTTCTGGAAATTTTGTCTCCATGAGGCCCCTAGTTTTTGGGTGGCCCAGGCGGTTGCCTACCCTGTTTGTCTTTGCTGAAATCTCTACAAACCCGAGAAAAGTGCAACCTGCCATTAAGGCATTATGGATGTCAGAGGAAAACAGTTTTGTTAAATAAACAAACAAGAGAATGCAAAAGAATATGCTTTTTAGTCAATTTCCAGCAATGTATTCTTCAAAAATACAGCTTAACACTGACAGGGCATCTAGATAACCAGAATAATATAAATACAACCTTACCCAAATTTCTTCTGTAGTCCAAAATGTCACATTCAAAGGTGACCTCACATGGGTGTGATGATTGTGAGGGAAAGACATCCAGATCAATGAATTATCAGATGTGGTGACCACAGTTTGACTGGCCCCTAAAGAAAATGGCAGGCTTCTCTGACTGTGAGAAATTACCTTTGTCTTGGTAGAGAACATCACTATAGCTTCATTTTCCAAGGAGGGACGGAAATGTTCACCATGTGCTGTTATATTGGTGAAAAAATGCTTTGGACAGCATAAAATGTAGCTGCTGCTCTCCTTTCAACCTTAATGAAAAGCATGTTTCTCGTAAACCTGGCAAATTTCATTTCTGTTCTTGTCAGATGTGCAGGGGCTCTGGGATCCTGACAAAGAGAAAATATCTAGGGAGCAGCTTCTGGAAGTGGGCCAGGGAAGAGGAAAGGAAGAGGACTGCTTTATGCCAAACTGAACTACTGAACTAGTCAAATCAGATGCCTTAAAAGATAGGTTGGCTGACCTGCACCTTATGATCTAGGGTCTTTTGAATATAATGTCGATTAGCGATACTGGACCCCTGGAGACTTACATCTGGGCTATCTTCTCCCCCTAGTGTGTGGTTGAAATGCTTGTTATACTCCCAGATAAATTTTGGACTTGCAAAACATTTCAGTTTTAACACGAGTTTCCCATCGAATATGTTGATACAATGGTACTGTTCTGCTGCTCTATTTTGCAGTCTAATGAGGAAATTTGGGTTTTTCCTGAAGAGAAATTGTAAAATCCTGTGTGCATAAAAGTAGAAAGACACTGAGAAAGATAAGATGAAGGAATTATAAATATCTGTGCTTAATTTAAGTAGTTGAGTGCTTGATTACTGCTTTTAATCAGTTGTCGAATCAATATATATTGTTGATTGTTATAGCTTTTAAACCATGATACTAATAAAATCAATGGATTTATGTGGAAGGATAGAGGGATGAATGAAAGAATAAAAGAGTGAAATAGATCATAGAAGCCATTATCACTAGCAATACCATGAACATTACCACTAACCCTGGACAATCACTAGACAATTATTACACCACCATTATTGACCATTGCAGTTTCTTTGGACAAGTCTAAGGGAAAAAAATGAGAAAGAAGGATGGAAAAAGAGGGATCTAGGTGGAATATCAAAAAGAGCAATACAAGCAGATTTAATGGGTGGAATGAAGTTTCTAGGTAAAGAACTGTGGGAGAAGAAAGGGCTTGAAAATCATGGGAATAATAAAAAATAAAATTAATACAACTTAAGAATAACAATATACAATTGGTTGTGTGATAACATAATAAATATATAATAAAAATATACATAGTGTTTGCTACACTTGCGTATAATAATCACAATTAGGAACAGTTTAGTTAGGAAAATATTGCTTAGAAATTTTTTTATATTTGGCTCATGCACCTATAGACCAAGTAATCTGTTACTCCTTCCCTCTTGTAGAAATTAAATATCTAAAGGCATTGCTCAGGCTGACGTGAACCATGGGCAATAATTTTGGACCTGGTTGGGGTCAGATGTTTGTAGTGTTTGTTCCACTTAATGTTAATAAATAAAAGTTATTGATTACGGTCTTAGATTTACTAGATGTAGTGGGTTAGGACAAGGGAACTCCAAGGGATAATCCTAATGCAGTGAGAATACACTACACAGATCACCGTGTTCTGCCTTGCTTCTGACTTAAGCCAGCATTTGCCTAGAAAGACATTTCATAGATAACGAAGCTCCACAATGCTGAAAGGGGTGTAGAGAAATTTGCAGAAGCTTGATGGATGATGGACAGGCAGGGAGTCACTATCTGAAATTCTTTCGGCCCTTCGACCTTCTTCAGCTTCTACATGCTGATGTATCTGGGTTATATTCCATGTCAATGAAGGTCAATGACAAAGTGAGGCTCAAGACACCCCCTAGTGGCCATTTGTGATGAAACACAAAGAATAAGGACTTGCGGAGTAATCTGGTTTGTTAAAATCTACACAAGCCTCCTTCCTGTGCAAAACACAAAAAACTTTCACTCTTTAGATGGTGAGTGGGGCTTTAAATGATTATTTGCAAAGAGAATTATTTGAATGACTATTTTTAAAAATTACTGTATTTTTTAGTATTTAACTCATGGGGACAGTGAATACTTTTTTGGACAGAAAAAAAGGGGTTCAGCAAAACAAGCACATCACACTCAAGTTCAATTAAAGAACATTTCAGGTTTAATTCATTTTCTTTTCATTGTTACATTTTTTTAAACCTCCACCCGACCCCACGACACACACACACACTGGTTTAGTTTCCCACGCCATCTCCCATGTAGGGTTGCAGTTATGACTAAAACATGTCATTACCTTCAACAAAGTGAATGGGTCAGGACTCAAATTTACTACCAAAGGTATAACTGTGTGTAAGACAGCAGAGGCTTGAGGTTTTTGAAGACCAATAACATCCTTCAATTAAGCCAACCAGAGTTATTGTTTTTTTATGTTCTCTCTCGTCTACTCGAGACCTCAAACCAGACCTGTCAGTTGTATTGAAATTGCTGCAATTACATTGTGGGAAAGAGAAGTACTGGTTTGATAGACCCAGCTGCTGGCTCTCCCTCCCTGGGCTGTTTTTCCTCAGTCATCATGGTGCATAGTGACAGACGGCACTCTGGCCAAGAGGGGAAGCAAATCAACTGGCCGTGAAGTTACACCTTGCTTTTACACACTTGTATGTGGACAAACATTTGTTATACCCCAGGAAAAAAAGCAAAGCTGCTTATCAAATGTCCTTTTCAGCATTAGTTGGTCCTGCACAGGCCAACAGTGCCCCTCAGAGGAGAATCACCACTGTGCAGCCTAACCATAAGCATTAATGTTTATCAGGTCCATAAGATCCTAACTGAAACATGTTTGGCACCAGGAAAATCCAACATGCAGATTGTTGCATACAGCTTACTGCTAGCCTTCAACGATTACACCCACACACAGGACAAGAGATCCAACCCAACACAGAGCTGTTCAGCTGAAGTCACACAATGGCTGATTTCAAAACAGTGGTCTGCACACTACATGAGATCTCATGGGCAGAAAAGTTTTCCCCAAAAGCAAAAATTAACCAAAAAAATGAAAAAAAAAAAAAAAATAACATTTTACACTCAACATCTGAAACATTGAAGCAATTGACATATCAGATACATTAACCAGAATATTAGGTAACTTTTCATTAATTGTAAGATCACAATGCTTTCGTAATGCAGTCGTAGAACACTCACTACACCTTCATAATGCATTCAAAGAACATTCACAAGCATCGTGTAAGTATACCTTAACTTACCATGACATCCCTTGATATTGTAGAAATATATTAGTAAGCATTATAATCATATAATGGTGCTTATGAATGCTCAATGGATGGATTATGAAGGTGTATTAAAAATTCTATGAATACATAAGGAATTCATTATGAAGGTCCAGCTAATGTAAAGCGCTATCAGATATTACAATACACCGGCTCAGGAGAACTCAGCATGGAGGGTTAACTCAGGGGGCATCTAAGATGACAATACAGTCATTTAATTTAAAACCCCCAAACAAGCAGCCGGACTATAATGCGATTTGACACAGCCTGTCAGTTAATGAAGAGAGACACGAAAGCTGAAGGAGACAGTTCTGGGTGGCCGCAGACAAGCGACCCGCGACGGCCCGGGGATTCGGGTCTGGCCGGCCACCGGCACCCGCCCGGCCGCATGGGGTCCCAAACGCGGCCAAGCGATGGGACCAGGATAGGAGAGGACAGGCGTTTCTGCTGGGTCCCGACGGATTCGGAAAATCAGAGCAGAGGATGATGGAGCGGCTTCCGGGGAGAAAGGCGACAGGATAAGTGTGTATAGAGGAGCAGGGAGCCGCCTCCTTCCAGGCCCCTCCCATTCACCCTCTGCTGATGCGGCACAGTTTGCTCCTGGGCTCCTCCTCTACACCTTCTGTACGGTTATATCATTTTTCAATATAATTTCATCTTATAAATGTATAAATACACTGAAACAGTTCGCCGAAGTGAAAAGGGCTTCAGAAGGCTTCTGTCCCGCTGACATGCTGTCAGTGAATCAGTCTCCTCCTCTCTCAGCAGGATCTCTCTCACTCTCTCAGTCCAGATCCCTAAAGGATCTCATATTTGTCCACCACCAATGCCGTCTCTGAGGAGAACCTGACGGGGCTGTCCCCGTCCACCTGAGACACTTTCATGACCTGAAATGAAACGGGAGGAGACATTAACGTTAGTGTGGGTCACCGATGACAGGTGCAGAAATGCAGGCAGCCAGCGCCAAGGGAGGGACACCTGCCTGTATGTCACAGAAAGTGCGCTTGGAGACGAAGGAGACTGTGACAGGGAAGAAGTCGCTGGGCCGCCCAGCGATGCTGAATTCCAGGCTGCCAGTTTTATTGTTGCCGTCGACAACAGGCAGACACCACTCCAGCATGTTGCGGCGACTGTCGTGACGGTACTCGCCGTCCAAATCCCCGATCACCGGTGCTCCCACTCCTGACCTGTGGGGGGCGAACCGCAAACGAAACATTTGACGTTCTTACACACACCGACAGCAGAGAAGCCCTATGCAGACTTAGCTGGGAGATTCTAACAGGCAGTTTACTCACGGGACAGGGATGGTGATGACGACGTCGTTGAGTTCAAACCCATCCTCCTGCAGCTCGTATTCAATGTTCACGTCACAGCCATCGCCAGTCTCAGAAGGCCAGCAGTTTACTGAAGAGACATGAGAGAGAGGCAATAACCTGGAGACCAGAAGACCAGCCTGGCCAGTGTTAATGTGTGCCCTGCTGCCAATCAATCCCAGTATTATTTTAAGAGTAATTAATTTAGAATTTACCAGCTTAGGAGAGATAAGTACAGGGGATGTTAGTAAGAGTCATATTTATGTATAGCTGGGCTGAAAAGCTTCCGGAGGCTTTAAGTTTAAGCTAAAGTATAAATGGACCAAACACAGAGAAGCACTGGTGAAGGATTAACATGGAAGCTGCGCTTCACTGACTCGGACAGTGTCTTTGGTCTTTAATCTACTTAGCAGGCATGCAAGTCAGCCCTGCCAATGGCAGTGTGAGCAGGGCTGCCATCCAGGGGGCAACGGGCAGGGGGCAACGGGCACGCACTGCTGAGAGGCACCAGCTCCGCCTCGGTGCTCTGCAGCCTCCACTTCAGTACCCCCACATCACTGTTCAGGGGAAACGACTTTTCTGGATTCTTCAGGCCGATCAGCGAGTCTGCAGTGAAGAGCTTCTTGTCCACGTTGGGGTGGGTCTGTCAGTGGAGGGAGTTTTGCTTTAGATCAAACCACCAAAACTGTGAAGACAAATGGAGCCTCACTTGTGCAGGAGTGCTGATCTGTCAGGCCGGGCGGGGGACCCCTGAGGCTGGTTGCAGAAAACACCTTAAGTTCTTCCCTTAAGTATGACACTTAAGGTTAATTTCTCCTTAGTTAAAGGATTTTTAAGGGTGTTGCACAGAACCCCTTAAAAGGTTTCCTTAGTTAAAGAAAAACATTAAGGGATTTGCAACATCGAAAGACGTTTTACAGCAGTAAAATTGTCCCATTTCCATTAAGACCATTCATATGCTTGCATTTGCACCTCCTTGTGAGACCCGTCATCACCTCACAAAGTTACTCAAAGTAAAAAAACAATGGGAGAAAAGACGACAAGAATCCCAAAATGGAGGAAAACATTACACTTTTGGATGAATACAATAAAAAAAAAAGAACATACTAAAAAGTAAATCTGATCTGCAAATAACAGCAAGCAGAAAACAATGAATGTGGGAGGAAATTGCAAAGAAAATTAATTCAAGAAGTCTGTTGAAAAGGTCCATCCAAATACGACAGCGTCACTGTCCTGGCCAAAAGGAGAAAAAAAAGATCACTACTTGAGAGAATGCGACAAAACTAGTAAGATAACGCAAGTTAACTCTTACCAGTTGACAACTTCAGATAGGTTAAATGACTAACATGACGAGGGAACCGGTAACGTCAGCCTATGTTGCCGACAGTCAAATAGATCTCTGTATACAAGTTGCTCATCATCTTTCAACTAGTTATTACTACACATTAAAGTATTTAAAGTATAGATATAAAGTAGCGTAATGTGGGTAACGTTGCAGGCTATGGTTAGTGAGCTTGGCTGAACGTGAAACAGGTTTAACATTTTGACACTCGTTTTTAGACTGCAACCCAATGTGCTAGAAAACAGATTTGGTGAATGACGCGGTACACCGGTGACTTGTGGACATAAAATACACCTATTACAGCCCGGAATGAGCCCATAGCATAAATTCGCAGAGCAACGCAGCTAGCAGAGAACAGCTTCGAATTGTGGAGTGATCCAACTGCAGACGGTCGGACAAATCATAAATTGACTGCCGGTCAAGTTTATAAAACAAAATCAATTGCTCATCATTAAGCGCATCTAAGGGGTTCTCACAGTTGCAGAACACTGTTTGGGATGCATTCATTTTCTTATTTCTTATCATAAACATGTTGCAGCTGCGGTACAGTTAGAGGAAACTTATTTTTTTCCCCTTAGTTTGGTTCCTAAGGTCTTTTGTGCAACCGTTAAAAGATTCCTTAAGTACAAGACCAAGATAAGGAAAAAAAACTTTAAGAGAAAATTTTAAGGAAACCTTAAGGAGGAGACTTAAGGGTGTTTTTTGCAACCAGTCCCTGGTCTTTACACTGTCCCCTTTTTATTAAGGGGATCTGTCCAATGAGGCAGACCTTCATTTCCATGGCAGGGCTTTTACCCACCTGTAGCTGAACCCCCTTCTTGTCATTGTTGATGATGTGAAGCCGGATTCGCCCATTCTTCTCCTCTGACACTCTGAGGGTCACCATACCCAGGACCTCCATATTCTGGAGGCCGCCATCCCGCCCACAGGTAAGAGATATCTTCTCCTCGATCTTCAGGTGCACGCTGGGGACGTGCCACAGCACAAGAACACACACGTGGGAAGGTGGCAGAAAGGACCTCAGTAACTCAAGCAGGGGAAGTTGCAGTAAGGTCACCGAGTGGCACGGAAGACACAAATTGCTACAGAAGTTCGGCACCTTCAGACAACGGCAAGTGAAACGGCTTGTTTCAGCCCAGAATATTTACCAACATGAGGAACAAGACCACATAGAGAAGTGCAATTAAACAGGTCTACGCTCATGGTAGATTACGACACCACAAACCGTACCCCATCGGCTATAAAAGGCTCTCCTCCATACCTCTCTACATTAACAGGGGGTGCCAGGGCCTTCGACGCCTCTGGTCTCTTCCCAGTGCTGGGCAGGATGATGTTCTCGCCCTCCAGTTTCAGCTTGTCCACAAAGTTGTCCACCTCCTTGCCCTTGGCACCCAGTTTCAGAGCCTTACTTGGGCCACTAGGCCTACGGGAGGAAACATTCAGGGGAATAAGCAGCAGGTGGCGCCGTGGTTAAACACAGCTAAAGTACAGAAATGCAGTTATTTTATTGTTAATTATTTAAATATGTTCAAACCCTGTGAACTGCATAACTGTAAATTAAACTATAGAAAACTAAATGTAAGAGATAGGCAAAGCAAAGAGGCAGACGCAGCTTATACCTGATGGGAGCGGGAACCACCTTGGGTTTTTCCGGCTCTACAAGCGAGTCCGAAATGATGGACGAGGAGCCTCCGCTCACACCGGAGCTGCCAAAGCCACCAAAGCCAGGTGCCTTCTTTCCAGAACGTTCTGCATCACGACGGGCTTGCTGCAGCTCTTTGGCCTTCCGTCGCATTTCAGCTTTCGCCTCACGCTCCTGGGTCTGAGATATAATGCAGAGGGGTGCCGATGATTACAACGCAGATTCTTGGCCTCACTCGGGTGTGTGCCGGCCTGAGGGGGGTCCTCACCTCTCTGACTGCTCGGAAGACCTTCTCCTCATGCGAGTCCATCTCCGTGAATGTGCGGATCTGGGCCAGGTTGACGTTCTCCCGGTAACCCAGCGCAACAATCTCATCAAAGGCGAAGATGAGGTCAAAGCAGTGCTCGGAAATCTCGCTCTCCTCCAACACTCGGCAGTACTCCGGAATCTGTAACGGCGGATTCACAGAGACCTTGGCACTGATCCGGTCACATCCCACACGGTAAGAACTCAGCCTGAATGCTACAACTACGACCTTCTCACTTAAGTTTGCACTCAAACCAGAACCACATTTCAAATCCCAAACCAATACCTGCACCCCAAATCTTCACCTCCATTCAAACAGTTTATATGCATTTTTCACACAAAGAAAAAAAATCCTTTTAACTTCCACTCTTAGTGATAACTGTCTTATCAATCTCCATTACAAAACTGACAACTAAAGTCAGCCTGCCATGGTGACTGATGTGAAGATGGATTACAGCCATACCACTCTAGAGAAGAGTCTCAGGGTTTCCAAGTCTTCCAGAATGTTGCTGTTTTTGGTGGTGATGAGCACCATGTAGAGCTTCTCCAGCGGCTGGTAGACGTAGCGCACGCTCTCAGTTTCCACGAAGGTGTGCTGCTTGCCCGTGTTCATCAGCTTGGGGAAGGCGGCCAGCAAACCCTCGATGCGCGTCCGAGTCATCTCCACGAACTGGCGCGACACGATGGCTTTGCCGGCCTTGGTGCACACCGCTGCGGCCAGAAGTACCTGCGGAGATCAGGAGGCCAATCACTAGGACAGCCATGCTGCTACAGCGGGACCTAAGCAAGTTTCACTCGGATTGAATTCAAAGGCACAACAACCGGAATATTTTTCGTTCCTACAAGATAGCAGCAAGTGAAAGAAACCATAACAACCACTACTGCATATCAAACACCACTAATTAACTTCAGCAGCTAAACGCCTTTAATGGATTCACACATTATTCTGACACGAAAGCATTAGCATTGACAAGGGGGCCAGCTACGGCAGATGCTAGCTCCGCTATTTTAACGACTTTCTAGGCAGTTCCCAGTTCGCTATCACCCACCATTTTGGTCTCCTTTGCAGTTTTGCGTATTTAAGTCGCCGGCTGGCTCGCTTTCGTCGGCGATTGAGTCCTTTTGACCGCGTATACCGTGAGATGATCGGTGAATCGTCCCCAGATCCGCCGCCGTCCTCCTACAGCTTCAATATGGCAGCGGCGTAAAGCCACGTCTCCAACCGGAAAAGCCGTCAGCAGCGGGGCAAGCAGGAGATGGGAGGCGGGGCTGAGCGCCCAGTGAACAATAAAGCGAACGAACAATAGGGAAAAAAGAAGTGCTGTAAGCAACAGGTTTATCATGCACGTCCATCAGCTGCAGCATAAGCGCACTCGAAATCAGAACGTCCAGGTGACTGTATCTAGCTCCAAAACAACTGCAAAAATAAAGGTTTGGGTGTAACTGGTGTCCCTACTTTTCAAAGTGGAAGGACTTATAGTAGCAAGCGGACTTAGCATGAAGGTCTCAGGTTCCAATCCCAGGAGGGTCAACTGTACTTACACCTTCAAGGCAACAAACACCGATTTTTCCAGTAAACTATCCGGGTTAATACAAGTTGAAATGTAAAACTGCATTTACTAAATAAAACTAAGTCTGAGACCAACCTGGGTGGTCTTACAGTCAAATCATGCCCTCGTATCCAATACTACAATAAAATAATTGTTTTGAGTATCGTATAATATTTGAACCCATTACCTAAACCCTACAAAATCGACTCTGAATAAGTAATTAGATTTAACATACAATCGGGCAGTAGTTTCATAAGGCTGATTAACAGCGTACTGAAACATAAACTTACTGAAAACACTCATTCGTTAACATCTACATCCTCGCATGCGCAGATTGCTTTTCCTTGCAAGTTAACGGAAGTGACTGTCTGTGGAGGTCGGCGGTGCGCTCATTCGGCTGCTCCGTCCTCCATACACATAAAGAAGACGAATTAACCATCATTTGTCCATGGCACACAGGACCGGATCGTCTGAATGATATAAAACAGCTTTCCTGTTTTATTGCTATCCCTTTGAAAACGCGCTGACATGTCAGAAGACGGGAATACGAAGGTGGGTCTGCTGTGGGCGCCTAGTAACATTTGAACTGTCGCCTAGAACTGGTCCAAGGCCTGATTGGCTCCGGTCTGGACTCGAGGTCGTCGGCGCCGACGGTCTCGTACCGTATTGTCCAGCCGGATAGCTTGGCGGACGAGATCG
>JAABNY020000035.1:4143654-4154962 GCA_015164015.2 Brevimyrus niger
TATGTGTGTGTGTGTGTGTGTATATATATATACACACACACACACAAAATTATATATTATTATATATACAATTATTATTATTTATTATTTTACCCCGTTCTTCGAATGGCGGGAATGGAAACCCAGCCTCCTTACATTTCAGCATTTCTATTAATTTAGCGCGTCGTTCACATATGTTTTTATTAATTCTGAATGTAGAAATTTAAAGTCAGTGGAAAATATGGAAGGCATAAACTTGATATAAAGGTACGCCTGCAATAAGTAAATTCTGGTGTAACCTACATATCGTTGTTTTTCAAGTCCTGCTGTCACGCACTTGAGCAAGTTTCTTAACCCGAACTTTTTTCAGCAAAACGTCAAGCTGTATACTATGAGTTTGAGTAAATGATAGAAAAGTTATAAATATTCAGATTGATAACAGAAGAATGTTATGCTAAATTACAGTTTAATCAGTAGAAATAACTTAAACCCTCGAGGAGCCTACCAATCAGGTAATGGGTGTATATAATGTTTGGGCTATACTGTAAAAGTATTTTGTCAAAATTAATTACTGTTAAGATGATACATAAAAGATTGGAAGAAATACTTTAATGATCTGAAAAAATATTAGACCTGTTATTTGATGGGAAGCAGCTATTGAAAATGAGGTTTTTCGTCTTTTTTCTCTCTCTCTTTTTACCGAACTCTGTTACCGAGATTAGCAGTTAAACCTCAGTGTTAAACGTATCTTAAAGAAATATTTTGACACGTGTTACGATACCGCTTGAGCTGTGTTTTGGACACACAGGTATGTGTAGCAAACAAATATAAATGAAATTAGTATGGGAAGTAGTCCACCGCCAGCACAGGCTCCCAGACCCCATAGCGAGGTACAAGCTGCCCCACCCGGATCTCCCCAACGGAATCGGCAACTCCTTACTTATCAGCTGGGGCCAGCAAAACGGCGGGGGAGGCTGTAATGAGGCTTAAAAAGCTGTATTTTGGCGAAGCATCCAGAGCAGTCTGTAGACACATATAGTGACAGTTGCAACCTAGCAATAGCAAAACCTGCTGAAATGCCGAGTAACCTACAGGGAACAATGGAAGACGGACCATACAAGTACATAAGGGTAAGACTCTCAGTTGAATATGTTTGTTAGTATGTTGTGTATTCTTATACGTCATAACAAGAATATTCTCTCATACTGTAGGTCAGACTTGTGAGGGAAGCTCAAAGATAGCTATGTACAACGTAGCGAATTGCAGACTGAGCGTAATCTCTCTCTTTTTTTTTTTTTTTTTTTTTTTTAAATAATCCTCTAATTGTCCCACAGGGGAAATTCTTTTTACGCCTCCCTCAACTTGCTCTTGTGGAGCAAGCTGTCAGCGAAGGGCAGCCACCTGTTGGGGCGCCCAGGGAGCTGGGGGTGAAGGGCCTTGCTCAAGGAGCCGCAGATGTGCTGAAGCTGGGCTTGAACCGGCGACTTCTGATTACAGGCACACGGCTTAGCCAACTGAGCCACACGCTGTTTCTGAAATATTATTTCATCTTTACAGGAGGGGAATGGAAAAGTCAGTCGTATTATTCGGATCGGAACCCGAAAGAGTCAGGTTGGTGTCAATTTATTATCAAACCGAAAGTAGTTGAATTGCATTGGTTGGTAACGGATTGTAGTATGCACGGAATTTGGCTATTGATGTGAAAAGACGCGAAATGTAGGATAATTTTAAAGTGTCAATTGAAAATTTGAAGGAAACTTTGCTGTAGGCCTAAGTTTGTATAGTCGGAATTATATTTTGAGTCTTTTTTATTCTTTCACTTTTCTGTAGTTTAGTAATGTTCAGCGTTTTGTTTAACTGTGAATGGCGACCATATATTTTATATTTACGTTTATTATATTTAGTTTTTCTCCGAAAATACTTCTTATTGTTATTTGAAACCGAAACGCATTTTCCTTGGTTGGTGAATTTGCTATATTTTCTTATATAAATTACGAAGAGTGTAGGTTTGCCAGCAAGGCGCGGTGGAGCCCAGGCGATCCCCGATCAGATAAGGGTTTGGGCGCTGGGCGGCGGCTTTCGCCTCAGCACAGCTAGATCAAACGTTGCTTTCTGTAGGCTATATGTGCGTGTTGCCTCATACTTTGCTGAATGGCAAAAGCTTTCGGTTCCTCCTGCTATTTTGCTCATCTTGCAGTTTTATTAAGAAAATACGAAATAGTGATCGAACTGTTTTACACGATTAACGAAATCCGTGATATAGATAACATAATTATAAACTCAAACTTTAATAGCATTTCAAAATATGCAAGCATGTGATACAATAAAATAGCGTGTGTCCGAGACTTTAAAACCGACTTTACAATATGACACACACGACCATAATGAATGAATGAATGAATACATATAGCTTAAAAGTACAAAAATGTCTTGGGATCTGTTCCAAATTTGGTTCTTCTTCCCCTAAACTGAGTGTTTTTGTGTCCTTGGCAATATGCGGTAGCTTGCTCGGATCCAGACCGACAGCGTGGCAGACATGCTGAGGAAGCTTTACCCTGATGTCCACCTTGAAGTCGGTAAGAGACGTAGAATTCTCAAATCAGAAAGGAACCAGCAGGCCGAGAAATGGGGAAAATGTGATTGACGTTTCAATAATGAAATAACTGCTGATCTCGCTCATCAGTGATGTTTCTACTGTTGGACCAAACCACCCCCCTTTCTGTCTCACTCAGTAGGATGAGGTGTTTCAGAAGGGGGTTGGTGCTAAGCTCACTATAGTGCCCTCAGCCTTTGTGTGTGTAACTGATGAAAGACACCCCACTTCCAGCTAAAGACTAAAGCCTCTTCATTCACATTTACATATCAGGTTGTCTTCATCAGGGTGGGAGATTAATTAGTTGGTTTTAGAAGTTGGATGTGTGTTTAAATGTAAGTTTAGGCCTAGATTTTTTTAAATGTGGTATTTTGTTTTATTTCTAGTTGCCATGTCAACAACTGGGGATAAAATCTTGGACACAGCATTATCAAAAGTGAGTGTCTGTTCCCAAGTCCTGCTGAATTATAACTGAACCACGCTTACTGTAGTATGCTTCTCATATATTGATATTTGAGAGAAATGTATTGTTTACGTTCTGCATTAAAAGCATCATTTAGGACAGTGTTGGTCACATGTGCTTCATTTATTGATGGGAACATTTGTTCGTAATGTGCATGTTTTAGATTGGAGAAAAGAGTCTTTTCACGAAAGAGCTAGAATACGCTCTGGAGAAGAATGAGTAAGTATTCAGTGATATTCACTATGATTTTACATATACAGCTCTGGAATAAACTGAGACCACTATATGTTTAAAAGACATCTGCATTGTTAAATCCTGGTTTAATCATGGTTCTGCTGGCAAAAGGGTGCACTGTGAGGCAGGCTGATTCCAGGGGCCAAAGTTTCTAAGACAGCACTACACAAGAACAACATGAAGCAGGAGCTGCTGGCAATGACCAAAAACCAGACAAAGTAGAGGCCAGGAGCATCTTTCTAATGCCAGAGATGACATATCCTCATAAATCAGAGGATAACCTCAAATGACCTTCAAAAAGAATGGGAAACATTTAGTGGTGTGAAGTGCACAGCTACGATAGTTAGGACAGCTAGGACTCTTAGAAGCCATTAAAGACCCACAAAGCCAGGAAGAAGCTCTTCATCAGTGAGACGCAGGGAAGAGCCAGGCTGCAGTTTGTTTATTTTACACGGATGCATTCCAATAAACTGAGAAATAAGTGAAACTAAAAATGTTGCTGTGTCTCTTAAAAATTTCCAGAGCTAAACATACACAGAGCCTCCTCAATTAATGACCTACCTAACATGCGCTCAGATTTATGACCGGCTCTCCAACCAGTCGGTATTGTACTGAAGAACTTTGGTGGTGTCTAGCTTCCCATCTTGCGTTACCACTTCCCAGTGTCTTTCCTGCAGTCATTCAGTATTCACTACAATAGCATTCACAATCTCGTAAACTACAAATGTTTCTATGATACATATTTTTTAAAAATAAAGGGATAAAGCAATAATTTTTGTTATAAAACCAATAGATTTCCAGTTTTTTTTACAGAATCAAGCAAGTGCCCCAATACTTTTTGTGAGCGCTATATTACGATCATAATCTAGGCTTATAAATATTAGTATCCTATAAAAGGTATTAGTGCAAGTGAGTACTGTGTCTTTGATATTAAAATATTGTTTTTGGTAAAAAAAAAAAAAGTAGCACTGTCAGATCAATGCATTTCGCCTCCCTCGTGTTAGCTGTCCTTGTGACTGCAGTATCTGTGTTTCTTGCAGTCACTGTTAAACTTTTCAATACCAATAATTTTGCCTTTTTAATAATGGGTGCAAGTGCCAACAGGCACATAATTTAAGGGCATAATATAGACTGTATATTTTATAAAAAGGTCTAGATAGGAACTGACAAGCAATTTGACATACAGAGTGTACAGCACCTCCAATTGGCCCATTTGTCCCACCCCCCCAAGTGCCACCCATCTTGTAGGCCTATTATGTTTCAATTAAATTTTTTAGTGAAGGCATTCATCCTAAAATGAATAAGCCGACTTGCTGATCCTTCCCAGGAGTATGGCCACCTGCTCATCCAACACTCCACTGCCCCCCCTCTCCAATTAACAACATTTACCCTGGCCTAGGGCTGAGCAGTGTATAGAATTTTTGCAGCATATTGATATATTTTCAAAATGATACTGGTGAGAAAACTATTTGTATTGACATACTTTTATTGTGTGTTAAAATTAGGGCTCTATCAAGGATCTTGAATAGAAATAGCGTTCCATTCTTAGTTGCAAACAATGCAAGGTGTTTGGTCGTGACATTGCACGGAATCCTAGAATCCACAGCTAAAATCACACAGTTCTGTCAGCAGCATCTCACAGGGAAGCTAATGGGGGGAGAAGGTCATAAATTGTTACTTGGTTTATCTTGTTTTAAAACATTGATAAATGCGGTGATTACATATCCTTGAAAGGTTTTTGGATAAAGTGGCTGATGTTGGCTCTATGTGCCCCCTACAGGGTAGACCTGGTAGTGCACTCTCTGAAGGACCTGCCCACTGTGCTGCCGCTGGGATTCACCATAGGGGCTGTGCTGGAGTGAGTGTTCAGGCCAAGCAGCCACTGTGCTAAGCCTCAGAGCAGCTTTTGCTTCCTTATAGAATCTTCAGACAGCTTCCTGCCTTCACAATCATCAGCTGTTTTTATTTTCTTACACTAGCTTAACTGAAAGGGGCTGCTGTGCCATGTCTAAGACAGACCAGGGAACGCAGGCTGTAACCTAGAATGATTGTATGGATGCGTGTGACTGGACACCCTTGATATAAATTAAGATGTTAGAATCAGGCTGTTCATTTTACATTTGACAACAGCTTTGACCTGAATAGACCTGAAGACATTACTGCATGCTGCACTTTTTTCTCTTTTCCTGTAGAAGGGAAATCCCTTATGATGCGGTGGTGTTGCATCCGAAAAACGCAGGGAAGTCCCTCGACACTCTACCAGACAGGAGGTTTGTCACCTTACCCCTGGAGGACTGATGGGGTCTGTTGTCCATTTGAAAGTGAGACTTCTGGAGTCCCCAGTAAAGCAGTGGGCCTCCACACTATCAGCTCTATTGTCGTTAATTGGCTGGAGAGGTAGAGCCAACTGGCTTTGCTCCACTGAAGGGTGAGTGTGATTCGGGCCTGTGAGCCAGTGACTGCCACTGTTAACGGGATGACAGCGTGGCTCCTGCAGTCAGCACTCAGCCCCCGCACTCAGGGTACGTGGATTGGCAGTAATGAAAGCCAGCTGGCTGTAAATGGGAGAAGTACAGTCAGCACAGAATATTTTAGGTGGTTGTCTCGTCTGTAATGTAACATAACATACACGTTCTACAACCGTATATCTCCATGGCTGTTTAATAGGAAAGAACAGGAGTGACAAGTTATGCTTAGCCCTTCCTCAGTACGTAACCATGGCATTTTTCCAGTGTTATCGGGACCAGTTCACTTCGCCGAGCAGCCCAGCTGAAGAAAAGGTTCCCCCAGCTGGAGTTCAAGGACATTGTATCCCTTTCACTGCTATTTCCTGGGGTCTGTTCCTCCCCTCAACACTTAAAACTTCAGCTTGACATCCTCCAAGTGCCAGGTGCATTTAACATTGTTCTGATATGATCCTTATTTGGGTCTGCTTGGTCCTCATGTATTCATCAAGGTACTGGGTTTTCAGAGTGCAGATGAGCCCAGTTGGGGAATGAGGCCATCCGTTCAGTATCAGAGATGATTTTAATCACCCTACCTGCACGGGGGGGGGGAGCTGCATGAATGTTGTCATCATTCCTGATCAGTCTTTCAGCGGGGGAACCTCAACACTCGCCTGAAGAAGCTGGACGAGACAGACGACTTTTCTGCCATAATCCTGGCTGCGGCTGGCCTCAATCGCATGGGCTGGGACAATCGGATTGGCCAGGTGTTTAAACACGTTCTCAGCTCAGACACTCGTTACACACATTGTGCAGGTAGGTTATGGCAAAAGCTCTCAAAAAATGCCAAGAAATCCTCTCACACAAAGACATGCTGTCATCCCTTAGATCCTAGACCCAAAGGACTGCATGTATGCTGTTGGACAGGTGGGCACACTATATGCTTTACTGATTGGACAGTGGAAGTCCTGGCCCTGTGCATTATGGGTATCATGATATGCAACTTGGACCACAGGGTGCGCTGGCAGTGGAGGTGAGAGCCAAGGATAAGGACATCCTGGAGATGGTTTCTGTGCTGCATCACTGCGAGACCGTGCTGCGCTGCATAGCTGAGAGGGCCTTCCTCCGACATCTGGCAAGTCGTCTTCTGCCTTCTACTGCTTAAGATGCCCAGCAGGGGGCATCAGATGGCTGAGTCAGCCAAGCGGTTAAATTCAGCAAGGCCTGCAGACTGTAAGTGGGTGTTGTGTGATCTGGCAGAGCTGTATGGGACATGGAGTCTGCAGGTTCCACCCACAGTCCCCTGCTGTCAGTTTTTAGACAGGGTTCTGCAGGGGTGCATTAATGCATAGGCTACCTTAAGCTATAGGCTACAGCCCTGGAAAACATCTGGGCCTGGTCCTCTGGAAAAATTAACAGTTAAATCGGCAAAACTTGAGTGTCCATGCTGACGTCAACCTGGGAAGTAACACTGAAACCAAGCAGATGCAGCCCCATGCTCACACTCTGACTCACTCAGTCTCTCTCTCTCTCAGGAAGGTGGCTGCAGTGTGCCGGTTGCTGTCCACACAGAAGTGACGGACTCACAGGTACCAAGAGCCTCACTTATACTCTGTCTTCAAGTTACACTGCATGATCCTTTGTGTGTGACACAGGTGAAATATTAGCAGATGTGGTGTCACTGTTGTGAAATGCAATGTCTTTCATGGTTTCAGTTGTACCTGACTGGGGCAGTCTACAGTCTGGACGGTTCCCAAAGTTTGAAGGAGACCATGCAGACCAGTGTCATCCCAGGTGAACAGGTCAGTCTGTAGTGTGGGATGGGGCGGGATTTAAGAAATGGCTGATCTATATTAAAGTAAAAAATCTGGCTAGAGACATGAGTGTCTGTACCCCTCCTTGTCAGGTGGAGAGAGGTGTGGACAATGAGGCTCAGCGTGTGGGGGTGACGGCCAGCAACCTCCCCGGATCCCCCCAGGACGCTGCCGAGAGATTAGGTGTGGATCTGGCCCAGCTGCTGCTCAACAAGGGTGCCAAGGAGATCCTGACAGTGGCAAGACAACTCAATGAGGCCTGCTAATTCTCTGACCCATTCCAGACAGACAGCAGTCTAGGTGGAACCAGACGCTCTCCGAGAAACAAGCACATACACACAATCTCCAGAAGGCCCCTTTTAAACCTTACCACATATCAGTACAGTTTATTTTCATATAATATAATTAAGAAGGGAAAGTAAATGTCCACTGGTGAAATTATTCCCCAAAGAGGCGCTGCTTCTATTCATAGAAAGTGCTTTCTTATGTATAGACTGGCTAATTAGACTCCATCTTAATATGTTCATGAAACACTGTGTTTTAAAAGACCCATTACACTCCTGAATACCAGCTGATCAGCACTACTAGAATGCTTACTGTGTTCCCAATTTTCCTTCCCTAGCATGTCACAGCTTACCATATAACGTATTTACCAAAGGCCGACTTGCTGCTACTGCGAACACACAGAGTAAAAGACTATAGACTGAATGTGCATTGAATTACATCAACTGTGTTGTGTTTAGATGACAAATGTGCTTAATATGGGTTTGTAAAAGCTGTGTCTGAGTGTCTGAACTTATGTGCCTTATGTGTCTGTGTAATGGGTAATAAAAATGTCCAGTACATTGGGAAATACACTGATTTTAAGGCCTACAACTGCCTTCAGAAAGATGCATGTATTCGATAAATACCTCATCAAAAACAAAATCATTAGTTGTAAAAGAAAAACCAAACAAAGAAACCCAAGGTAGACTTTTAAAAGTGTCTAGGGATCCTGCTGAATGTAAGTGAGGATACTGATGGTTTACAGTCGTTCACATGTACAGTGGCATGATCCCAAATGCTGATGATGCAGAACATGGGCTGTGTTCATAAATTAAAGCTATAATAAATCATACTAAACCCCAAGGTTTCTACAGTTAAGAAAATGAAAAAGTTCACCCATTACGGTTACATGGTTTTATCAAACTGACTAATTTTATTTCGAGTTCATTATATATCTATCTAGCATAATCTGGGCCAGACAATCATCATTGTGATGCATCCTCTTGACTAATATCGTGTGATTGAATAAAAATGGCAAATATTAGTCATACCAGTTCAGCTTGTGAAAAGGAATTGTCTTTAAAAACTTAACGTTCATAACATATGCGTGTTTAACCATTTAGTTACAGTAACTTAACGCTAACTTGATATTAAATATTTTAACGTTTTTTTTTCTTTACATTTATATGCAATACATTGTCCTCAATATTTTTTTCATGCTGTTCTGTTTCCTGTGTGCAAAGCATTGTGGGATATTGGAGTGGTAGGGGAGCTGCATGACTGACTGGTTTTATATAGCACGCCCCCAGGCCTTATTGCTTTGAGACACACTTCAGTATGGGAACAGGTCTCAGCAATGTGCAAATGAAGACGGAGTGGTGAGGCAGGGTGTGGAGGAACCAGTCTGGAATAAGGCCTTACTTTCTACGTGTAACGCATCTTGTGTCCATCATGGAAGACGTTCCCTACAAATTTAACTTTTGTGCAACCATGTATATGAAGATTAACTCCTAAGTGGCTCAAACTAAGATTATACATTCAATACTATTATATGGATATTAACAACTTAGTTTGTTGTATTTCAGATAAATTTGTTATGTTCAGCTGATTGTACTGTTATATTATATCTGAGCTATTAGTTAAGTTCTCCCCAAACGAGCTTGATGGGCCGAATGGCCTCCTCTCGTTTGTAAATTTCTTATGTTCTTATTTACAAGGATTGTGGGAAAAAAACAAACATCTCATAAACTAGGATGACCACTTAATCTATGTCAGGAGGGACACTGAACTACCTCACCTTTTACAAACCACGTAAAATCTGGAAGGCTCCTGGGCATGGCTAATTAGTTCAATTTTTGTGCGTTTACTGACACATGCATTATTATTGGGGACTGACCAGTCAACACGCAAGAACTCAGTGTTAATGTGGAATCCAGGTCTTTTTAATCGAAATTGTAGTTTACAAACGCTATCCTATCTCATACTCTCCCCCTTCACATGGATTAGGTTAGCACCCTATCATAAACATCAGAAAAAATGACCATATAAAAATCTAGCGTGTACGTTTCTTGCAAAATGGTCTCCACTAGCCGTGGTAACGACAGTTCTTAAATCGGCTAGAGAAAAGAAAGCTCGTCCCAAAGCATGTCGCTGTATTTACTCTACACCTTAATGAAAAAAACGCCATTCATCTGTTAGTGTGACTACAAACAGGGTGCGTAATGTGACAAGAAGGTCTATTTTGGAAAAGGTCCTTGGGCTCACGCATCCAGAATACGCACCCAACCGCATCCAATGTGATCGCTAGCTGTGCACGAGCACGGAACAGACATATTGTCAAAGATGCGACTGGTACACACATACACTATCCATGATCTGGACCAAGAAGCAATGTATCGGGTAGCGACAAATTTTAACAGGACTTTAGATGACGGGTGTGAAAATCTGTCTGGACGCCAGCTTTTCCTTATCTTTAATGAATGTCAGACTTTAAACTGCAAAAAACTTTCGGAACACCACCAACGTATTTTTTTAATTTATTTATCCAAAACCTAAACAGCGGTAAAGGGGTTACCTTGATCTACGGCAGAAGGCACGGTGTTTGCTGTAAATTTGGGGTCATGAGACCATCTAGGAACAACTGAATGCGACACACAAAACTATCATATTTGGTAAAAACTTCTTATAAATAGAGCACAGTTAAATTAATATCACTGCATTGTATACTCACGCCGAATACGAGTTTAAATATGCCACAAAATAACACTGCACCGCGATATTCAGTAGCGCTTTTCCCCTGTTCTCTGCAACACCAAAAGTCGCACGGTGATGACAAAACAGTGGCCGGCCCTAGAGCCCAGACAGCTGGGAAGAGGCACGGTCCATGACAACCGAGCAGAGTGTGAGTAAACAGAAGTGCTGCTTGTGAAGCCGACTTTCTTAAAACAGAGCATGAAAGAACTTGCATGTCCTCATTAAGCGGTTGTAAAGTAGATCAGTCAATAAATAGACTTAGTTTACCCCTCCCTGTGGACCCATGTTTTAAAAATGTAGGTTGTACTCTTTATTAATAAATGTTGTCTGGGGGGGGGGGATAATTAAGACATTTCATTGGCTAAGCATGGAAGCAGGCTGCAAGCTGACCTTTTTAGCAATTGCATCATACCCAGATTATGTTGTACTAAAAAGGGGTTTCATCAGTTTTCCATATTATTCTGATTGTCTTTTTGCCCAAGAAAATATTCCTGAAGATTCCATGCACAAACATGTGTTGAACTCAATGAGTAAATAACAAAAAATAACCAACTAGAAGTTTTAATATTTTTTACAAGGAAACTGCTTGAAATGAAAAGTTTATGTCTGCACAATACATGCTATACAGTTTCAGGTTTAATGTAAAAAAAATAAGCAATAACAAGTATCTTACTTTCAGAAAAGATACATACACTCACCTAAAGGATTATTAGGAACACCATACTAATACGGTGTTTGACCCCCTTTCGCCTTCAGAACTGCC
>JAABNY020000035.1:4155062-4166035 GCA_015164015.2 Brevimyrus niger
TTAAATCACCTTTCTTTCCCATTCTGACATTCAGTTTGGAGTTCAGGAGATTGTCTTAACCAGGACCACACCCCTAATTGCATTGAAGCAACTGCCATGTGATTGGCTTAGATAATTGCATTAATGTGAAATTGAACAGGTGTTCCTAATAATCCTTTAGGTGAGTGTATATATATATTTAACAGGAGCCACCCTCCCCCCCCAATAAAAAGTAATAAACATCGTTTTCACAATAAAGAAGACCTATTACTTCAGATTAGCTGACCCAGAACTTAACACATAACTTACTGCAATTATGGCTGCTGGTGCTGCTGTACATGCCAGTCTGATCTGCTGTGCTTGTCCATTCATTTAATGTTGTTATCATCCATGCTGTGGGTCAGGCAGCCAGTTGTCCTTGGACCCTAAGAGGTGTTTTTTCTCCTTACTTGGGAGTTGATGGTGCCTCTCTTCTGTTGATATCTGGGTTTCTTTCATTTCTTTGTCTTCCCAGTTCCCTGTTTTTAATTTTTCTGTGGAAATCCTGCAGGAATGTATCACAGCACACCCATGTAAAGCACCCTGAGGTGATGCTGTTGTGAAAATAAAAATAAATTGAATTGAAGAAAGATTTTGTCCAGCAGACTGAATCAATACATATCTTATGTCCAGTATTTTCAAACCAACACTGTCAAAAACATTGCCATCCCTAGCAAAAGGAGAAGCTCATAGGTAATATAACATTCAATGTACATAGATAGAAAAAGGGTTATTTCTTAGAGTATATCTGCCCCAAGTTAACCTTGCTGACCTATAATTTAAATCTAGTCATCTATAAAATCCCTAGTGATCAAGAATCATCCTGGTTATCTGAAGGTAGCCTGTAGATTACGCCCTGATATTGGTAAGATGAAGTTGCATTAATCGCTTTCCATCAGTGACCAGTCTAAAGGCTGTCCGTCGTTTTTACAGATTAGCACCCAGAGCCCGATCTACCGTTGTTTTAAGTAATTTGCACTCCAGTCCAGTTGCCGACGATTATCCACCAAGTCTCTTAATTTGCTATTCTCTAATCTCGTCTGCATGACCTCATTGACTTATACAGATACTTGCTGAATGGTTGACAACAAGCACCAGTATGAGGGTCCAGCTGTGAGAGTGGAGCTCCACCCAAAATCCGTCACCTCCACAGGAAATGTGATCTTTAAGTACGTAAAGTGGAGTTTGGGTTAGGGTTTATTCACTGTAATACAGAGTTGAGGTCACGTGTTTCCCATGGAGGTGACCGATTTCTGGTGGAATTCCACTATACAGGCATCTGCAGCTGGACCCTTCTCAGCACCTCTCCCTCTCCCTCTACCATCTGTCCAGGTGAGCATGGGGTAAGATGCATAAAGATAAAACACAAAATTAAATCTAAACAACCATAACAAAATAACAAAACAAGCCATAACGGCTATAATTCACCTACTCATTCAACTATAAGTTTACATTTGGATGCATTCTCAAACAAATATTGCAGGTTTACTAACTTGTGATCTCTGGCATTCCCCCTCAAGTATATAATAGGTCAGCAGCCCAACCTCCCACTGCTAAGAGGGCCTAATCAACCAAACCTGTTTTCACGCTTCCTAATGAGCAGCTGACTTCCCTGCTTTCACAGCAAACCCACAATACCCAACATAATACCCCAAATAAAGACAATACACGATAATTATATTTAATAAACAAAATATAAGGAAATTAGATCTAGTGAAAAGGGAAAAAAAGATAACCTTTTCACAACCATTTTCCATAATTCTACATCAGAAAAGTCGATCGATACACTGTAGCCCATATACCATTGTCTAATATTGCCAGGTGCCGGTGGTGAAACTTATTGCACTTATTGGTGGAATAATGTTGCATCATTTTCACATGGAATTACATGTGGAGTTTAACATATAAGCATTTTGCGTATCCTGTGGTTATTTAGCATAAAGAACAGTTCCTGTTCTTGTGATCGAAAGCAACACATGAAAGTGGCCAGGAACTACTACAGTTCCAGGTAGAGATGGCTCAGGAACTTGGTCCTGAACTTCATTGGGAAAGCATCTATACCGATGACTTTTATCAGCCGGTAGCAGGTAATCATATGGGGCAAACTATGTTATGTTTATGTCACTGCAGAAAAAAACAAAACATTTTTTTGCTTTGTGTTGACATGATAAATTACAGCAGGTCATTGTCTCTGCTTATCTCTCCATGTCCTTTTAGATGGATATCCTATAAGCCTGCTCTGTATGTTATGAATAAAATGAATGAATGAAAATTAAATGCTATTAAATATGTCTTATTATCTTTAAAAAATTTAAATCACAGGTGATGACAGATCATGGCAGAATTTTTACGACCCAGTCCATGAAAATGACAGTAAGAGACACGTTTCAGCCTCAGAACTGAAACACACAAGCAGTTTCCTTCTGGTGAACCTGAAACGACAGAGATGATTCCATAGTTCTTTGAGGTGAACATCTCACCCACATGAGCAGCTCTCCCGCCCCCGCCTTCAGCCCAACCCTCCACCCAGGTTGGACTTCCCCCCAGATCTGGAGCGGAGGGAGAACCGCTTGATGAGGCGCCGGGAGAAGCTGCTGGACCTTCTGCGTGGTGAGCAACCGCTGCTCGAACCGGCAACATCCTCCTGGGACCGACTGACACTGGGGTCCTTCTGCCGAGACTTTTTCCGGAGCAGAAGTCTGGTGCTGCTGCGGAGGAACCCCCCTGGAGTCACAGATCACGAGACATTTTACTCACTGTCAGGAGAAATACTACAGTACTACCACTGAAATGACACTGAACATGAAAGTGTTATAACTGCAGGGCACCTTTCTGGTCCTTTAGACTGTATGTCTCCAGTGCCCCTGTGGACCCCATCTCCCATCCAGGGTCATGCACAGAAGGTTGCTCCTCATTGTTGGAGTGTGCGACCTCCCTCATTGTGCCTGGCTCACATCCCATGTCCATCGCTGCAAGACTTCCAGCCAATGAGGTGGAGCCATCCTCATCGATCAGAGCCTGATGGACAGCAGGGTCTAAGTGAACTGTTTCCATTAGCATAACGATTGCATTTCCATTTGTTTGGGCAGAGGACGATGTACAATCCCCCCCCCCACCTCTCAGTATCCCTTTATCCTCTGAGGTCACCTTTACCTCCTCTTCATAAGACTACCTTCACGTTTAATGCACAATCATTTTTACTGATGAATATGTTCACACATATGTTCCTGTTAAAAGAACATTGATTGTATTTGCAGAACTTCCCAGAAGAAAAAGCCCTGACCTTCAGCGTGACCCTCTTGGGAGGTGTCCCCTTTGCTGCTTTGTCAGAAGGCTCCACCAGTGGCTGAACAGCAGCCACAGCCTTGGAGTTCTGCCTGTCAGAGGCCTCACTGTTCACTGGAGACAAAGAGTTGGAGATGAACATTGAAAAACAAATACATCTATTCCAGGACTGGGTATGGCTGTTGGGTCCGAGAATAAAGTATTTTTATATGACATCACAAGTGGGTATAATGGATATATGATTATGGATGGATGGATAAATGGACAGATAGATGATTAGAAGTATTCAGTTATAGATGGAGACTGTAAAAAAACCTTGTGACATGATCTATGGGAGTATCCTGTTACTGTCCCAATGTGGAAGGAGGAGCAAGTGTAACTTACAAGTTTGAATGCGACTGGGTAACCCATGGGTCTCCACAGGGTAACCCACTGAATTCCCTGCAGGCTGTATCTCCACCACATCCATTTTCAAGGAGGAGTGACAGTGTGACTCTGTCAAGACAGTGGGAGGTATGTAACAGAGCAAGATCTCACAGGGTAATCAGATTGGGCACTGACAACAAGACGTCATGCTGTGTTTCTACAGAATCTAACCTAGACCACAATCCACTTGTGGTTGTGCCTGGATTGTTTCCTTCACTGGCTGGCAGTGTGGCCCTACCTGGCACCCCAGAAAGGACAGACAAGCTGGGATTCAGGTCTCCATGGTGGCAGTTTTCCTCCTGGGACTGTCAGGGTGGAGCATAGAGGATATAAGTTCATTGTTTCCAGCCGATACTATAAGCCTAAGAGAATCTCAAGCCTGGGGCCACCTGTGAAACTCACCTTGAGTTCTGGATCACTGGTTCTGAGGCAAAGAATCACGGCAGGCTGGCTGTTGATAATAGTGCTCTTCACTAGCTCCCCTACTACGTTTAAGTCAAACTCTCTGTCAACCTGCCAGGCAAGAGAGCTGGTAAAGCAGGTGACATCCTTTTGAATAAAAGCTTGACAGCTAATTGTTTCTCCTTGAGTCATTTCAGAGTGCAGTCCAGCAGAATTACTAATATAAATAGGAGAATAAAAGCAGCAGAATATAGATCAATGCTGCATGACGTGACTGTCAATGAACTACATCTTTACCTCTTGCTGGACTTGGCAGGGCAACACCGTCAAGTGCAACAGGGGCTGCTGGGAAAAGGTCCATGATGCAAGAAGACCTTCTTTATCCATGTCCTCCAGATGCACTACCATCTGAAGAATGAGAAAATCTATTTAAATCATTAATGAATAAATACATAGTACATAACAAAAGTTTGGACACACTTAACACAAATGTTTATTTGTACTGTTTTCTACATTGAAGAATAATAATAAAGACATTATAACAGCTCTGTGGGTTGTGAATCAGAAGGTTGCCGATTCAAATCCCTGGGTCAGCAGAGGGATTTCACCATTGGGCCCTTGAGCAAGGCCCTTAACCCCAATAGCTCCAGGGATTGGCTGACCCTACTGTCTCCTCAGTTTCCTGGCATCCTTGGATACTTTTCCAGCTGTCCTAGAGGAGATTCCGATATGCTGAGCACTCATTGGCTGCTTTTCTATCACGCTCAGGTCAAATTCCTCTAAAACCATCTCTGCTTGTTTAGGTCATGTGACCAGGATATGCCATGTGACACTATCACTATCTTTGTAGGAGGCTTGCTGTCTCCAAATTTTTCACTGGTACTGTTTGTGTGTGTGTATGTAATTCTTTAGAAATTAATGATTCATTGATTAACATGTAGAATTATTAAGGATTTCTTATATCTAAAATACAGCAGAGACTGATAGTATTATTAAGTATACTTTTGTCTGTATCATAAACATTAGTAGAATCACCTGTGCCTGCACCGGTGCTATGGTAACCTGGAAAGTATCCACAGATACTGTTGCAGGTGACTGCTGGGTGACAGTCACAGGAAATGTTACTGTTTCCACTGTACAGTTGCAGTGCAACACCTATTTAGAAGAAGAAAATGGACAAAAAGTCAGGAGGGGTGTATTAAAAAGAAAAATATAGTCATGTGGGTCATGTGAACTGTAGCTATTGTTCAATGTATTAAGTAATGTTAATAATGATAGTTTTCCTTTTGTGAACGAGAATCTGTCTGTGCTCCATATTCCGTGATATTTACACTTACCATGCTGTGTGCTGATTGGCCAGCATATGTTATGCAGTCAATGCTAGCAGACGATGGAAACGGTAGGTTCTCTCCAAAGTTTATTCGCATTGAACTCTAAAAATAAAACAAATGTCGGGTTATCATTCTGAGTTTGGAAATATTTGAAATGTTTAACTATATGCGGAAGACTTTTTTTCCCCCAAATAGTGTGTTTGCGGACAAACAGCACACTCTTGCGATTAATAGGTATGTGCTTTCGCTGTTTGTCTGAGTTTTCTCACTTGGCCACATTTCATCTAAAGCAGCACAACTGGTATGGAGATACAGGTGCAGTAGAATGAAGCAGAAAAGCATATCGTCTATAGCAGACACATTCTTCCGTATCCATAATTATTTGAACATTTAATATTATATTTAGGCCTGTACTGTTTGAGTATACAGACATTTCGGTGCTTAACGAGTACCCACCCCAGGTCTGCAAGCTTGCTTATTGAGTGCTTGAACCCAAGCCTGGCGACAGTTTTCCCTCATGGGTTCGAACGAGAGCAGCGACGACAATAAGCTTTTCAGCCCGTTATAGGCGTCTTCGTCCTGCCATCCGATAATCAGTTTCAGCAAAGAGTCCCATACGGCTGGCGGGAAAATTTTGGGTTTTGAATTTACAGAAAGCGGCGTAGCCATCTTACGAAGAGCCCGTTTGCCCAAACTATGCTGTGCAGCCCAGCCTACGACGGTCAGCAGCGAGAAGAAAAAAAGGATCACGAAAAACATGTAACTGATGTACTCAAGTACCGTCACGGCCATGTCGTACGAAGTATGCAGAAAAAAACTTTCCTTAAATCTGATCTTTAATTTAAATGAAAATTTGATATTTCATTTACATTACAATATATATATATATATATATATAAATATTAAAAAATGTTCATTGCGAATATTTTGAGAATAGATTAAGTAATGAACCGTTGATGCATCATCGGCTTTAAAAGGTACAAAAGCTGAGTTAGTTTTAAGCGGTCATTAGCATTCAAACCATCATGGGCTATAATAAATTGATTAATCCTTATTACTATCTCTTCACGTATCTTGTTTTCTTACGTGGTTCAGTTGTTATTATGTAGAATCCCACTGTCCGATATTAATTGATTCTACACACCGAATCATGTTTAATTGATTTCATAAATGGTTATAACAAACAGGGCATTTAGATTCAAACAGTTAGCTAAATTAATCTGAGAGGGAACTGTAGCAATGTTAAAATGGCATTCCTTTGGTCAGCATCATTCGCAACCGCCGTATTCCGCAACACAGCAAGCATAAAACTGGAAGCCTAAGTTCTGATAACTGACATGTATACAGATATCGCAGAAATATTATATGCGAGCCTTTAGATGAGTAAAGTTAATTGCAAATTTGATAAGCTAAATCCGCTAATTATAGTTCCCAAACGAGTTATTTCGTCAATAGTTTTCAAGGTGGAAAGCTGAATAGCTTATATAAATAAATATATATATGCATTTTTTAAATTCTATATTTCACGGACGACCCCTGAATAGAAGACTTGATTTTCTTCGAATTTCTCTAGAAAGACATGATCCTGTTCTTAAACAGTGCTCCTTCGCTGTTTACGGTGATCTCGGTACGGCGGTCGCGTTCACACTCCTTCCAGCACTAGACAGCGCCATAATCGGGAACGCGCAGAAACAGGAGTCAAACCACATACTGTAGCTCAGTGCGTGGACAACACACATTTAAAGGGAAAGCACGCGATTATTCAGAAGAACTCGTCGTCCTGCAATACCACATGTACTCTATGTTCATATAACAACATTGTTTTTAATTTAAATGTTGACTTATTGATTCAAAGTGATACAAAGCGTACATATAGCTTTGCTACTGCTGAAGGCCTGGTACAACCGGCAAAAAACCTACGGTGAATTCAACTTAGAATAATGTAATAATAATATCTATCGATTAATAAAGACATAAACATAATGAAAGCAAAATTAAGTTTAAAAAGGGACGACAACAAATCAGTTTGTTTCCCTTAAAACACGAGAAAATAAAAGTCCGCTGTCTTCTTTAAAAATACATTGCATTGTTAATGTAGAGAAGCAGTTCATTACTCATTTTTCCCACTGGACTCTTTCTAAAAGGGTCAAGTACAGCAATCCTACCTGAAAAGGTAAAGCTGATTGTGACTAAATACTTCGAATGGAAGATCGTATCACAGAAGTAAACTGCTTCAAGAATGAAGTGTTATTGTACTTATTTAACAGAGATAAACTTTCTTAGTGACAAATCTGTGTGTGTTTGTATGTGTTTGTGGAGGGGCACGCATACAGAGCCACACTACCTCCGGTACAAGATTTCTGTGGTTCGGGGCGGAGTCATTAAGACTTCTTCCGCGAGTGTGTCACGAATAAATATGTCCGAATACACCTTACAGATATTAGGACCTCATTTTGCCTAATAATTCCAGGTTATATATTGTGTGTTGTGTAATCAATGAGAATAGTGTTTAGTTAAGCTGGGGTTTCTGTACTATCGTGTTTATTTCTTTTCTCTAAGGGTGAATTAACGTGTTAATATAACCGGAAGTAGACGTGTAACTGGAGAATTGGTCCTACTGCTCGACCAGGAACAAGAGTTTTTTCCAAAGAACTATCATGTTGAGAGAGCATGTTTATTGGATTCATAAACGGTAGTTATTGGATTCAGAGAGTAGAAATCGTTACACGGCGTTCATTGCATTATTAGGATAAAAAATTATATACGATTGTCGTTTTTGCTAACAAGCCTAAACTGCTTTTCTGAATTAATAATCGACCGGTTCATTTGTTAAATTCTTGAAATTATTCTCTCGTCTGTCAACTAGCTAATGCCGTAGCTAAAAGTCTGCTTTATGCTAAAAGTGATAGGTAACTCATTATTAAATCTGACTTTATAAATCAGAACTGTATTGGTACGCAGTATGTACTATTTATGTACATAATGCATAATCAAACAGCGATTAAAATGCCATGGGAGGAAAGCTATTTGTGTTTGTTGGAAGCATGTAATCTGTAGATGTAAGAAACGGTTCGATCCGTCTAGTACACAGGTAACTACCAGTTAGACCAAGCGCCTTTTCTTGTTTTCAGTCGTTTTTTAACAAAGTAGGCTTTTTCGTTTGATATAAATATGTCCCAGTTGCCAGTGCTCCCGCTTCTGATCAACCTCTGCTTGTCTGTGCTGGGATGTTTGGCTACAGTAAAGCTCATTCCAGCTTTCAAAGAGCATTTCATTACGGCCAGATTGTTTGGCATGGACCTGAATAAAACCAAGAAAACGGAGATGTGAGTGAACCTCTGCTGTAGCGACTTTTCTGTTGTCTTTGCCATGGTAAAACGTTTGCACTACTAATATACTACTTGTTGAGTTAAGAAAATCTATTGGACTGAAATGAAGCATATGATATTTTTAGCACTTTAAATATAGGTACAGTATTGTGTCCCTTTAGTTTCCCAGTGCAGGAAACATGCTTTTAGCAATTAATGGGACTAGTTCTCTCTCATCTCTTAGTCCTGAATCTCAAGGAGTCATTAGTGGAACGGTGTTCCTCATCATCCTCTTCTGCTTCATCCCGGTGCCCTTTCTCAGCTGTTTCATGGGGGAGCAGTGTAAGGCTTTCCCTCATGATGAGGTAAGGAGTAATCTCTCTATTTAAAAAAAATAATAAAAAATCAAGTTTTCCTTGTCTGTTGAACAATGGAAACAGCTTATTAGGAGTTCCTTGTTCATGGGGAGAAATTCTTGTCCTCTACAAACATGGTACTTGCTGATATTTACATTTTTTATTTGTTTTAGTCATATAATGAAAGCATTGTGATACCACGTTATTTCAACTTGGCAAGGTCTAGTGAATTTGCCTACCTTCAGTATGCACAGTTGTGGAGTGTAAGTTCTCAGGCTCTGGTAGTATTGGATGATGTGTCCCCTTGACCACATTACCCTTTGTGTGGCAGTTTGTTCAGTTGATTGGTGCCCTGCTAGCGATCTGCTGCATGATCTTCCTGGGTTTTGCGGATGATGTGCTGAACCTCCGCTGGCGCCACAAGCTGCTCCTGCCCACCGTGGCCTCATTGCCCTTGCTCATGGTCTACTTCACCAATTTTGGCAACACTCTCATTGTGGTGCCCAAGCCCTTCCGTGCTCTGTTGGGCATGCACCTTGACCTGGGTGGGTTCATCATGCCAGAGCAGTTGCTGGTTGTGCTCAGAGCACCTGACTTGGTGGTTAGATGTGGCCATGGACTGAAGGTTGCTGGCTCAAGTACCAGGAGAGAGCTCCTGTAGGAGTACCTTAGAGTAATGTACTGTACCTTGTAGGAATGCCCAGTAATGTACTGTACCTTGTAGGAGTACCTTAGAGTAATATACTCTACCTTGTAAGAATGCCCAGTAATGTACTGTACCTTGTAGGAGTACCTTAGAGTAATATACTCTACCTTGTAGGAATGCCCAGTAATGTACTGCTAATTGTGACAGTTACTTTGTAAATGATGATAAACATATTTTAGGAACTGATATTTTAGTAACTAATTTATTCCACAGATGTAATTTCAGCTTGTGAAAAACTGCAGTTTAGTCATTTTGTGGATTTAATTTATGCTGAACCAGTGTTAGCAGGTATTTGTTGTTAATTTGTAGATGCACCACATTCCCTTTTTTTGTGGTTCCTCAGGGATCCTGTACTATGTGTACATGGGGATGTTGGCTGTGTTCTGTACCAATGCCATCAACATACTGGCTGGCATCAATGGCATAGAGTCTGGGCAAGCTCTCTTCATCTCAGGCTCCATCATAGTCTTCAACATGCTGGAGTTGAATGGTGAGAGGCATGGATTCCCAGATGGGTCAACAGGTGGTACTATGGTAAAGAAACTGGATGAGCAAATTTTTTTTTTTGCTAAATTTCAAAGAGAACTTTGGGGGTTGCACATTGGCCTTTGACTCATTGTCAATCTAATTCTGAATGTAAAATGACAGCATATTTGTGCTTTTATACGTCAGATTAAACTGACTGATGATCCTAATCCTTTCTGTTTACATTGAGTCTGTCCCAGTTGTGTTTGCCATGGGTTTTGTAGCTGAATTCATTTCTACCTGGTACAGGCGACTTCAGAGACGACCACATTTTCTCCCTTTACTTCATGATCCCCTTCTTCTTCACCACATTGGCTCTCTTCTACCACAACTGGTTTGTTTGATCTTTCCTAGATCTTAAATGATTTGTCATGGCATGTTGGCCACAGGTTTTAAAAGACTTGTTTTTGGAGTATCAGATATGGACCCTCTGTCCTGGCTCCAGGTACCCATCAGCAGTGTTTGTGGGTGACACCTTCTGCTATTTTGCTGGGATGACCTTTGCTGTGGTTGGAATACTGGGCCACTTCAGCAAGACTATGCTGCTCTTCTTCATACCTCAAGTGCTTAACTTCCTGTACTCGCTGCCCCAGCTCTTCCACCTGGTTCCCTGCCC
>JAABNY020000035.1:4215903-4226736 GCA_015164015.2 Brevimyrus niger
ACCCATTCAAACTACATAGGTTCAGATTCAAACTTTATTTAGCGAAACAAATGCAATTACAAAATACAAATGGTGTGATTTTACCACTGTGGGAGAAAAAAAAAGCAATCAATTAAAAATAAAAGTCCAGCAAAAGTAACCGTGGGTTTCAGCCTAAACTACAGCACAAAACACTTCTAAGTCATACCAGTTAATTGATAGACTCGCTGCACTTCATGTAGAAAATTTTAAACCTTGTTTTTCAATATGTGGTTAGATTTTTTGTCCAGCTCTGCAAAACGTCGTCAGAGGTGACCATGTCACATGGTACAAAAACCTTGCAAGAGCAAGACGACTTAAGACATATTGTACAGCACCTCTCAGCCGGCTGCACAAACTGGAACTGCCTCCTTGACGACACAACTTTGCCCTTATTAGCTAAAGATCATGTTTGTATCCCAGGAAGTTCTGATGCTTTATCTGCTATTTCTCTCAAATATCATGTAAAGCAGTGCGAACTGGTTTTCAGTTAATTTACCTGGTAAAATAAAGTTTATTATCAAAGTTTATCAAATGACTTAAATGCTCTAATAGTACATGTGAGAGACATTAGATGACCTCCTTGACAAACATTCACATACACGTTTGAATCTTTGATGGAGTGTGTCGTCGTGTTCTCTCTTTCGCACAGTATGGATATCTTAGGTCTATCTGATTTGATTTTGTGTTAAACAGACTTTTTCGTTTCAATTCAAAAGGCCTAGCACTTGTCACGTTGAGACAAATAAGTGTGTGAAATTTATCATGGGTACGGGCAGGTAACGGGCAGAATGTTAAGGGGCTCGGGCGGGTACAGATAACTTCGAAATAATCTTGGGTGCATGGGTGGGTGTAGTGCTGTACTGTGCGGGTGCGAGTGGATGGAGGTCTCCAAAAGTGGACCGTGCAGGATTCTGCCAGTCGTTAATTAAATCAAGATCCCATTGTAGCCTTTGTGCTGCTAATTTAGTATCTGCTACACCACCCAACTTGGTGTCGTCTGCATATTTCACCAGTTTATTGTATGTACTGGTGTCAATATTAATGTAAATTAGGAATAATTAGACATTGTGCCTCTAATAACTCCCAGGTGCCTCCTGTCAGTTAACCAGTTTTCAATCCAAGCTGCTACCGTTCCTAAAATCCCTGCAGCTTTGAGCTTAAGCAAGAGCCGTTTGAGGGGGACAACATCAAAGGCCTTCTGGAATGGAAGTAGATCACATCGTAGGCCTTTTTGTGATCAATTTCTCTTGTACCTTCCCCAAAGAACTCAATTAGGATTAAACGATTAAATGATTAAACAGGACCGACCTCTCCTAAATCCATGTTGGCTATCCCTCAGAATATTTGAATCCAGGTAATCTATCATTTTCACTTGGATTATAGCTTCCATTAACTTTTCAGTTAAACTGATTGGCCTATAGTTTGCCCCCTTTTTTGAATATGGGTGTTGTATCCAAAGGTACCACACCAGATGACTAATAATATCCCTCCATCCACGTAAGGCTCCATCCACGTAAGGGTCATTTACATGCGATGCCCATATTTTAGTGTTTCTCTACTCAAAAAGCACATCTAGCCTGAGCATAAATCCCTGACTGAAGTTGAAGGGAGGATGTTTAAGTGAAAAAAGGTGCAGCTATGCAGACTTAAGCACATGGGAGAATCAACCCCTTAGCTAATAAGCTTATTGTCTCTCACAGACCCCATTGAGATACACAAGCAGAGGTTGAAGCTGTGGTTCAGCCATTTGCCCCAGGAGGAGAAGCAGTTTGGCGGGTACTTCACCCCAGAGACTATGCACATAGATCCATTGATCCTAGAGAGAAAGCCAGCGGAGAGCAGGGGCATCGAGAGATCGCAGATCCCCCACCACCCCTCGCTGAGTGTGGAGCAGCTCTTTGATTGCCCGCCAGGGCACCCCAGTGAGCGAGGGATGAACATTATGCTTTATGGGGCTGTAGGAACAGGGAAAAGCACAGTGGTGCGCAAGCTGGTGTTGGACTGGTGTGCTGGTACCACCCTCTCCCAGTTCAAGCTGCTGGTGCCTTTCTCCTGTGAGGATCTCTCCCAGTCAAAGAATCCCACCTCTCTGCGTGATCTGGTAGGTCGTAAGTATCTGCACCTGCGCCGGACTCCCTTCCTCAGTGGCGAGGCTCAGCAAGCTCGGGATGTCCTCTTTATCTTCAATGGCATGGAGAGGATGAGGCTGAACTTCCGCATCGCCTCCACTGAGCTCTGCAGTGACCCTAATGAGGCACTTCCCACGGGGACCCTCATGGTCAACCTTCTGAGGAAGTACCTCTTGCCTGAGGTAGGAAGAGGGAGGCCTCATTAATTCTGTATGTAACCTCATTGCTCTTGGTTTTGCATAGAGCCAAAATGCATCTTCTTATGCTCTGTGGTGTGTGACTTCCATTGGTTGGTGTGACCAGCTGTTTCTTTTTATGAGGGAAAACCACTGTCTGTTGTATGCTTAGGGATAGTATATCAGCTACTTTCAGGTTATATGGTTTCATAACTGTTTTCCAGGCTACCATACTGGTCACCACTAGACTATCCGCGGTGGAGCATATCCCCAAGAAGTATGTGAGCCGCTACATGCAGATCTGTGGTTTCAATGACCCAGAGAGCCAGCGCTCCTATTTTACCAGCAGGCTCCTCCAGCAGGCCACAGAGAAGCTCAATCCACAGGCCGAGTCGCTGATCGAGCTGCTCTATCTCAACCTGCAGAAGGAGAGCCAGTTAGCCTTTGCCTGCTATTTGCCATCCTACTGCTGGCTCACCTGCGCCACCCTGCATTTTTTGCATTTCACGGACTCCCAGGCACCCATCCGCACACTCACAGGCATCTTCACTAGTTTTCTCCGGCTCAACTTCGGTGGGGAGGTGCTGGAGGTGAACGAGGGCAGCAGCGGTGCCATCGAGCAGAGCTCCCTGATGCGATATGTGGTGCAGACGGTGGGGAAGCTGGCTTTTGATGGTGTCACCAAAAGACGGACGCGCTTCACTGAGGAGGAGCTGGAGCAGTGGGTGGGTGGCAAGACTAAAACGGACGAGGAACTGCAGCAGTTGTCTGTGTTCCGCAATGACGTGCTGGACTTCTTTTTGGTACCCTGTGTGGAGAACACCAAATTGCTGGAGGCCGGGGACGTGACCAAACAGCGATATGTATTCGCCATACCTACTATGCAAGAGTATCTTGCTGCCCTCTACATGGTGCTGGGAGAGAACAAGTCAGCTCTGGAGAGGTTCAGCCGAGACATGTCCATGGCTCTGGGACAGGCTGGGGAGGATCTGCAAAGCCTGGGGAACATCCTTTCTAAGTTCATCCCCCTCAGAATCTTTGCTGTCTTCAACCTACTCCGCCTGGCACCCAATCTGTATGAGCGTGTGCTCAACATGACTAAAGGCCGCATCGCCCGAACCATGGCAGCCGAGATGTTCCGCTCAGAGGATAGCTACAATGAGGATGTACTGGACCAGGTGGAGCAGAGCCTGTTGGGCGTGCAGGGTCCACAGCCGAAGCAAGAGCTGGATATGAAGTCCTTTGAGCTCTATCCCATCTTCATGGGAGGTCTTCTGCACTATGGAAACCGAGCACTGCTGGAGCAGTTAGGCTGTCACATCACCAGCACGGCCGTGGCACAGATCACGCATGGCCTCACCCGCCGGCTAGCTCAGCACGGCCAAAAGAATCTGCCGCCCACTGAGATTATGGACCTTCTGCTGTTCCTCTATGAGTTCCAGAACCCACGCCTTACCAGCAAGGTCCTGAGCTCCCTCAAGACCATCAACCTCTCCACAATTCGCATGACACCCATCAAATGCTTCATCTTGAGCTGGGTGCTGACCTGCAGCCCCCGAAGGCTCCTTCTGGATGAGCTGAACCTGTCGTCCTGCCATCTCAGGTCCGATATGCTGGAGATGCTGAGACCAGCCTTCTGCTGCACTCATCATCTGAAGTGAGGGGCCTTCTCTTACAGTTTCTGGTAAAACAAGTATGGATTGTATGAGTTTGTAGTATAAGACATTCCCAGTCTCCGTAACACCACAGGGGATAACCCCAGGCATGGCAGAAGTTCAACATGGGAAAGTGCAGCCAAGCCAAGACTGAGCTGATGTTTGTATTTATGCTCTGTGTCTGATATCCTGTGCCTGACGTTTGTATGCGTGTGTACATTGCGTTTATCTCTAGTCTTCAGTTTAACAGCCTGGATCCAGAGTCCTGCATTATTCTGAAGCATCTGCTTCTTGATCCAAACTGCGCTATTAGATTCCTACAGTGAGAAGCAAGTCTATCTTTACCTTGGTTTGACTGAGAGGTTTAGACACAGAACACATTCTTCCTGCAGGCCACCAGCCCCTCTCCTCTGTGCCCCTGATTCTTTTGACGCAATCCACAGCTAAGAACATAAGAAATTTACAAACGAGTGGAGGCCATTCGGCCCATCAAGCTTGTTTGGGGAGAACTTGACTAATAGCTCAGAGTTAAAATCTTATCTAGCTCTGATTTAAGGGAACCCAGGGTTTTAGCTTCCGCTACACTAGCAGGAAGACTATTCCATACTCTAACTACACGCTGTGTAAAGAAGTGCTTCCTCAAATTTGTTTTAAAATGTTCTCCTGCTAATTTCCACTTATGGCCATGAGTTCTAGTATTTAGACTAATATTGAAATAGCAATTTGGCTGAACAGCATCCAGATCCGTTAGAATCTTATAGACCTGGATCATGTCCCCCCTTAGTCTCCTTTGCTCAAGGCTTAACAGTTTCAGCTCAGCTAACCTCTCCTCATAAGACATTCCTCTAAGACCAGGAATCATTCTAGTAGCCCTCCGTTGCACCTTTTCTAAGGCAGCAATGTCCTTCTTGTCCAAACCTGCACACAATATTCTAGGTGGGGTCTCACCAAGGAAACTGGCCCTATACTTCAGACGAAATTGATGAAATCAGTCACTTTGTCAATACAAAATCATATGCGGTGATCACTTTTTCGCCGCACTGTCTGTGCAGGGTCCGCAAACTTTTTTGTTTGTTCAGATCCCACCCACTGTTTTAGATTGGCTAACAAATGTGACACTGCAGGGTTGGGCAGCAGGACTGGCTGCAGTTACCAGCATGCTTTGCACTGCACTGCACTGCACTTTAAATAGTGTAAATCATCGTGTGTATTTCTGTTAATAGTAAATGTTTTGGCTGTGTCATATATGTTGCGGAATGCATGTGTTCTGTTGGCGTGTAACCTTGAGTGTCGTGTAAATAGCTGCCATCATCAGTAGTGGCTGATAATGACTTCCATTTTAAAAGTGCTGTTTTCTTTACTAAAATGACACATACATTCACTAAAATAGGTATAAGGGTCCGCTTCATCGAAAACAGTTTTGTCAGATGTCATTTTTATAGTATATGGCCACCTTACCTCAAACTAATGATGTACTGAGTTTGCACTTAACACTCACTCACTCACTCACCATTGACAATGGTGCATATAGACTTTTGTAGAGAACAGTCTGCTGATTAGCACATACTTCTGTTTTTTGCATTATAAGCTGCCACTGCTCAGTTATCTGCCTCATATTTGCTCCTTTGCAGTATTTGCAACATTTGCATTATACTTACATTGCACCTTACTGGTTGTAGTATACTCTGCTTTAAGCATTTTGTATTTATGTTTAAGTTGTGTATGATCATTGTTTAGTCTAGCAGTCTCTCTAGTGGATGTATGACAAACTCATTGTTTGAATGAGTTGAATTTAATTGAATTAAGATAATTGTAACATGATCACAACTCGGAAACTCACATTTCTGTGTGTGTGTGTGTTTGTGTGTGACACATCAGGCTGTGTAACAACCCCGTGCTGGAGTCAGGAGCCCAGCACCTGCTGAAGGGTCTGCAGGGGAACCACTCACTGAAAAGGCTGGACCTCATGCACACAGGTCTAGATGACAGTGCAGCCAGGCAGCTTGCAGAGCACCTAACTGACATGACGAGCCCCAGAGGCCTAGAGGAGCTCAACGTGGCCTACAACGACATCGGAGACAGCGCCGCTCAGAAGCTGGTGGCGGCATGCTGGAATCACCCAACAGTGCATACCGTGCAGTGAGTAACAGCCCCAGTGCCGTGCAGTGAGTAACAGCCCCAGTGCCGTGCAGTGAGTAACAGCCCCAGTGCCGTGCAGTGAGTAACAGCCCCCACCCCTTAAGTCCCACTAAGATACCCCAGTACACTGATTTACTGAATTATCTCTCTCCTCACTGTCACTCCTCCATCTCTTCACTCTCGTCTTCTCTCTCTGTGGGGTATCCTTCTAGCCTGTACCTGAACCAGTTGAGTGAGATGGGGAAGCAGTCCCTGTATGTGGATGGCAGTGAAACTGGCACCGCTCGTCGGCCCAAGGCCCTAACCTCCGTGACAGAGGGCTCAAACTTATCTGATGCCTGGCCACGCATCCTCAGCATCATCCGCCAGAACGCTACATCCTGGGACCGCAGCCGTGTCCGTGAGCAGCTTATGGACTTTCTCAGGGACCTGGAGTCCAGCCAGCGCCAGCAGCGCAACTTCTTGAAGAAGTACCACTTTCGTCGTGTGGAAAAGGAAGTGAGGGAGTGCCTGCGCACTTTGGATGATAGTACCCCCTAAAGGGAAACGGCAAAAGAAAAAATACAAACTCAGAGGCCTGGTTCTTCTTAGGTACTCAGGGGAGTGATTGTAAGAATGTTGTAAGAACACAGCCTAGTTTATGGTATAAAGGGCCGGTTTATACTCAACATGTGCAACACATGCTTGTGCACCATGGCTGGCACATGTTTGTTGCGGTCATTCTTGTGTCATTTGTGCACCTTCATGTACCTAACATGCAATATTCTATGAGTTAAATGATGAACAAGTGCTGCTCGTTGACATGACATAATTCCTCAAGTGGAAAAAATGCCTGGATTTGCAGATGACATTTTCAGCCCGTACCTTTTGGGTGCAGATGATTGGCATCCTGCCTGTCACAACTGTCCTGCTTGTGCTTGAGAAGCTCCCCACGTCTGTCCAGATGATATTCTCATTCTAACCCCACATCTGCACAGAAGATATTCTCACTCTAACCCCACATCTGCGCAGACAGCCCCTAGGATGAAGCAGCTAGCTGCCCGTGGACTTCCTATCACTGACATTTATGTGCCTTCTTGATGTTTCTTCTGATAAAAGGAACCTGCTATTGAAATTAGGCTTTATTTGCACATGTGAGATCAGGTATGCATGTCTTGGTTTTCTAATGAAGTCAGCCATTCATCCCCTTGGGTGGAGCTTAGGGCTCTATACTCAAGTGCCCAAAAGAGAGAGAGCTTCTCTGCCATGCATGGGATTTAAACTGGCAATTTTCTGATCTCAGGCACTGAGCCACACTCAAACTGTTTACACACAGTAGCCTCAGTAATAAAGATATTAATTAGCTGGGGTGGCGTTAAGGTAGTGAAGGTCCGAGTATTGGTTGAAATGTTTTATCCTTGGATTGAGCAAAAAAATCAAGATAAGTAGTTCATAAAATACAGATGCAGCTGACTAAATAGATTTGGCTGGATTAGAATTTTTAGTAAAACAGATTTTTGGGATTTTTTTTGATTATTTAATTGAGGAGTAATGTTTATTTTGTACTTTGTGCTTCAGGCTGTCTGTGCTCTCATAAAGGTGCTTTGTTTTAACTTGAATGCATTTAGGGTGACACCTTTTTCCTTGTCAATTGAACCTGAATGTCACAGGAATAGCTGTAATATGTTTGCCTTTTTATTTTGAATGATTAATATGACAAGTTTTTTATAGCCTGCTCCACAAGGTTGTTTGTTTTATTTTCTTTTAAAGCAGTATTAAGGGGATAGAGCTGTGGAACAATTTTGCATGATATATTTCTGTTCTATAACATTCAAAAGCTCATTGGTGTGATTGTCAGTTTTAGTACTCTTGGATTAAAGTCTTCAGAGAGCAAGGTTTCTCAGGACCTTGTTACTTTTGTGTCCTTTAAGTTCAAGGGCAATTCAGTGTTCTGGTTGTTGCTCTCCTTGTTGACCACAAGAACAATAGAAAGGACATACTAATGATGAATAGGCATGTTTCCGCACCATTTTGCTTAGATCATATCCATTTTCTGTTGTCTTCCAGTCCAACCAGAACCTGATCCAGACTCGTACGGAAACACCATCTGGACATGTCCAAACTCAGAGCTCTAATGTTGCAGGAAAATCTTTTTGACTGATTTAATTATATTTGTGACTGTTTTGAAAATTAGGTGACTGATAAAATACTAAACAATAGCAGTTGCAGGAGGTCACACTAGATTTTTTGATTCTGGAGCTCAGATTGATTGTGAGCTTTGTCTTGATTTCAGTTCTCAGCTGTCTGGTTGAACACAAATACTGCCCATTTTACTGGAATCCTTGATGCTTCAGGGATCGGGGATGAACACTATAATTAGTTGATTTACTCTGCCTTTTCTGCCTTTACCTCGATTTTAGGCCCCAGTCTACAAAGGTGGTTTTGCTGTTTTCTGACAATACTCGCCTGGTGAGTCAAACTGTTTGTCTGATCTTTGCTAAGGTAGTAGCCTGCTGTATCTCTGCTGAGCTTAGAGTAGTGTGTAAATAATACTATGCAAAATGTAGTCTGCAGATCACTGTCCATTTTGCAGTTCGGCTTGCTCCTATCTATACACTAGTGAATTGCCTGGATACTTTAGTAACTAAGACACTGACATTTTACTTGTGGCTAAATCCCACCCCTCCATTGTTCTGGTAAAGGATACACAGTGGCGAATGAGAACACTTGTGCTCGTTTTACTTCTAACATTATTTTGATTTAACATTGCTGCCCTGACACTGCTCATCAGACCCCCCCCCCCCAGAGCCCTGACCTACCAGCCCTTGACACTGATGGGTTGAAGGGCAGCTAGGCTGCATGTTGTGGACACAGAAACTGTCCTTATGTCAGGGCTGTGTAGCAAATAAGGTTTCAAAACAGCAGTAACAGTGAGTCTGAAATACCAAGGGTAAAAGGCACTTTTTTGTTATTTTTTTTTTTTTATTGATCTCAACTACAGTTGCTGCCTCTTCCAATTCAGCATGAATATCTTGCCATATTGCCATTGAAGCTGTTCTCTGGCATACGGTGGTAACCATGTGAAAACACAGAAGTAACACTGCAGATCAAGTATCCAAGGTAGCATCTTTCCACAAGGGGGCATCCATGCTTCAATAGCAACCTCCTCCAGCACCTTATGTGAACAATTACAATGTCATGCAACAGTGAATTACAAATGCGGCAAATATTTCTTGGGCATTTTTATTTTTGGAAAATATTTGCCAGTCTAAGAGTCTGAATTGATCTTGCTTCATCACCCTGTATGATGAGCATATAGCCTGCATTTTTGAACTTTGTTCCCAAGCCGTACTCATTCTCACGGCAACAGGACCGGCAGATAGTACGGGAAATGCGACGGATGTGTTTGTACTCCCGGCTTGTGCTGCAGCTCTTGGGGCTCCCCCGTGACCTGAGGGGCGGGGGCGGCTTGCCTCAGCAGGGAGTTGAGAACAGACCCCTCCAAGCTTTTCCTGTGGCTCATCCAGGGCTGAACTGGCTTTGGGACGACTCCCAGAGTCCAGCATGGCTTTGACAACCCTGAAAACTTCCATAATGGGAAATAATTCTTTCTACATCACTGTCAATCAGGAAAAGAGCCCGACCCCCTGCACATCTGCAAGTCTCCCACGGGTGAAACACACTGTGACCAGGATTAACCCGACTTTGTGTTTTGGAAAGGGCACTTAGCGATATCGCTATTTTCACACACCACAGCAAACCACTTTAACCTAAGTAACTACAGAACGTCCTCTGATAGGATCCATTAAAAATGAAACTGCAGCAGTATGAGTAGGTGGAGAAGCTTGAAGCAGACTGCAAAAATTCATCTGTCTACAAAAGGGAAAATAAAATTTTGGCTCAGAAATGCTTCCATAATGGTATTTTTCAGGAATAAATATTCATAAGTATTTATTTTACATTAATTATTGATCAAACCATTCAAAAGGTTTCCACATACTGTGACTGGCCCTCTGGGAAAGATAAGGGCACTTACCTGCTGCAGATGCACACCAATAAGATGAAGGAACCTGCAAAAAACCATAAGCCATTAAAAATACATGGCCAGTGTATCCACAAATGGTGCAGCCCTAGGGGAAACGGTTATGGCATTAGCATTAGTAACAGAGACGAGCATGGGCACCATCGAGGGGGCATTAGGACTTACTGGGTCAAAAAAATTTGGAACATAATTGGATTGGTTTGGGTTGGGTGCTCAATTTTACCATGGCTGCTTTTAACACAGGTGCAATCGGTGCAATGCACTGCGGGCCCCTGCTGCAATAGGCCCCTGTTTAGGATTCGGACGGTACAAAATCATAGCCCTAAATTAGTGCCAAAACTCGCGTGCAGGAAAACGACACACGTGTATGCACTTGCGAGCAGAAAACCCATGCTCTCTACGCGCTCACATCTGCACAGCACTCGCTCGCTCGACAGGATGAATTTTGACACTTTGGAGGCGGGAACAGTGGCTAATATCTCCGTTCCTTTGATTGGCTTTTTAAAATATTGACTACGATTGGTTATTTGCTTTGTATGGAAGTAAATCTGTGTCATCAGAATTTGAATTCTATATGCTACTGAAATTCTAACATTGAATATTTATGCATTGGAAATATGCATCGGAAATTCAATGGTCCGAATTCACATGTAAAAATACGAGGTTAAAAAATACAAAGACAACATTTCAAT
>JAABNY020000035.1:4226836-4238513 GCA_015164015.2 Brevimyrus niger
GGGATACCAAGACTAAGCAATCGAATCTGTGGCTGCGATCGATTTGGGCTTAGGTCTGTGTGCAGCTGACGTGACAAAAGCATCTGGCTGTTGCTGCAGGGGTGGAGTTTAAACTGACTGCAGCCAAGTCAAGACAGCTTCTAGTTCTATTGTTTTGGCTCAGTTATACTATGGTGGAAGCCAACAGTCAAAGGCATACAGAAACCTTTTACCAAATGTCAGTCTCCATATCAGTGTATATGATTTCAGTAATAGTAAGATAAACAGGAGTCTACCAGATTCATTCAAGAATGGTGAGTACAGTATGGTCCCAGAAGTCAGAAGTATCTGTGGCACTAGGGGAAGATGGGAGCCAGCAATGTGACTGGTCACCACAGAGCAGCACAGCACAAACAACATCGGCAGCTAACATCCAGAATGCAACTAACAGTATGATGCAGGACTAATACCACAGGCCTACCATATATGAACAAACTTTCCATCAATTCTTTAATTAGTAAAGACTGTAAAGGGGTTGAAGTGTTTTTAATTGGGAGACACCTTTACGACTGCATCAAGGTCATTTTGAAAGGCACTGGGACGTTACCTGCATCTCATCCCTCCAGTAACACTGTCACATGTGCTGTGAGTTGTACGGCATTGGCTAACTTTCAATTTAAGTGAATGTCGGCAAGGTGCCTATACAAAACATACTGTTGTATTTATTCCATATGAATCTCTCTATTTCCAGTCCCACGGAGTTCATATTTAGTAAAGGACTGGAAACTTTTAGTGATCAAACACAAAATAATTTACAGGCGTTCACCTTTAACTTAAGCATCACGGCCACCTCCTGGGGGATGCAATATTTTTAGCGCGGGGTTTGGGAACGGAGTGTGACAGCGAAACGTCGCAGAGCTCTGGCAAATTCCACCCACAGCCCCAGGAGAGGCCAGCTGTCTGTCAAGCACCCCCACACTTCCTCTCACACCCCCTGACAGCATGCTCAGATAAGCCTCCCCCACCCCCCACTAAGTACTGGGCCATTCCCACGCCCCCGTGTTCCAGGGAGTTGGGGCTGAGCAAGAGCGTCACATGTATGCTTCGGGAATGTGAGGTGGTGCGGGGCGTCACGTATGTGCTTCAGGAGTGCATGGCAGAGGGCGGGGCATCAGAGAATCAAACAGGGTACCAAGGAAAAGAATGATTAGTGTTACATCCATCATTTCTCTTTATTAGTGTTACATCCATCATCCCCGTTGGCTTCACCATTTAGCAGATCTGGTTTTCTATATTTTCACCAAATTAACCTCACTATCCAAGTGTTATGAACTTGAATAATAGGACTTTTAACCAACATTTGTGCAACTGCATCAGCTGGCCCTGATCATATGACCTGCACACCGAAGTTTAGACTGAACTATTGAAAAGTCTATTGTTCTTATTTGACTCATAACTCCCACAACCACTCTACTGGACCCCTTTCTCATCCAGAATTATGATTTGTAACAAGAATCAAAGCTGAGATAGGTCTAAAAAAAAAAACTACACGCCCAGCAGTACTAAATGAAAATGTCAATTTTGACAGGTCCAAGTAAGGAGCACTAAGATCTTATTGCATATAAAACCAAAATGTTTGAAGATTTTAAGCTATAAGAAGTTACATAACACAAACTTTAACTCAAATTAATGGTTGTTGAATTTTAGCCCAGTGCTCCAGTAATGCAATCAAACACTGCAAAACAACTGAGAACATCCTGGTAATCATATTAAAAGTTCCAGAAAAAGTAAGATCGAGAGAATCGCATGGCACCTTATCCAGCTCCAATGGCTTTGAGGACGGTGCCAGGCATACAGGGTGTCAGAGCTGCAGACGGTTTCCGAGAACAGGAGGCCCAAAGACCAGAAAAGCCCCACTGGATGATGTCCATTACTACCCCTGCAAAACCTTTCTACTGCAAAACTATAGGTTTTAGGTTTCAAGCCCTCCAATCGATACCATTTCAGCATAAACATAAAAGGTGCGGAACAAAGTTTGCTGACAGACTAATAGCAACCTGACAACAGGTCAATATCTGGTCCCAGGGTGGACTTGGCAGGAAACAGGAGAAGCACCAGGATAGAACAGGAAATTCAACAGTGATGGACATTAACCCTTTATTATAAAACACATTATAACAGTGTCCAAGACAGCGTATAAATCAGCCACAATTGAATGAATGATCAGCATACATATAATTTGTGGATTTGACATTTTCATTCCATGTAAAGCTGGTGTTCCCAGGAGATATGAAAAATAATTTGGCAATAAAGTACTTCCATTAACAATATTAGAAATTTGTTTGTTTATTCTAATAAAAATATCTGCATTGCACCTGCTTTCAACAAATATCACAAGCATTAAGACAATTTTAAAGTATCAAACAATTCTGACATCCACATTGATATAAAAAACTTCACTTAATACTACTGAAAGGGGATCCAGGCTCCAAGCTACCGGTATGTATAGACAATTCCTATTGTTTATGCGGTATATCACAGACTGCAAACAATTTTGTGACATTGCTGTCATATACAAAAACAGCTGGAATTTTTTGCAGTGATTTTATTGCAATTTGCAAGGGAGTATTAAATAATAAGAAAAGGAAAAAAGACAGACAACCTCACTCTGCTGGACCGCTTGACTGCACAGAACCACCAACACATGCATCTCAGGCTCGAACGGACCCACAAAAGAGGGGAGCGGAATGTCCAGTGAGATCCTGCAACAGGGCCTGGAAGAGAAAGCAGCCATACGACCGTGCCTCATGCCTGTGGAAGTCGCCCTCCTCAGAGATAGACATCCATGGTCTGCAGGATCATGTGGCGGCACAGGGGGCAGTTGTGCTGGTGCACAGGAAGGCGCAGTAGCAGTTGCGTGCAACTGCGGCAAAGACACAGGTGACGGCAAGGCAGGAGCAACACACTCTTGGCGCTGTCCTGGCAGATGACGCAGCGCTTCCTCTCCTCCTGCTCCTTCAGGAGGCCCAGCAGACTGTCAGCAGGGGGGTCCTCTTCTGAGAGTCTTTGCAGGGGACCCTCCATGCTGGAGCATGGGACAGCCATGCCCAGTGTGGAGCTGCGCTGTGTCACCAGGCCACCGGGGGTTCTATCACTGGCTGTCACCTGACGGCGAGAAGCGTCAAAGCTCCCCGCCCCCCTCCTCTGGACATAGCTCCCACCCCATGCTGCACGAAGCCGCGTCTGCAACTCCATGACCACCTGTGTGCTCTCCAGCGCCAGCAGACGCAAGCGCCTCAGCGCCCCTCGCAGGCGGCCCGTGATAGAGGAGGCGCCAGCATCCCACAGAATACGGCGGGCGAGGCTGGGGCTCAGGTAGAGAACCGCAGCACCCACCACGATTACGGCGAGCACCAGGCCACAGAGATCCAGCAGAAAGACGCTGACAAAGACACGGCTCAGTGAACCCAGGAACTCCAGTGCAAAACAACAGAGTGTCCACAGCAGGGCAGCAGTACCGGCGAGGCCGCTCCAGATAACAGCTGGCAGTGCCACGGTCAGTTCAACGGCTCGAAGCAGGGCCCCCCCCGCAACATCCCACAGGCCCACAGCTGCGGAGCAAACACACTGTACCCCTAACGTCAACCCAGTGGAGGCGCTGTTGAGCACATAGAGAAGTAGACTATGCACAACTCCGCAGGCCTCATAAACCTGCTGCACTGCTGAGTGGCCAGAGAGTGTGGCTCGTTGTAGCAGCTCTTTCACTCGTAGCACACTGTGCTCCAGAAAGTGTCCTGCCATCCTGACGCCCTGAGACAGCCCGTCAACCATGCTGAGAGCACACAGGAGGGCCGTGCTCCAGCATTCCGCCAGTGCTCCTCTCAGCACTGCTGGCAAGTCCTTCACAAAGGACAGCACAGTCACCAGCAGCCGGATGAGCGAGTGGACCGTCCAGAAGTTCAAATCCAGCAAGAAGCATAAAATGTCTATACTCTTCCCAATGGCGCAGAAGACACAGTACAAGAAGCCCATCTCGCAGACGGTGCACCCGCAGACTTGCTCTGGGTGTCCCGTTACCCTGAATGACTTCGGTCCTTGCCCGCGTGCAGCAGCCCCACACCATCTACATTGGCAAAACAACACACAAAGAGCTCAAATCACTTTTTTCCCCTTGGCTATTTTTACGACTAGGACACAATGCCAGAAAACGCTGGTTAGCACGCCAACAGGCTTCCCCACTATACCCAATTGACTAAAAAGTTACCCAATTTACTAAGACAGATCGCTAAATGAAAACACAATGGAAATCCCAACCAATCACGTTATGTTTCTCAAGATTAAAAAGCAATAAGTCTGACGAATGGCAAACCGAGGATCCGGCCGAAGGAGCTGCTCCTCAGGCAGAGGGATGTTTACGTTTGAAATGTAACGCATCCTTCACCGTGTTTACCCATCCGAAGCAGTAAAGTAGCTCAAAATGACAAGAATCAAATGTCGCTTTTCATTAAACCGTATATCAGGCAAACGCACAATATGTAGTAGTCTTTTGAGCTTGTTAAAACTTTATGAAAGACTTTTACCTGTGAATTCAACACGCCGTTAAGCCATATTATTTCCGTCGGATTTTGTAAGTCTCTAAGGTCTCACAGTCGATCGCCTATCAATCGATTGCAGACCAGGCACAACCAAGTAAGCACAGATATCCAGTTTCGTAATAATAATCGATCTTCCAACCGTTTTTCTTGGTCAGTGTCGCAGGGGTAATAATCAGGGACTGGTCGTTCAAATGGTTTAATCTGGATCAGAATAATCTTGATTTGGAAATTTGCTATGCGGGACTAGGTAATCCGTTTTACTTTTACGATGGTTTTTCAAAGCAACATTGGGTTAGACCATCCTGATCCAGATACAAACTTTTTCGTATTATCAAATTCGAATTTTCATTTACATATCGCAGTAGCCTACTAGCTATGCAAAGAACAACAGGTTGAATAGCAGCGTGAAATCACTCATTGTTTCTATCTGAAGAGTTTCTTTGGGGCAATCATGCAGATCCCTCATCTGACCCAGAACGAACAAGTAAAAACAAACAAATATACGTTATTCACAAATACATATCAGGTACAGAGCGGGGGGAGTGGAATAAGCCGCTCTGCATGTTGGTATATCATGTATAGTTTTGATCGCCATCTTAAAGATGCAGTGTGTTTTACTTTAAAGCAATACAAAATAAACCACCAAAATGTCATCAAAAAAGTTTTTTTTTTAATTTGATATGGATATTGCACTTATCGTGTGGTGAAATAGTACTTACATAAAAAAAACATGTAAATGAAACTTAGAAATGGGTCAATAATGCTGAATAGTGCATGAAAGTGCATTAAAATATTATACGAATTATTCACGGATTGCTCCTAACACACGTCTTACCTCTAGCAGAGTGAAATTTACTAGTGAAATTTCTGTTTAACGTTCTAAACGTTTAACGTTGCTAAATCTACTACGGGAATCCCAGATTGAAAGTGCCAACCCTAGTGGGGGGCCCTGTAACAGCCAATAATGTAATAAGTACCAATAATGTAATACATTTCTCTGTTTTTAATGTAATAAAAGTGAATAATATAATAACTAGCCAGGAATGTAATCTTACATTAACAATTCAGGAAAGGTACTGCATTATTGACCAGTTATTACATTATCAACTTTTATTACATTAAAAATGGAAAAACTATTACATTATTAGCCATTGTTACATTATCGGCAGTTGTTTCATTATTGGCTTCAACAGGGCCCAAGGTGACATTTTGTCAGGGGGCCTAGAATTTCTAGTCACTCCGCTGCATTCCGCCACTACTGCCTGTTCTCCTCACACTTTGAATGGTCTATTGTTTTAACATGTGTTGTCTACCTTAAGTCCTGCCCTTATTCATGATTAATGGCCCATTGAACTCTCTGAGCAAACAACAGCTTGCACTTTGTGGCTTCCTGAAATTCACAAAAAAACTCAAAATATCCATTATGCAAAACGGAAGTCGGTGTAATGGGATTCATGCCTCAATGACAATAAACTATGGAGTAAACGATTGTTTGGACTTTCATGTCTATCTTGGCAGATGTGTTCCTTTTATAGACATGTATGCATTGTAATCTCACTGCTGGGGATATTGTCCATAATGCTGCATGGCACCTCTAACCATTCTTATTTGTTGTTACATCTGAGTTGGAATTTCATTCTCTTAAAGACTTAAAAACTATAAAACTATAATTTAAGCAAGTACAATGACTGGGTTAAGTGTGCATTAAAACATTCATGTGGCAAGGAGGAGTTTTTAAATTTGAAGACAAACGTTGCTGTATCTCAGATGACATATATCCGTTTTTCAGCCACTTTGCCTGTGGATTATAGATGTCCTTTCCCATCTGGAAATCCTCTTTTCACTTAAGAGACACACATACAGTCGGGAGCAAGCTTGGAGGGGGGTTCACAGTGCAGGGTCACCCATCATGCAGGTCCCCTGGAGCTGAGGGTTCTGGGCCTTGCTCAGGGACCCAATGTCAGCATCAGTCTGCCAGCCCTGGGATTTGAACCAGTGACCTTCTGATCACAGGCACAGAGTCTGAACGTACTGAGCAACCCCCCAAAAAAGTGGACAGTTGGATTTTAATCAGGAACCTCTGCATACAATTTCTCTACCACTGAGTTATACCCCTCACTATCCTCAACTATAGCCTATGCACAGGGCTACAGGGGTTTTTAAGGTATATCCTCAGCAGCATAGGGCACAAGGCAGGCAGGAGCAGATTAATGAATAGGCTATGTTAGGGTATGTAGATTAATGCATAGGCTATTTTAGGGTATGTAGATTAATGCATAGGCTATCTTAGGGTATGTAGATTAATGAATAGGCTATTTTAGCCTATGCATTAATCTACATACCCTAAAATAGCCTATGCATTATTCTACATACCCTAAAATAGCCTATGCATTAATCTACATACCCTATTTTAGGGTATGTAGATTAATGCATAGGCTATCTTAGGGTATGTAGATTAATGCAAAGGCTAGCCTAGAGTATGTAGATTAATGCAAAGGCTATCCAAGGCTATATAGATAAATGTATAGGCTATCCTAGGATATTTAAATTAATGTATGGGCTATCTCAGGAAAAATAGAACGGTTTGGTAAATTGATGTCAATATCAATTCAGGTGAGTTAATCCATGCCTAAAGGCAGGGATACAGCCTGGACAGAATGCCAGTGCATTCAAGGGTACATACTCATATTTTTATCCAAGCCTAAAGGCCGGGATACGGCCTGGACAGGATGCAAGTGCATTGCAGTGTACATACTCATACCATATGCTGGTTGAAACAAGTCAGCTCAATTGCTTATCTTTGGACTGCAGGAGGAAATGAGAATCCCTCAGGAAACCCAGCTAATGGGTTCAGTATTCAGTGTCTTCTGCTCAGAAATGCCCTCTCTCATGCCATCCAAGCCCTTTAAATGGGCATGCCATAATGCAGTCATTCTTAACGTTAAACGTATGCTTGTGATGACATCTGCCTTTCTTTTTGCACAGACCAACAATCCTACATACCCTTGTGGGAAAACAGACTCAGCATTCTCAAGGAAGTCCCCATCTCAACAACCCCCAGAACATAAAAGAATATACTTTTCCTACAAAAGAAGGAAGAGGATGGGGATTTAGGTCTTTGTTAATGATGTTTCAGGATACTGTCTGGTCATCTGCCTACTTTAAGGTGTCCTGTTTAACCTCACAGACCCTCACTCTTTGCCTCAGTCAGGCATGCCTCACCAGTCAATTACTGTTAAATTCCTTGTTTGCAAGCGTCCTCTAGATTTTTAAGAGTTTTCAAATCCATGATACATGTTTAATTAAAATTCCTGATAAACTAAACCAATTAAATATCAAAATTCTGTGTGAGAACAATTAATGTACTGGAAAGAATGTCTGCATTGTAGCACTATAACATCATTTGACTGAATAAAATGGTATCTTCAGATATGGTAGTGTGTTTATTGACTTTATAGCAGGTTTTGGCTCTGGATGTCTTGCAAGGATTTCAATCTAGGAACATATTGTCTTTGGGTTCCTGCCAACATAACTGAAGAAATTGCTAGTAATATGCAGGGGAAGAATGACAAGCAGAGTGGCCGGGGAGTGCAGCCCAAGAATCTTCTGTGGGAAAACAAAAGTCGGGGATTGTTGGGGTCGCTGGTGCATGACCGGACCAGACCTGACCTGAGCACACCCTGACATTCCACAGGACGTCACACGGCTGAGGTGAAGCTCCTTCAGCACCGTGGATATGCTCACACTCCGGAAAAGCTCACTTAGAAGGACTCCATGCCTCAGTGGTGTTAGGGTTAGGGTCCGGCTGAGCAGGGACCATGACACTCGACCAATAATAACAGGGGAGAGTGCGAGAGAGATAAAGATAGAGAGGGAGTAAGAGAAAGAGAGCGAAAGAGAGAGAGAGCACACCTGGACAGCAGGTGGCAAGATCATTGAGGAACTGGAATGAGACTGGATATTGGCTGTAACATTTTATATGTATAGATAGAATATGTAGGAAGTTACAAACTTTATCTGGAAAAAACTTAAAAAATATTTCTATCATGTGCAGTTATTTGAAGGAACCTCCTAGACTCAGCTGGAGTGGGCTGTCAAATGATGTCATTCTCCAGTCCATCCGTAAGTAATACAGAAACATCATCTTCAATTACGATTAACTTCTGTTTACTGAGGCTGTATCAGATAAGTCCGCGGACAAACAATATTTAATTCTCAAATGTGCATGATGGTACTTTACTTGTGCAGAACTGCTCCATCTGGCTTTGTCCCTGTCATTGGATTAATATTTGGTGATATAACAATGAATTTATGAATTTAACAATGAATTTGTCCCTGTCATTGGATTAATATTTGGTGATATAACAAAGAACATAAACTGTCCTGTTAGCTACTGATCGATGGGGGATAAATGCATCTCCAGTTTCTGGGTGATGCTGGAGTTCTGCTCAGCCAACTGGAGGCCTTTATATAACTCTGTCACTGAGTCTCGGCCCATCACACCATAGATAGATACATACATACATACATATATACATACTTTATTTGTCCCCAAGGAGGAAATTTGGATATCCAGTAGCTCCTTAAAAAATAAAAAAATGTTATATATATATATAAAACGTCATCTTGAAAGAGCACTTTGGTGCTACTTGGTATGTGTGGACCACTAGATAAAAAAAAAAAAAACTTCATGAGGTATCTGAACTATGAATTTTTTCCACACCCCTATTGCCTGTTAAGCTATACCCCTTTGTAGCATCACAACTTTAGGTGTGGACTGGGCTTGTCTTCTCCATGCACTTTTGCTCTGTGTCCATGATGACTAACAGCTCAGTTATGACTCACAAAATCGGTGGAGGCCCTGTGGACACAATCCTTCCCTTTGTGACCATCCAACCACCCTTAACCCCTAGACCCTTAAAATGGTGCCCGTGCTCCTATCATATTCTAAAGACATTGCCATTAGCGTACAGCTTGCACCCCCCATACTCATATTTACCCCCCCCCCCACTCATGCAGAATAATTGCCTCTGGAGCTGAGGCAGAGAAGAATGCCCGCTTTCACCCCTCCCCCGCCTACAGCCTCAAGCTGGAGCCCCTTCAGCATTAGAGAGAGAATGCCAACCCCCAACCCCACCCACTATTCAGCATGACATCACTGTGTGTGAAACATACCTTTATTTAGTTTTTTTCGCCATAGAAAGAAGGAGACCCATAACCAATGGGCCTAAGTATGGTTCTGATTTCTCAGATCTTGAAATATGTGTGTCGTGGTCCAGAAATAAGGCTGAAGAGGGATGAAATCACAAAGCGTTGGCTGCCTGTGCTGCACATCCGCTGGTGGGGGTGGTAACACCACTTACAGTGTACAGTAGCTTCTAGGAACATTACGAGTTCAGAGAGTGTGTCAATATCTGTGTCTGTTGGTGCCCTGTGATGGACTGGAATCCCATTCTGGTTGTACCCCAACCTCATGCCCTGCGACGGACAGGCATCTCATTCAAGGTGCAACCCAGCCCTGTGCCCCATGCAAAGAGCAAGACTGAACATGGAGAGTATTAATCAGATTGAGATAAGCACATCGCAGAAGGGGATGATTATACGAACATAAGAACTATACAAATGAGAGGAGCCCATTCAGCCCATCAAGCTCACTTGGGGAGAACATAACTAACAGCTTAGAGTTGTTAAAATCTTATCTAGCTCTGATTTAAAGGAACCCAAGGATTTAGCTTGCACAACATTATCAGGAAGACTACTCCATACTCTGACTACATGCTGTGTAAAGAAGTGCTTCCTTAAATCCAGTTTGAAATGTTATCCCGCTAAATTCCACCTATGGCCACGAGTTCTTGTATTTGAACTAATGCTGAAGTAACTATTTGGTTGAACAGCATCCAAACCTGTTAGAATCTTATAGAACTGGATTATTGATGAGGATAATTTTCAGGTGGGAGGGGCTGTGGGAAACAACCATGAGAGTGGCAGGTAAATAGTGAAATGGATTAAGGATTGAATATGATCTCATTCCAAACTCATTCTGAGTATCATTTTGCATCCCTCTCAATTAACTCTTTGTGTGTCTCTGTAAACTCTATTCCCATCCTTAGATCTTTCTTTCTCCTCCTTTGTTTGTGTATACTTTAAGTTTACTTCCCCATAAACGTGGCAATCATCACATAGGGGAAGTGTGTGACTCAGTGAGCTAAGCCTGTGTACCTATAATCAGAAGGGCACTGGTTCAAACCCAGCCTCATTACACCTGTGGGTAACCCCTCACAGACAGCTTACTCCAAAAAGAGCAAGTTTAGGGAAGCATAAAAAGACAATTTTCTCACAGGGATCAATAAATGTATCAAATATTATTATGACAGAGAATACCAGCCAGTATGGGTGGAGCTTAACAGGTAATAGGGGTGTGGAAAAAGTTCATAGTTCATATACCTCATAAAGTTTTTTTTTTTAATGTAGTGGTCCACACATACCAAGCAGCACCACAGTGCTCTTTCAAGATTGCATTTGGGATGTTTATAATCAGCAAATGTCGCCTAATCACAAATGCTCCTCCACCCCTCACTAGTATCCAATAGCATAGTGAGGCTGGCAGCCTTTTCATCTGAACAATAAGTGTGCATTGTAAAATATATAGAGTAAAATATATAGCTGACGACTCTTCTTGTAGCAATTACTGTTATCAAGCAACTAAACAGTCATATAACTTTTAAGGAGAACAAAAAAGAAAAACACTTTCACTGTAATGACTTCAAAATTTATTTAAAATAAGTATAAAATATTTGCACAATTCTACCTTAAATGAGGAAAAAATCTAGTTCTGTGGTAAGCTAGAAGTGCTACCACATACACCATTGGCAGGGGGTATGTGCAATTCAGTTGTAAGTTCAGTAATATTTGATGGCAGATGGGAGCAGTGTGAGCAGTTCCTGTGAGGGGTGTGAGGAGTCAAACACATCCATCCATCCATCCATCCATTTTCCAAACCGCTTATCCTAATGGGTCGCGGGGGGACCGGAGCCTATCCCGGAAGCAACGGGCACGAGGCAGGGAACAACCCTGGACAGGGGGCCAGCCTATCGCAGGACACA
>JAABNY020000035.1:4238613-4257494 GCA_015164015.2 Brevimyrus niger
ACCCAGGTGGAGACTCGAACCCGGGTCCCAGAGGTGTGAGGCAACAGTGCTAACCACTGCACCACCATGCCGCCCCCGAGTCAAACACAATGTTGCAATATTTCCGAAAGATCTCCTGCAGCGAGGGGAGAGACGCGCCGATGATGTTGCCAGCTGCAGTTACAGTACAATCCGCTGCAGCTTGGCACTGCTGAACCAGATGGACATGCAGCTGGTCAGGACGACCTCCATGGTGCCCCTGTAGAACACAATGAGGATTGGGAGGGGAGGCTGGCCTGCTTCGGTTGTGGCTGATAAGCCTCACCACAGTCATGTCATCTGCAAACCTGATGACCTGGTTAGAGCTGTGTGTGGCAGTGCAGTCGTGGGTCAGCAGTGGGAACAATAGTGGGCTGAGAATGCAGCCCTGAGGATCTCCTGTGCTCAGTCTGATGGTGCTGGAAACGTTGTTGCTGATACCAATGGAATGAGGCCTCTCTGACAGAAAGTCCAGTATCCAGTTACAGGGAGAGGTGCTCAGTACCAGCTCACTCAGATTAAGTATAGGGTTAGGGGAATGATGGTGTTGAATGCTGAACTAAAGACTATAAACAGCATTCTAACGCAAGTGTCTCTCTTAGGTAATAGGGAGGAAAAATAGGGAGAGGTGAAGGGCTGTGTATATGGTGTCCTCAGTCCACCTGTTAGGCTGATATGCGAATTGTAGTGGGTCCGGTGAGTGGGGGAGGTTGCTTTTGAGCTGTGCCATGATGAGCCTCTGAAAGCATTTCATGACAATGGAGGCTAGAGCAATGGCATAGATGATAGAAACATATAAAGAAGTTCCTTCAAAATGCGCAAAACATTAAAGATACAATGCATCCAGTCCATAAAAAAGAGGTCTGGATTAACATCTGCCATGTATATATGCTGAGTCTGTGTGTGTCAGTCCCTAACAATGCTGTGCATTATACAATCTCTGACTGTGCGTGAGTGGATCCCTGATATTCTTCTACAGTATGTCAGTCTTGGACAATGTTGTGCATTATACAGTCCTTGACTCTATGTGCAAGTGAGCCCCTGATAGGTTTCCGCTGTCGTAGAGTTTCAAAGTGTACTTCTTGAGAGCTTTCTCATGACCCCCAAATTTCTGAAAGTGTATCAGAAAGGCACAAATAAAAACTCTAAAGGAACCAGATCCTGAAAAGGAACTTTTGGTGCCGACAATGATGATGTCCATCTGATGTAGACATGGAATGCGGCAGGGTGATGGATAAGAAAGTGTTTCTCTGTATGGCCCCCAATTAGAGGTATGACTTGCCTTTGAGGATGCCTTGAATACAGAGAAATTACGCCTCTAGCCAGCTGCTTAGCATTACAATCAATAGCATTTTCAGTATCACATATAACAGTACATTATAACAATGACCATTAATGTTGTTGCTTTCAAAGCCAATCGTTACCTGTGCCTGTTCAGTAAACCTACTCACCTCTTGAAATGGAATCCTTGAGAGTGAGCTGCCTGCTTTGCTCCTGGCTGGTCTGCCACAGTTTTTATCTTCCAGGAAGCAAACTGGGTGATTGGTACTTAATAAATACAGGATATTACTGTGGGTTGGTAAGGATTATTATTGTAATTATTAGCTGAATCAGGCGTTCCCAATGCAGAGATGTCATGTAATAATGTAAGTCCTATGGATTAATTCTCCCTACGTGCCCGTCAATAGATAGCACAGTAGCTTGCGAACGCCTCTTACTAACAGGCTTAATTCCCCGCCCATTCTCTCTTACTTGCTTTCACTGAATCTACATAGGGTCCGCTTCTCAGTGCCTTCATTCGCGCTTCAGACGAGATCAGACGTCGTTTGAGGATGGCCGCGGCGAAGAGCGCTCTTTATTCCGCAGGACTTCATGTCATCTTCCTGACTTTGCAAGGTAAGCACACCAGGAATCGATAAGCAATCTGAGTTACTGAGCGCAGTCTCTCAAGCAAAGCTGGATTGTGCAGGGAAACTTCGGGGAGCGCTTGGGGTGGGATGATGACCGCCTCTAGGTCCAAGGTTTGTTTGCAGCAAACGGAGATGAAACGCTGGTGAGCATTTACACATAAGCGCTCCTGCATGGTGTACAAGCTTAAGACGTGCGTATCAAACAACGTGATAAGATGAAAAGGCATCTAACCTAATCTTAGAATTTATTTTAATGTGTAGTAGATTATGAATAAAGTATGTGTGTGTGTGTGTTTAAAGAACGTGTGTGTGTGTTTAAAGTCTGTACAATTTAACGTAAATTATACCAAACGTAAACCATTACTGACTTATTTAGCAATGTGATTTGGCAATGTTTAGATTTGTGTGGCGTGCGATCACACAGGTTGCTCAGCGGTGTTAGAAAGAGCTCTTCATGTAGTTCCCACTTTAATACAAGTTCTCCCAGTAAAAAGGGTAGGGGTGGCATGTTAACTCGATCATTCCTAGATTAATATATTTGAATTTAATTAGTTTTCTATTTCGATGACATTTATTTTAATTGATCATGTCCCCATGAATAATGTTGCCTTTATTTTATTCTTTCATACGATCTTCCCGTTGCATGCGTATTGACTGTTAGAAAAAGTACAGGAGATTTAAGAATTGAATGTTTTGCCTTCAGTGTCATATTCCGCTTTTTACGTGGTACAGGCCAAACCGAGACACTTATTAAACTGAGAGACGCGTCCACTTTAACCATTTATGGCTGCTTTCAGTAGTCTTCAAACCGCCGAAAAAAGGCTTTAAAACTGGGGAACTAATCAGTTTCTCTACGCGATTGCGGTATGTATTTATACTAAATTGCAATGAATGCTGACTTTTTTCGTCATCTGATTTAAGTCAGCTGAGAGGGGTGCCGGTCCATAATCTCATAAAGAAGTTCGAGATGCAGGAGGAACGCATGTATGATGTGCGTGTATGGCTGGGTGTGGGGCTGGCAGTATTTTCTTCTGGTCCGAGACCCTTCGCTTTGCTACCCCTCCTTCCCACATCCCACTTTCTTCTCACCTCCTGACTTTCTTCCATCTTGGACTCCTTTCCTCTCCACTTTTCCTTCCAAAAATACAGTGGTACCTCAGTTCTTGAGCTCATTAGAATTCGAATTTCTTAAGTCGAACCAACCAGTTTGAAAAAAAATAAATTACCTACAGCTCCACCTTAATTGCAGAAGTCGAACTGTGAACGCCGACCTAAGGTAACTTGTAGGTGCGGGGAAATGAGTCAAGCAGCATGTATCTCAGCGGAAACAAAGGGTAACACTTAAGTCTCAGCCTCGCATTCGCTGTGATAGCATTGCGCATATTCACACCAGTTGAATACACGTTTAGACGGTAAAAGTACATTAAAACAATGAGACAGTAACATTAATTATTATATAATAAAATACATTGAAATAAAGATTTTTTTATTCATTGTTTTAATATTAATAATAAACTAATATTACATTTAATTATAATATTGTCATGCTGAGCAGGGACAGAGCGGAGTCAAAGGCGCAGACGTCAGGGTATCGGGAAGTATGGTGTTTAATTACAAGTAACGCAGGCAAAACGCAGACGGACAATACAATGGTCGGACTTGAGAAACAAACTGAAAAGTGGAATAAATACAGAGGACTAATAACAAGCAGAAACAAATGATCACACAGGGATTCCACACGGGGTTAAAGAGGGGGCAGGACACATTGTTTTTTAACTTTACACATTGTTTGGATGCATTCATTTTTTTACTTTACAAATTACTGTTTTGATAAATATGCTTAGATCTGTTTAGTACAGTATATGTTCTTGTTTTATCCGGTTCATTTTGTGTTTAAATGCTTAAAATTATATTTAGGTGTAATTCTTGGTGGCTGGGAACCAATTATTTGTAAAAGATTTGAGTGTTGGCTGAAAAATTTGAATGTAGACTTGAAATTTCAGCCTAGGGAATACGCACCAGTTCCTCACTCATTGCTGCTGATATCCCGGAAGCTGTGCTTTCAATGTCATCTAAAAGCAAAAGAAGTGGGTTTGTTTTACTTCTGCTGTTTGTGTTAGACTGGACATGGCACTTATCAGGCTCTTGTCAGAATCCATTTGGCTGCTGGCTTGGCACCAGGACATTGATGCTCCCCCTAGAGTTCCCTGCCTCTGGCCTTGTTGTCATAGTGATGTCATGCATAGAGGATTGAGGACATAAGACAGTTGGGTCTGAACTCTGTTCCTCCAGGTTGTTAAGTCAACTCGCATGAAAATTTGTAAGAAGATGCTCTCAGCCAGCTTCCAGTTCTGCCACAAGCCTGTCCAGCACTGCTCAGGAAATACAGGGGATCTTTTAAGGCTTTTCTTTTCCAAATGTTTCACCTATTCTTTGTCCCTTGCAGTTTGTATTTGCCTGTTTCTCTTTTGGCCCTTGTCACCTGGGATCCCAGTGTCAATTCGAGGCCAAGACAGACAAGGTTCATGTCTTGCTTCCCAAAATTCCTTCCTTGAATCTTGTGTTTTTCTATTTGTTGGCCTTGCCGCTAATGATGTCCAAACAAGAAGGAACCTTTTTCATTTACTTGCTTTTTCTCACTAGTTTATCTGGGACCGACTCTAGCTATAGGCAGAGTAAACAGTTGCAATGGGCCAATGAATTACTTGCATTGAGGAGAAAGTGAAATCATTAGTTTCTTTGGTAGGGGGACCTTCCATGTAAAGCTTTACCTAATTCCCTGAAAAGGCAGAGCCATCCCAGAGTTCACCATATGCAATAACACTTATTGCACACCATTATCTTACTCAGTAGTTTAACCTGTAATGTCTTCAAATGTTTTAATCTTTAATGGCAGTCAAAGAGGCTGAGTGTATTGATGTTGGACATTTCAGGAAGGCTGCAATGAATCTGGGCTCGGTTGCGATTTAAGGAGAATCATGTCAGCAGTTCTTAGTTGAATAATTAACATTTTATTTAGCAAACACTTTTATCCAAAGCAACATATTTTTGAGAAAGCTTGACTAGATGATAAGAATGCTTTGTGCTCACTGAGAGTTGGTGAGGCCTGGGCATCCTGAAATGGTCCAAGTGACTCAATCTGGGGATCCCACATTTGGCCCATATCTCCAGTAATTACATTATAAACGCAAAATTTTAATTTGCAATAAATACAACCTCCTGATCATAGATTAATTTTGATACCTTTCCAGAGCTTATCTGTCATTATTAATTCATATGCATAAGCAGAAAGAGGTTTGTCTACATCTTAAACTTCCACACATCAACAATAATTGGCAGATCATCTTCTGGCACAATCCGCATCCAGAAACCTGAGTATAGGTGCATGGGTCTTAGCCCACCTTTTGAAGAACTCAGATCATTGAAGGAGACCGTATATCTATATAGTGCCTTGTAGCTGAAAGCTTTGTTAAGCATTCATAATGCATAATACACATGGCTACAATGTGCTATGCCTTTTGATAAATATTTATTGCAGTTTATTGTTATGATTCTTTATAAATTACTAAAAACATGACCTTAAAATGTTAAGTTTTCAGCCCGGACATCAGGGTACCACCACTTCTCTTTCAAAAGATTATATGGCTGTTGAATACACAAAGAACTTAATTTATCTCCTGCTTGTTCTGCAAAATCCTTTGCTATGGTTTGGGGTGAGGGTCTATGCTGTCAGCAGTGTCACCTGGCTCCACCCCGCACTGCCTGTTTGACCAATGGGTACCCATTGGGTTTAATAACATCCTTCACTCAGCCTTCAGATAGATGGTGTAAAAAGGTTGCTCATTGGTTGGACAAAGGCTTCACAGACGATAATAATAAAAAGTAGTCCTTTAAGAAAATCTAAACTGATAATTATGACTGAACTGTTTTGGGATGTGCTAACAGTTTAGCCCACAAAGACATTCCATTTCTCATGAGTGTAGCGGATTGCCTGTTTACTCTGATCTGTAAGGAAGACTCCTGAGACTGCTGAGGATTTTGCCTCACATTGTCATGAAGGGAAACAAGAGTGTAGCAGCATTGATGCTGCAATAAATCCCAATAGATGTTTTGTTCCTTTATACACTGAACAAAAATATAAGGTGAACATGCTGGATGCGAAGGTCCTGGGCTGGTGTGGTTACACATGGTCTGCGGTTGTGAGGCCGGTTGGATGTACTGCCAAATTCTGTGAAACAGCTTTGGAGACGGCTTATGGTAGAGAAATGAACAATAATTTCTCGGGCAACAGCTCTGGTAGACATTCCTGCAGTCTGCATGCCAATTGCACGCTCCCTCAAACGTTGCGACATCTGTGGCATTGTGCTGTGTGATCAAACTGCACATTTCAGGGTGGCCTTTTATTGTGGGCAGTCTAAGGCACACCTGTGCAATATTGATGCTGTCCAATCAGCACCTTGATATACCACACTTGTGAGGTGGGATGGATTATCTTGGCAAAGGAGAAGTGTTTACTAACACAGATTTAGACAGATTTGTGAACAATATTTGAGTGTAATGGGTATTTTGTGTATGTAGAAAAAATTTCAGATCTTTGAGTTCAGCTCATGCAAAATGGGAGCAAAATCGAAAGTGTTGCGTTTATATTCTTGTTCAGTGTATTTCATCCTCATATTTTTCTTTAATGACACCAGAACCATTCAGTCACTAGAGAAAATTCTTTAATTCCTTTAATTCTTTAATTTATGTAGCTTAAATATTCACAAAAACTAGGGTCTGTGAACTGAAAAATGTAGGAAAACTGCCAAGTAACCTTGGTTCCTTTTGGAGAATAGGTCAGTCATGGCTATTTAGTAGATTCAATTATCCAACCTACTTTATACCGTAGTTCTGAGTTTTAATAGTGCATTTACCACCACGATGAACTGGGGTATCTTTGGTGGCATTTGTGGAGTGATTGATGTAACTTGATTCCTTGGATCTTCATTCTCAAGCCAGAAATGACAAAGACACAGACTTCTTCTGTTCCTGAGGGCTGGAAGTAAGTTGAGTGGGATGTTTGAAGCTTTGACTACACCCCTCAAACACATCAGTCTCAAAAATTGGGGCCTTGTGTTCTCGACATAGCTGAGTAAGATGGGAAGATCTTTTCGGGTTTCGGTGATTGCTGACGCCCGGTCATACTCCACATGGAACCCAGTCCCAATGGCTCATGTTTTGCTCCCTCCCTATAGCTGATGTAACAGCACTTATGTGATGTCTGTGAGGGACACACCTCTCATGTTGATATGGAATGCTTGGAATTTCCCGGGGGGGAAACTCCTACCCCCAACTTTGAACTCCTCATAGAGCACCCAATCTGATCCAAATGGCTGCAGGACCTCTATTCCCATATGCTGGGTCACTGCCAGGACAGACCCTGCAAAACATTTTCTCTGAGCATTGAGTAATGGCTTCCGGTCAGAGCATGCAGTAGCTAAACAACCATTGAGGGCCATTTATACTGTATAATCCGCCACAAATGGATAAACAAAAACTGCAATAGGCAGTCTTGTAGGAAAACATGTATGAAAATGTAGTTCATAGTCAGGGAAGGAAAAGGGAAAGCCACAGGGTCTGTGTCTCAACCACAACAGACACCCTGATCAGTTATTCTAAAGGGTACTTGTGTTCAAAGGACCGATCCAAGGAGAACACGTTGTCTGAAGTGCATTGCATGCTGAGGGCGAGCATGAGGCAGTGTCACTCGGCACTAAGGGGTCTGGAGACCTTTATTAGATAATCAGACTCAGGGTCTCAGGTTGACGATCGATAACGAATTGCTGTTGTCTCCATGGTTTTGCACTGTAGTGTTATGATATGTTACAGCTTAGAACATTTTTTTGCTCAGTTTTTTGTACAGTTGTACAATCAGCCCACCACTGATGGCCAACAGATATTCCATTCAAAGCAGGAGCCAGGCCTGATAGATTAGAGTATAAATAGCCTTCACTGAAACTGATATAGTACATGTTTGTAAGCCTACTGCATGCACCAGAGGTCTCCAACCTTTTTTCCAGGATGAGAGCTTCCTAAGAAAATAAGTACATAAGTAACATATTCTGTGTTACCTGAAAGACATGACACTGCCTGTCTTCCACCAGAGCTGTAGATGGAACCGTGATAAGCATGTGAACATCTCACATGAGCCTAGGTGCAGTAGAATGGTTAGCTGGATAAGTGTCCTCCTTTGTAGTTGTAGTGTCAGTAAAATCCAGTCCGGTAGGTGGAATTCCATGTATTGCCATTACTCAGTCTGTATTTGCCCAATCATCAACCTTCTCACTTATTGTAGAGGGTCACTGAACTTCCTGTGCCCTTTAGGCACATGTAGCGGGTTTCTCACACGCACCCTGTTCCCTTTTTGAAAGAAAGGAGGACGAGCACCACGTTTGGCATTAGTGCACGCCTTTTATTTTTGTGCTGGTGCTGGATGACCATGTGACGTATGTCCATGTCCACCTGTGTAGGGTAACCCTAACCCTGTGACGTATGTTCATGTCCATCTGTAGGCGCAGGAGCATCAGCCATCCACAAAGTAGCTGGAAAGGGGAAGTTCCAGTTGTGGCGTGAGGTGTAGCATGGTAGACGTGCAAAACGTCAGTCACAGCTGGCTTCCATGGCTTCTGTTGCTTAATGGCTATCTATCATTTGCTTAAGAACTTGGTTAAATCTCTCAATTTGCCCATTGGCAGCAGGGTAATAGAGGGATGAATGGTGATAGCAAATTTGTCTGTCTTCTAAGAGGTGAACTGAACACCGTTATCCATCACAATGCTCAGCGGGTTGCCAAGACGGCTGAACTTAGATGACAGAAATGTAATGACTGTGTCTGTGGTAATGTTCGGAGTAAAGGCAACCTCTGGCCATTTACTATAGTAATCATTCAGTGTAATTGCATACCTGCATGCTGGAGGAGCAAGATCGAATGACCCACAATGTCCACAGCAACCTTCTACCATCTGTTGTAGTGTAACTGGGCATGGCTTTGCCGTCTTGTCATTCAATTGGCACCAATGACAGGAATGGATGGCACTGAGCACCTTGACATTCATCTTCTGCCACCAGTAGAGTTCACATGATTGTTTGCTTTGTCCACACCACTCCTTGAGACTCGTGTGCCTAGAGCCATGAAAAACAAAGTGGTCCTTGGCACATAATTTGTAGTACGGCAGCAGGTCAGGGTGAAGGCTTTTAGGTGAAGGAGGCCATCCACATGTGATCTGAGTGTGAAGTTTTGTGAGTACGGAGCATGAAGCACAAGCAGAGTTCAGGTGAGTGGTAGACAGAGTATTATGGGCGGTAGAGTGGAGGGCAACGAATTCGGAATCTGTGTCATCGATGTGAGCAGGAGCGATGGAGCAGCCGGTTAGGGCAAGCAGGACATGAAGTTGGCTGGAGCATTTTGAGCACCTGGGCGGTAGATGATATCGTAATTGTAGGACATGAGACTAGCAGACCATCTTGACGTTCGTAGGCCAGCACGGCCAATGCCCTTTGTGGTCAGCAGGGTCATCAACGCCTGGTGGTCGGTCCACAGGGTAAAGTAACATCCCCAAAGGTATGTACGCTATCACTCAACAGCCCATACGCATGCTAGGGGCTTCCTTTTCTACTGTAGTGTGTTTACGTTCAGCAGCAGAGTTCGGGACGCCACAACCCTTTTAATCTTGTCTGGGCCCACTTGTGACAATATGCCACCTAGACCATAGTCAGATGCATCTGTGCACACTATTGTGCAATGTGGGGTCAAACAAAGCTAAGGCCTGGCTATGAACCATTATTTTCTTAATGGTCTCAAAACTAGCCTGTGCCTCAGTTGTCCATTGAAAAGCACTGTCAGTCAACCTCAGACATGCTCACATGGGTTACACCACAGTACCGTGGTTCAGCAGGAACTTGGAGTACCATGAAAGCAGTCCAAGGAAGGAGCGAAGAGTTGAAGCATCAGTAGGTGCAGGTGCGTCAGCAATGGCCTGTATACTTCCTGGGTCAGGTTGCAGTCCATCAGCTGAAACGATATGTCCAAGGAAAGGCTGGCGGAAATGGTACTTTTCTTCGTTGAGTTGTAAGCCAACAGATTTCAGCCGATGCAGAACGACTTCCTGAATTTTGTCGTGGGCATGAGTGTCACTGCCATGTATAATTATGTCGTCCAGGTAATTCTCTACCCGACAGGCCAGCAAGGACAATGCTCATCATTTTCTGAAATGCAGCAGGAGCTGAGATAAACCCATACGGTACACAACAAAAGCGGAACAAGCCATCATGGGTGAAATGCTGTAAGGTCAAGGCAATTTTTACATAGGGACATCTGGTAGTAATCACTAGTCAATTGTGGAGAAGACGGTGGTGCCTTTTAGGTTAGACAGCAGTTCATCCATATGGGGCAATGGAAATACATCCACATTTACTGCTTTATTGGGTTCGCGCAGAACAATGCACAGGTGAATTTTGGCCAACTTTTTCTGAGTAACAACAATCGGTGACACCCATGCTGAAGCATCAATGCGCTCAATTATACCAGCGGCCTGCAGGTGATTCAGTTCCTGTTAACGCATTGCGAAAAGACAATGGCAAGCAAGGGCGCTTTTGGCGCACTGGTGTGATGCCATTATCAATTTTCACCAGATGAACAAAGTTCTTTGCACAGCCCATGGTATGTGTATGTGTAGCAGCACATTCTAGTACTGATGTAGGAGAAGTAGAAGGTAGGACCTTGTTGTGCTCTATTTACACCTGCGGTGATGTTATGAGGTCTCGCCCAAGCAGTGGAGTCCCATTGTTCACAATAAAGAGAGGGCATGGAGTTGTGCAGCCATGTAGTGACAAATCCGCGGACAAGCAGCCAAGGACTGGAATGTGTGTTTTAAGACACAAGCCTGACCTTGGGCTGAGTCAGCTGGACTTGGCTGAAATGGCGCACGTAGTGGCTTTGCAGCAGGATGGATACAGAAGATCTGGTGTCAACAATTGAATCCACTGTGCAGGGTTGAGAGTGGTGGGTGGAAATCTCCACAGTGCATGTAATTTTAGTAGCTGCACTAGCTATATACATGTCTGTGTATAACACTAAAACCTCAAGGAGTTCAACTTCACGTACTTCTTGTGTATTAGGCTGAGTAGAACAACAAACTTTAGAAAAGTGTCCATTTTTTTTGCATTGCCTGCATGTTGCTGTAGCTGCTGGGAAGTTAGGTGCTTTGGCTAAATGGGCGTCTGATCCACAACGGTAGCATATCTTTCATTTCCTGTCATTGGCAAAAGCGTTAGCGCCAGTAGCATTAGTCTTATTCCCTCTCCCCTTCCGTTTTGAGGTGTGTTGCACGGCCTGCACCGCTGCTGCGCACGTATCAACAATCACCTTGGTGTGGTCTATAGCCACTTCAATTCGAGTAGCTAAAGATATGGAGCATTTTTAGGTAAGTTCAACGTCCAACAATAGTCTCTCGTGTATTCTTGGGTTGCACACATTTTCTACCAATTGGTCACGTATAATTTTGTCTACTTTAACCAAACTCACAGGTTGAAGCAAGGTCACGCAGCGCAGCAATATACTGCTTGAAAGATTTGTGGGGAGCTTGAGTAAGTTTACAAAAAGCATGGCGCTCCGCCGCTGTGTTAGTCTTCGGGAGAAAATGGGCTTTCAATGCAATAACAGCATAATCATAACTGGCACCTGTGTCCGGCATGGAGTAGAAGATTCGCTGACTTTCTGTGCCGAGGCAGTGTAGACGTACAGCTCTTTTCCTGGCAACTGGCTAATCTTCTCCCCTCGCGTTGATAACTAGCAGGTAGTCTTCAAAGGTTTATAGCCATGTCTAAAACAGGACAGCAGGGTCACCAGGACACGGCAGAAAAGGTTGGGAATGGTACATTTGCAGCCGTCATCATTATGAAAATGATCATAGATCTCGTTGCCAGTTTTGTAGTATTTTGGTGTAATAAATGATGGTGAGACAAAGTATATCAACCAGTCCTTTACTAGTCACGTTGCATAACTTGTACATACGGGCAACATCCTATCCCGCCCTATGCATAGTACATCCTGTATAGGTGCTTCCTCTATTCAAATAAAGGCTATGAACACAACAGAGTGAATGTATGATACCTAGCACACAAATCCAAACATTCCATTATTTATTTGTATTTGGAATTACTGACTGTTCATGGGTGCGTGAGCTGCCCCTGGTCTAGACTAAGCAGTCGTTTAGCATTTCAGTCTTTAAGGTTCTCTCTGAGTGCAATGCATATAATCTGGGAGAAAGGCTCATTTACAGCTCTATGGGGCTAATTTATATTTGTTACTTTTTGTCCAGATGTTTCTCTGGTGTCTTTTTTCCAGGTTTCTCATCTTGATTGTCTGGAAGTCCACACCCAATGTGCTGAGCAGATGGAGTCTTATTTGGAGTTTTTGTTTGCATTGTTCAGTCCCATTTCCCCCTTGTTCCTGTTCCCGTTCCTGTTGTTGATCTCTCTAGTGCTCTTTGTTTGAATTTGACTCCACATACCTTGTCCTAGAGCCCTATAGTTATTGTACCAACAATTACCAGTGTCCTTTGGTGTGCTATCCAATGATCTCTGGTGTTCTGGGTGGATGGACCGGTTTGGGTTGTCATGTGTTTGACTGCTCGGAATGAATCAATTGTGATTTATCTAAGTGCCGTAGTCTTGTGTGTGACAAAATTAGATTAGATTCAACTTTTTCATTACACGTGTAAAAATATGAAACAAAATTGTTTAGCATCTAATCAGAAGTGCAGAGAGTAGTAAGTGCAATATGTGCAGTATGTACAATTTGTACAGTTGAGTATGTACCGAGGTGGGAATAGTTATGTACAGATAGTTGTACACAAAGTTAAGCGAGCAGATAAAGGCAGTGTAAATGGTGGGGATAAATTAGCATTAGCAATATACAGATAAGTTTGGTAGATATACAGATATTCTATATTGCTATTGTTATGCTCCAGTCTAGGGTTGGAGCCTAACAAAATGAAAGGGAAGTAAGGATTGGGAAGGACAACACAACCGGAGTTAGGAGAAGGGAACAGGGAACACAAAGGGAGTCTTTTTATGTAATTTTTATAGTTTTTCCACAGACACTTTACAAACACTAGGTGTAACGAACGTCAGGAGTGACAAAGGCCAAAGAAACAAACAAAAACACCTCCACCGAAAACAACCCCAAGCTAAGCTGATTAATCCTAAGTGAACACAACAAAAGGGTGAAATGAAACAACAATGCCTAACCAATGCCCAACAATCTCCCTAACCAAACAAACGGTAATCCCCACATTGATGCAGAAACAAAAAGGGAGACACAAACACAGAGCCGAAGCGACAGTATCCAGAGGGGAGATCAAAGAGGTGAAGTCTGAGTACGAGCGAAAGTTCAAAACCAGGGCGAAGGTACAATAAGGGATGAGGCAAAAATCAGAAATCATGAACAAAAAGTCACACATGAGCGTTCAAACCAAAGGTAAAGCGAATTTAGAGCAAGCTAGCAGGCAAGAAGCATAGCAGGCCGACGAAGTGACGATGCTGCAGCCTCTTCAGCCGACGAACCGGAAACTGCTCTGAAGACAAGGGAGGCGGGGTCAGGTCCAGAGGGCGGAATCTAGGGAGTGGTTGACGAATGGGCGAGTGGCCAGGATGTCCGAAGAACCTGTGGGCATCCTCCTGGACTTCCGGCACGTACACTTATGGCACGTACCCCCAAATTTACGGCACGTAACAGAAGGACAAATATACAGATATACTATGGACAAGTATCCCGATGTGCTACGTATATAAAGATGTATAGGTGTGTGGTAAACTGATCTAAAAAGTATAGAGGGTTAATTATGTGTGTAGATGAGAAGGTTCAGCGGAGGACTGAGTTCAATCGGGTGACAGCTGTGGGGAAGAAGCTGTTCCTGAATCTGCTGGTTTTAGTCTGAAGGTTCCTGCAGTGCCTTCTGGAGGGGAGGAGCTGGAAGGGATTGTTTGCAGGATGAGAGGAGTCCCTAAGAATACTGTTGTAGACGTTTCTTCTTGTGGATATCGTCAATGGCAAGAAGTGGAGTCCCTATAATGCGTTGGACGGTTTTCACCACCCGCTGCAGTGCTTTGCGATCAGCAACAGAGCAATTTCCATACCAGACTGTAACACAGATGGTCAGAATGCTCTCTATCACACAGCGATAGAAGTTACCCAGTATATCAGCAGACAGGTGGTTCTTCAGTGTCCTCAATAAGAAGAGGTGCTGAGGGGCCTTCTTGACCTGGCTGGAGATGTTGGTTGAACAGGGCAGGTTCTCTAAGATGTGGGTTCCCAGAAATTTGAAGCTGGAAACCCATTCAGCAACCAAGCCATTTATGTGGATGGGGTCATGGGTGTCTTGGGTGCCTGAAGTCCACAATGAGCCCCTTAGTTTTGCTGGTATTCAGGAGCAGGTTGGTGTCAGAGCACCATACAGCTAGGTGCCTTACCTCTTCCCTGTAGTCAGACTCATCGTTGTCACTGATGAGACCAATGACCATGGTGCCATCTGCAAACTTGATTTGGGTAGCAGGTTTGCCAAAATAAATAGGGGTGTCGTCAAGATTTGAAAAACAGCACAAACCTTGGACTGACATCCAGAAAAAGCAAAGGAATCAGTTGCAGGTGATTGATAGGGCTCTGGGATTGGATCACCAATGATGGAAAAGAGGCAAAACCTAAGAGTATGGAAAACAGGAACAGGTGCTTTGTATCAAGACTAACAACCCAGTCAATTGCTCTTGGCTGCCATTACATCACACTCACACCCCATGAGACTCCCCCGGCAACATTGTTGGGGGTGGGGTCACTGTGGCCCTATCTTTGTCCATGTGTAAAAGCCCTGCTCTGGCCGGCTTTTAGCTTGCCAGTCCCAGGGGAGGCTGCCGTTTACTGCCTGATAGTCGTGTGTAATCAGCCAATGCATTTTGCTGAAGGGTGGGGCCTTCCCAGCCTCCATCATTAGGTAATGCTTAATAATTGATGCTGTTTCCTGAAGCTACAGTCTCTCAGCAAGAGCTGGAGAGTTTGTGTAGATGCATGACTCATCAGTCATACACGTGGTCCTGCTACATGCTACTTAATAACGTTTGTTGCTTTTGAGCCTATTTAGGAGTCTGTTACTCGTACATGATTCATCAACAGATAAAAAATAAACAATATCTACCACTGTAGAGTTTGCATCTTTTCCTAGTGTTTACTTCAGAATCCAGTAACTTGAGGTTTAGGTGATTCGATAACTCAAATCGCTATTAGTTTGTGGCCCATGTTGAATTGCCATCCCATTCAGGGTGTCCACTGCCTCATGCCTTGTGATGGGCTGAGATTGGCTCCATCTTCAACATTACCCTCTTAAGGATGATGAATAGAAGGAATTATGTACACTGTTCAAAAAAATGAAAGGAACACTTTTTAATCAAAGTATAGCATCAAGTCAATTAAACTTCTGGGATATTGATGTAGTCGGTTAAGTAGCAGAGGGAGTTGTTAATCATTTTTAGCTGCTTTGGTGTTAATGAAATTAACAATAGAAGGTGCTTAACCCATAAGCAGGACCAGTATCTGCTTCTTTGTGCATGGAGGAACAGGAAGAGCACTGCCAAAACCCTACAGAATGACCTCCAGCAGGCCACTGGTGTGAATGTCTCTGAGCAAACAATCAGAAACATACTTCATGAGGGTGGCCTGAGGGCCTAATGTCCTCTAGTGGGCCCTGTGCTTTCTGCCTATGACCGTGAAGCTCGAAGGGCATTTGCCTTAGAATACCAGAATTGGCAGGTCCGCCACTGGTGCCCTGTGCTTTTCACAGATGAGAGCAGGTTCACCCTGAGCACATGTGACAGAAGTGAAAGGGTCTGGAGAAGCTGTGGAGAACATTATGCTGCCTGTGACATTGTTCAGCAACACAGTTTTGGTGGTGGGTCAGTTATGGTCTGGGGAGGCATGTCCATGGAGGGACACATAGACCTCTACAGGCTAGACAACGACACCTTGACTGCTATTAGGTATCAGGATGAAATCCTTGGACCCATTGTCAGACCCTATGCTGGTGCAGTGGGTCCTAGGTTCCTCTTAGTGCATGACAATGCCCTGTGCTTACGGTGGATTTTGTGTCTTTTCCTTACAGCACAGAGGTTCACTTCTGTATGGGGGCATACAAAAAACAGGCTTGAGCTGCTTAGCAATACTTTTTTTACTTGGGTAAAGCATTCACCACCAATACAAAGCTTCAGGCTTCTATCTTTGAATCTGGAATCTGCTCAAGCAGAATGCAACCCCACAAGCCATTGCCAGGCCTCATTGCTGTACTTCTCGGTCACCTTGTTATTTTGGTCACAGTAATTTTGGCCATGGAGAGTCAAACAGATCCCCCACCCCAAGAGGTTGTTTTGGATTGTGTGTGGTGGGGGGGGGGGGCAGGAAAGGGTGTCATTCCTTTCTTGGGAGTTCATGAACCTGGGGGACCTTCAGAAATATCTGCTGATGTGGGAACCACTTTGAGGTTTTGGACATGAGAAAAGACAGCATTTCATGGAGCAGGAAGAAGGTCTACAAGTTATTATTTTTGGGTAATTGCCAGAAGAAAACGATTATAGGGGGCATGGAAGTTTTTTTTTGTTTGTTTTTTATGACGGCACTAAGAGCTTGGCCCACATACGTGTGACATTTGACATTCCAGAGCAACATGGAGGTCTTCTGGTTTGTTTTGATGACAGTGGCCTATGAGGCCGGGATGTACAGCTAGAGCTAAATCTTTGGAAAGTCTGGGGTTGTTGTATGGTGTCAGGTTGAAGGGCATCTGGAGAGATTAAGAAATTGGGCTTCCTAACTGATGGCAGGTAGGACCTGTGTGGAGAAACTTCAGAGGAGATTTTATGGAAGAAGAGTACTTGTGTGACTCTGAGAGTGTCCAAAGCAACTTACAGTAAGGGGGAAGGGTTATGATTTGATTAGAACCCATTGTTGGTGCAATGCTCAATTTGTTCAGCTACAGGCTGTATGTATGAGAGGGTTATCAGCCCTGTCCTGTGCTCAACCTCACATATTTCCTGTTCCTCTGCCTCCTCTGCTGATTTCACAACTTGGAAGAGCTTGGTTGGTGTGACAGCTCTTAGGGTGCTTTTCCACTACAAAGGTTATCGTTTTTTACCTTTTCTGTTGGTGTAATAGCTGGTACTGGCACTAAATTATCACAATATAAGGTGGGGTATATAAAGCTATGTGATGTGCGATATTAATAGCAACATCACACGCTATACACATGCAATTCTCACGTTTCAAGGACTGCTATAGTTAGCTGGGTTAAGATTGAGGTTTTTCATACTGTATTGACATTATAGCATGGGGAGGGGTTTAAGTTTCACTGAAACATTTACTCTGTCATAGGGAGCAGAACTTCACAAGCTTTGCAACTTTAATAATTGTTCCTTTTCAAGATTATATAGTAGACGCTCCTCTACTTACAGTATGAACTTTCAACCTACAATCTTGCAGACCTGAAAGTCCAAGTTGTTACTTGGGCTCCCGTTTCCTGCCTGCAACATCAATTTTTTTTCTGCTAGCCAATTCTGCCAAGTACGACTTCTGGCTGCTATTTCCGCCACGCAGCAGTATGGTGTACGTACTTCCAGCATCCTAGTTCTTCATACTTGCATATACCCTTAAAATGATGTTAAATAATGACTTACAAACATTTTAAGTTAAGAACAAGTTGCGTTCCAAATGCCCGTTTGTAAGTAGAGGAGCATCTATATATGTCTAAAAAATTAGTTTACCACCACTGCTTTCGCATGAGTACTGCACACATTTGCCAAGATAATCATAATCTTTTTCATCCTTGCCATTTAATACAGGTTTGTGAACAATTCATTAATATTGAACTCCTTTTTTGCTTAAAAATTTTTATTTTAAATTTTATACCATATTACCGCCCAAGCCTAATGTCAGCTTGAATGAAAGCTTCAATTTCATATTTATTGTGTAAGATTTAAAACATGATACAGTATTATCACATGAGACCATCAAAATATTAAATGTGTATTCTAATGCAAGCATGAGAACTTGGATGTGCATTGCTTCCAACATGAATTCTCATGAAAAATAGGACTCCCATTACATATTTAGTACTTTATTAATATCAACATATCAATTTTAAATCTTGTTTCAAGTTATATTCATAATTGCATCACCTATGCAAAAACAAGAAACATTCACTTATTTAACAATAAATGAACTGTGTTAAGACACCATCACATCCATTACTATTTCAAATGCATAGAATTCAATTCCAGTTCAAAATGTTACCAATACATCAAAATTTCGAAAAGACTTGGCAGCCCAAGCACCCCAGGCACCCCAAAATGCATTATCGGCAAAATAGGCAACCAAATAGCAAAATTACGCAGGGGTGTGGAATCTCTTCCATGGAGGGCCAGTAGGGGTGTGGGCGTTTGGGATGACCTCTCAATTAGCCAGTAATGTTCCAAAAATTCACACAATGGAAGGTGGTACCTCCAGAGTCTAGTATTCTAATTTAATTAGCATGCTCAGATTCGGCTTAAATAGACTGACAAGTGAAAAAACATTACTTATTGCAAAAGTTACAGGAATTACTTTAATGTGAAATAAAAGGCTTTTGAATTTAACTTTCAAATGCTTTTCTTTTTTTTAAATCAGCCAAGCATCCTTAATTTACACACTTGTGAAAATCATAAACATTACATATTAGATTTAGGTATACAGTGGACCCTTGACTTACGAACACAATTGGTTCACGAGGGTTGGTTGTAACTCAAGTTGGTTGTAAGTCAAGACTATATAATGTAAATACCCATAATGCGTTCCGAACCTCCCACAGCAACACTTACTTAAACTTTTCATAATAAAAAAGGGTT
>JAABNY020000035.1:4270646-4282870 GCA_015164015.2 Brevimyrus niger
ACACACACACACACACACACACACACACTCAACCTGTATATCTTTAGGTGTATATCCACATTCAGTAGCCTTGGGTGTGGTACTCTGCCCATTTTGGTGCTTGGAAACCACGTTACAAAGGATTTGTGCACATCAGCTTCCTTCCAAAGTGTGAGTGGAGTGAGGTGAGCTTCCCCATTCAGACATTTGAGGCATCTTGGGGGGGGGGGTCCCGATCTCCAGCAAAGAGCTTTATATACGGTCAAGATACTTATACTGTATACAAGACTCCCGTGAGGTGTAGTGAAAAGCAACACAACAACCTATTAAATGAAAATGACAAATAATTAGGCTTTATTTAAATGAACTGCTACCTAGGTGTGTATTAAACTTGCTGGTAAGGGCTCCACTCTTAAAATTGGCCGACCATCTTTAACTGCTCATATTTTCTAGGTCGGGGGTGGCCAATCTTATCCTTAAAGAGCCAGTGTGTGTGCAGGTTTTTGGGATCTCCTTTAGGTCAGCTGTTCAAATCTAGGTGTGAGGACTCTTTAGCCAATCAGTCTTCTAATTAGTAATCTAATTAGGGAGTTGCAGAGAGAACCCGCACACACAGCGGCCCTTTCTGGACAAGAAGAGACATCCCAGTTCCAGAAACTGCTAAGCAACAGGACATGTCTTCATACTGTTGCAAAAATGTCACTACAACTGTACTCAGTTGAGCACATTAGACACACTGGAGGATTGCTGTACCATACTTATTTAACTGAAAATATCTTTTAAACAAATGTACATATCACTGTTTCAAGCAACATGTTCTTATAGAGCCTTCTTGTGCTTCCTGGGGCATGTAAATGTACATGGCTGTCACACACCATACAATATATTAAGTTCAACACAGCACTGGTTCTGGAAAGAATTTATTTGCCTGTCACAGTCTTGTGCCTACTGTTTTTTAATACCTTAAACACTGAGGGTTCTGAATTGTTTGGCCCTGTTTGAAGATTAAATATAATCAAATACATAGTTTCGGGAATATTCTAATCTGGAAAATTTTAGTTGTGTATTGTACACTGTGTACCGCAAACATGTTTCAGATACCTTGTAAATGTCATCTTCATTTCAAATGCATCACTATTTAACAATAGATGGCTATACTGTAAAGATTAAATCTAATGTTTTATCATTTTCACAAGTGTGTAAATTAAGAATGCTTGAGCTGATTTTTTTAACAATGCTTTTGAAAGTGAATATGTGAAATAAAAGGCTTTTGAATTTAAAGTCATTCCTGTAATGTTCGCAGGAAGTAATGACGTGAACAACCAGTTCTCAAGCCCGGTCTGACTTTTTGAGGCTCCACCTTCCATTGTGTGAATTTTGGGAACAGTTGGAGCATGATTATGAAATTATAACCACTGTTTTATTATTGGCTGATTGAGAGGTCGTCCCAAAAACCCGCACCTCCACTGGCCATTCATGAAAAAGATCCCCCACCCCTGATGGTGACAAAATGGGGGCTTGTCCAGATTTTTTTTTTACTGTTGAGTTTGCAGCATCGGCAAATGATGCATTTGTCCTGTTGCATTATTTCTTTTGTTACTGCATTAGAATGTCCAACTCAGGTTTGGTAAGTTTAGCGATATAAAATTGATTAAACCATAACCTTTCTTTGAAGCTTATAATTAATTACAAATTTTGTGGGACATGTATCTTGTTATTTTTGAACAGGTCTGTGGCTAGAGATTTTGTCTCGGGAATTATTGGAGAAATCGCCAGTTTCTGGTTGTTTTCCATACCTGCGGACTTAGTGTCTAACCCATCCCACCACTGGCCTGTTTGAAGCTTCGCGCTTAGTTAACTGTTTTTTGTTTTTGTTTTGAGTAATAATAAAGGGTTATTGGGCTTATCTTATTGCTGGGCTTTCCATTTCTTATTTCATATTTTCTTGGATTTCAACAGGTAAGGTAAATGTTTTAAGTTTGATATTAAATTATTTGGTTCAATTGCTTGAAAAATGGTATCACTTTGAAAAGTTGAAAAGTTTGTTACAGAACCGTCTAAGGCCTTATTTGATGCATTGACCAAAGATCAATTGATACAGTTGGCTAATCATTATAACATAGATCTTCCGAGTAAAAAGTATAAAGATGATATTTAAATGGGGATGACGACATCTGTAGGAGTTTTAACATTTGATGAATAGAAGGAATTATGTTTACTTAGCATTCTCTAATTGCATTCTCAGTCTCATTCTTTCGGTCATTACCCATAGCTCAAGACCATAGGTGAAGGTAAGGATGAAGATGGACCAATAGATCGAGAGCTTTGCTTTTCGGCTCAGTTCTTTCTTAGCCACTAGAAACCGGTTAAGCGCCTGCAAAACTGTAGACACCACTCCGATTCGTCTATCCAGCTCCTGATCTCGCCTACCCTCACTCATGAACCCTGAGATACTTGAACTCCTCCACTTCAGGCAGTACGTCTTCCCTGACCAGAAGAGGGCAATGCACCCATTTCCAGCTGAGAACCATTCTCTCGGATTTGAAGGTGCTAATCCTCATCCCTGCCACTTCGTACTCTGTTGCAAACTACCCCAGAGCACACTGGAGGTCCCCAGCAGAGGAAGCCAACAGGACGACATTGTCTGCAAAAATACAGCAAGCCAATCATGAGGCAACCAAACTGGACACCCCCAACACCCTGGCTGCGCCTAGAAATCCGGTCCATAAATATTATAAACAGGACTGATGACAAAGTAGCCCTAGCGGAACCCAAACCGCACTGGGAACACGTAGGACTTTCATCCAGCAATGTGGACCAAGCTTCTGCTCCATTCATACAGCGACTGAATCACCCAAAACAGTAGACCCTGGACCCCATACTCCCGAAGCACCCCCCACAGAGCACCTCTGGGTACCTGGTCGTAAGCCTTTTCCTAATCCACAAAACACATGTAAACTGGATAGGCAAACTCCCAAGCCCCCTCCAGTACCCTTGCAAGTAGTGCTGGGTATTGATTCAAATTTCAAGAATCGATTTGATTCCGATTTCTAAGATTTAGAATCGATTATCACAATTCAATCCAATCTCTTCCAATCTGATATCGATTTGGGTCAGTGCTTTAAAAAGTTTTTTTTTTTTTTTGCTGTTATCTTAATTACATGACTGTGTAGTTGTGCCACATATTAATACTAGTATTATATTGACATTCAATAACAAATGAATGAAGTATTGATAGCTAAAGATGGTTGCAAGGACCAATCCTTATTATAGAAACATGAAAACCGCTGACTAAATCCGTTAACCCAAAGGTTAAATCGGCAAAAAAAGTAAACCAAGTCATCTTGCTGTGTTTTACCTGCATCGGGGGCGTGCCGTACCACTGTCACCCGAAGATCGCTATTCACATTCTAAATAGCCATATTTGCATGGTAATTTGATTAACAGCTCATCGGTGAAACACGATCCAGAAACATCCCGATCTGCGCCATAAAAGGGGGGTTGGGTCAATGGCTCATTCATACACATGGAAGTTGCTACATATTCAATGAAAGGAGCCAGAAATAGTGGCATGAGTTCGATTTTTCTTATTTATTTATCCAAATGAATGTTGCAACTACACAATTTCACAAGATCTTCATGAAGCCAACACTGCTAATTAGATACCTGTGATCAAAACAAACTGCCAACATTGTACAATGTACTTTTATAATGTGACTGCAATTGTTCCAAACTGCATTTTGCAATGTCTATACTTTGATGTCAAATTACAAACTTAACATAAATCTGATATATTTATAAAGTACACTAAGATAAAGATGAGTTTAATGCCAAAACAAATATATAAGAAATAATTTGCCATGAATTAACTTTGATATTAAATTAAATGTGTGTTCCCTACCCCTAGACTCCAGAGGGAAAGCAAATCGCTTTGCTTTTGTCAAGCTCATCTGTCTGTCTGCCTGTCTGAAACCAAAATGCTGCCAGACCGCAGCTTTTAAAGTTACGGCGTTTTTAAAGCATCGCTAGTGTCCGACGTCATGTCGTTGATACAGTTTTCCCCGGTGAACTTTAACATCACCTAATATCGCGTCACTGAATTCATGATGCGCATAATTAAAGTTATTAACCCTTTAACACCTATGCCTCAAAATGCCCGTCTGGATTTTTTTTCTTATTTTATCTGTAAAAAAAGAGCAGAAAATGTTAAAGGGTAAAATCGATCTTTCGATGTACCAAAAGTTTTTTTTTTCCAAAACTGAAGGTGAACAGACTTGCAGATATTGATATTTGTTTTAGAAATAAGATTTTTGCAAGCATTTGAAATACGGTGTGTTTTAAAGTGTGTTATTGTTTAGATTTGCAGTAGTTTTATAGTACTTAATATAGTACTTAATACTTAAGTATTGGTGGTGCTCCAAGTTTTATTTGCAAAACTGAAGGTGAACAGACTTGAGTTTGAAACTTGTGGATATTAATATTTTTTTGTTTTGTTCAAGACAATGATGTACAGGGAACTAACAAATATGCATTAAGTAACATCATTTAATATGTCATCCATTTTCCTTCAGAGTCCGAGTAATTCTGATCCTGACCATGCTATTTAAATTGCACTGAAACAGAGGATGACAATAAGGTAACAAGTAATAGCAATCAGTTATCATTACAATCACTGCTCATGGAGTGACTGAGGTCTGTTGCAGTAACATTAATGTCATTAAGAGACGGTTGCTCGCTGAATATCATGATAGCCTAGGAGTAATCACGACTGTGCGTACCATACATCAGTGTTCCATACTCGATTTGATAAAATTGTCCCCAAAGCGTAGTATAAAACACACACACACACAATAAATTTACCTTGTTAATTATCCTTATAAGCATGGGAAAGATATTTGTCTATCTTCTTGCTGCCATGTCCTGGCCGAATGTAAGTATTGCAATTACCAGAAATGATAATTTTAATGTTTTGAAATGTAGTACCCACCAGACAGAAGCATGAAACGTGTGTGTGCTGTAACAGGGCACTGTGTGAGTGTGTGTGAGCTCTAGCCCGGGGCTCTGTATTGTCTGCAATTATACTCCTGTCCTCTTATAATTATAGGGTCAGTATAATTTTCTAGAGGACTATATGGAACAAGAGCCTATATAAGGGCAAGAGCGGCCATATTTTTCAATGCTCAGAATAAAGGAGAGAAGTCCTTATTTGAGGAATGGGAAGTGGTCATGGCTTAATGTAAGATGTTTTTCTGAATGATATGGATGTGTTTTTTGTTTAATGTAGTAACGATTATTTGAATGATATACATGTGTATTTGTTGGATTTAGTAAAAAGCGGGATGTGTTTTATTATTTTATTTACTTTTTTTCCCCCCTGACTTACTTGCAACTGCCAACCTTCTTTTTCTGGCTTGAAGTTCTACCATTGTTTGGACCATCCTCACCTGGAAAAGGACTTTTGGTCACAACGTACATTTGCTGGGGTAATATCCTCACCTTTGTTAGTAAATATTCTTTGGTCTGTGAAGTGATGGTGTTTTTCTCTTTACACCACCCTGAAATGTTTCTCCCTACGTATGGTGTGTAATAGGTTGGTTCTGAGGCAGGAATCAGCACTGTTACGCAAGTGGTACCCAAAAAGGGACCAGGGTTTAACAATTAAATTTTATCTTGCATTAGTAGTGGTGTTGTCATGACTAGCAGCAACCCTCAAGTAGAGACACGGGATGAGTTCCATGACCCAGACTTCACAGTCTGTGACTCGATGAGAACCTTTGCAGGATCCATTCTTTAAGTAATCTTTATGTGTCTGAGGAAGAGGGTGAGGGATCAGAGGAGCATGCTCAACTGCCTCCTAAGGGAAAAGCACCTCTTGCCCCTTTTTCTCCAGAGAAGTTACAGGAGATGTTAACCCGGTTGCAGGTAATGCAATTGTTAGTGGAGAAAATCAGTTATGACTTCAGCACTTTTCAAACTTCTCTAGACGTTTGCCAGGTATATGTGCAAGGGGTGGAGGACAAGGCAAAGGCAATGGAAAAAAATATTTGAGTTCAGATTGAATAAGGAGGTAGACTAAACCACTTGTGGACTTACAGATGCAAGACCTAGGTCAGTCAATTATGAATTGTTTACAGAGGAGAGATGGACAGTTGAAGGCTTCAATACAGACACATGTTCCACCATCTTTTACACCTGTCCAGGTTTCCCCATCTTTTTGTCATCCATCTGGCTGCCAAGGACATCATTTTAAAACGCCCCTTAAGATTGAGTTTCCACATTATAGCCAGGAATCAGATGAAGAACCAGTGGCATACATTGAGAGGTTTTAAAATTTTTTAGCTTTTAGACCAATGAGTGATGTGGAAGTACTAGCTACAGCCATCTGTTCTGTCAGGTACTGCTGAAGATTGGAGGTTGGCAGAGAGAAGAGCCACTGGAACATGGAGTCAATTTAAGGATGCTTTCCTAAGATCTTTTCTTTCAGAGGATTATGAAGCAGAAGCAGAGAGAAGAATCCATGAGAGGAAACAAGGACCCCAATACACCATCGGTAACTTTGCTGTCTAACTGTCTGCAATGGAAGAATGACATGACGGCGAAGGATGAGGTACATGCTATTCTGCTTGATTGTAATCCCCATCTGGCAAGCCTACTCAGAGGTACTGTTAAAACTGTGTAAGATTTAGTGAGAGTGAGAACACTGACTGAATGGGATTGGCAAGATCACATTTGATAAAACTGTCCCCAAAGTGTAGTAAAACACACACGGACACACAAATATACAATACTTTTACCTTTTGAATTATCATAATAACCGTGGGAAAATTATTTTTCTATTTCGAATGAAAGTATTGCAATTACCAGAAAATATAATTTTAATGTTTTTAAATGTTTTTTTTTGTAGTACTCAATTTTGACCACCAGAAGGCAGCATAAAATATGTGTGTGCAGTAACAGGGCACTGTATGTGTATGTCTGTGCTTTATGTGGGTAGTGTGTGTTTGTGTGTGCTGTAACCGGGCACTGTGTGTATACGTGTGTGTGCTCTAACTGGGTGCTGTGTGTGTGCGCGTGCACAGTAACTGGGCACTGTCTGTGTGTGTGGGCTGTAACAGCGTACAGTGTATGGGTGTGTGTGCTCTAAATGTGCGCGCTGTGTGTGTGTGTGTGTGAGTTTGCATAGATCACATTTGATAAAATTGTCCCCAAAGTGTAGTAAAACACACACGGACACACAAATATACAATACATTTACCTTTTGAATTATCCTAATAACTGTGGGAAAATTATTTTTCTATTTTCTTGCTGCCATCTCCTGGCCGAATGTAAGTACTGCAATTACCAGAAAAGATGTTTTTAAATAGTAGTACTCAATTTTGGCCACCAGACGACAGCATAAAACGTGTGTGTGCGTGCACTGTAACTGGGCACTGTGTCTCTGTGTGTGGGCTATAACAGTACACAGTTTGTGGGTGTGTGTGCTCTATGTGGGTGCTGTGTGTGTGTGCACTGTAACAGGGCACTGTGTGTGTATTTGTGTGTACTCTGAGCGCTGTCTGTGTGTGTGCTCTAAGGGGACACTGTGTGTGTGTGGGCGCTATAACAGCGCACAAGGTGTGTATGTGTGTGTGCTCTAAGCAGGTGCTGTATGTGTGGGTTTGTGTGCGGGCTGCAACTGGGCACTGTGTGTGTGTGTACTGTACTTGTGTTTGCTGTATTAGGGCACTGTGTGTGTGTGCTGTAACTGGGCACTGTGTGTGTGTGTGTGCTGTGACTGGGCTCTGTGTGTGCTGTAACTGGGCTCCGTATGTGTGTGTGCTGTAACTGGGCTCTGTATGTGTGTGTGCTGTAACTGGGCTCTGTATGTGTGTGTGCTGTAACTGGGCTCTGTATGTGTGTTTGTCTGTGTGTGTGTATTCCATCTGGGGACTGTGTGTGTGCGCAGTAACAGTACACAGTTTGTGGGTGTGTGCTGTAACAGGACTCGGTGTGTGTGTGCACGTGCACTGTAATTGGACACTGTGTTTGTCTGTGGGCTGTAACTGGGCTCTGTGTATGTGTGTGCGCACTTGCTATATGTGGGCACTGTCTGTGTCTGCACTATAACAGCACACAGTGTGTGTGAGTTTTAAATGGGCGCTGTGTGTGCGTGCCTGCCTGTGTGCCCTGACTTTAACTAGGTGCTCTGTGTTTGTGTCCGCTGAAACTGGCTGATGTGTGTGTATGTGCTCTATAACCGGCAACTGTGTGTGTGTGCTGTAACTGGACACTCTGTGTGTGCACGCGCTGTGACTGGGCACTAAGTATGTATGTGTGCGTGTTTGCATAGATCACATTTGATAAAATTGTCCCCAAAGTCTAGTAACAGACACACAAAATCGCCTTGTGAATTTTCCTAATAACTGTGGGAAGATTTTTTTTTCTATTTTATTGGTGCCATCTGCTGGCCGTATGTAAGTATTGCAATTAAAAGAAAAGATCATTTTAATGTTTTTAATTAGTAGTACTCAATTTTGGTCGCCAGACAGAAGGATAAAATGTGTGTGTGCTGTAACAGGCCACGGTGTGTGAGAGCTCTAACCAGGGTGTGTGTGCTGTAACAGGGCACTGTCTTTGTGTCTGCACTATAACAGCACACAGTGTGTGTCACTGTGTGACCTTTAAATGGGCACTCTGTGTGTGTGTGTCAGAGAGAGCTCGATCTGGGGGCTGTGTGTGTGTGCGCACGCTGTAACTGAACACTGTTTTCATGTGTATGTGCGTGTGTGCTGTAACAGGGTACTGTGTGTGTCTCACAGCTCTAGTCAGGGTCTTTTTGTCTGTGGCTGTGTGTGCGCGCTGTAACAGGGCACTTTGAATGCGTGTGAGGTCTACCCAGGGTCTGTGTGTGTGCTGTAACAGGGCTCTGTCTATGTCACTCTGTGAGCTTTAAATGGGTGGTTTGTGTGTGTGTGTGTGCGCACTATAACAGCACAGTGTTTGTCACTGGTCACTGTGAGTTTTAAATGGGCGCTGTGTGTGTATGTGTGAGAGAGAGCTCGATCCAGGGGCTGTGTGTGTGCACGCTGTAACTGAACTGTTTGCATGTGTGTGTGTGCTGTAACAGGGCACTGTGTGAATGTGTGTGAGGCCTAACCGGGTGCTGTGTGTGCGCACTGTAACTGAACACTGTTTGCGTGTGTATGTGCGTGTGAGTGTGTGTACTGTAACAGGACACTGTGTGAATTTGTGTGAGGTCTAACCGTGGGCTCTGTGTGTGTGCGCACTTTACGTGGGCACTATCTGTGTGTGTGCGCTGTCACGGGGCACTGTGTGACACTGTGTGTGTGTGAGATCTCGAACCGGGGGCTGTGTGTGTGTGCGCTGTAACAGCACTGTTTGAGTGTGTTTGTGCGCACGCGCGCTTTGCTATAACAGGGCACTCTGTGAATGTGTGTGAGGTCTAACTGGGGGTTCTATGAGTGTGTGTGTGCATGCCTGTGTGCCCACACTGTAAATAGGCGCTTTGTGTTTGTGTTCGCTGAAACTGGCCGTTGTGTGTGTGCACGCGCTGTGACTGGGCACTGTGTGTTTGTGTGTGTGCGCGTGCTGTAACTGGACACTAAATATGTTTGTGTGTGTGTTTGCATAGAGCACATTTGATAAAATTGTCCCCAAAGTATAGTATGACACACACAGGCCCTCGTGGGTTGCCACCTGGGCTGGGCGGGTGGTTGTCTTGGGGACTCGTGGCCGTGGGCCTTTGTGCCGGGGGGGCGACGGAATGGGCTCTGTCGCCGGGTTTCCCCTGCCTTCACCTTTGGCCTGGGGGGGGGGGGGTTGCTGTTGTGTCCCCTGACAGCATCAGATGCCAGCACATCTAATGACAAATCAGTTCACACATACACTTGCACATAAGAGTGGTTGAGCGATCAATATAATTATTACTTTTACATTATTATTACTATTGATATTGTTCTTGTTATAATTTTTGTTGTTTAATTTCCTTAATGTATTAAGTGTTATGTTTCTTATGTTGTTTGTATTTTGGATTTCCCTACACAATTTTCTCTATCCTAACTAGATTATTATTATTATTATTGTATACCTCTGTTTTCCTTTTTTAAATTTTTTCTTTCTTTTCCCTTTCCCCCTCTCTTCAAGGTGATTAATGTCTGTTTTTAATTCTGTATCCCTCACCCCCTTTTTTTTTCTTTTCTTCTCACGGTACTACGACAGGTGAGTTCAGAGTGGCCACACTGCGTACACTTAAATTTAATGTAAAATAAAGTTGTCCTCTAAAGAGGGGGGGGTGGTGGTGGGCAATTAAAAAAAAGGAAAAAAACACACACAGACACAGAAATACACAAGAAATTTACCTTGTGAAATATCATAATAACCGTGAGAAATATATTTTTCTATATTGTTGCTGCCATCTCCTGGCAGAGTGTAAATATTGCAATTACAAGAAAAGATCATTTTAATGTTTAAATAGTAGTACCTAATTTTGGCCACCAGATGGAAGCATAAAATGTGTGTGTGCTGTAACAGAGCACAGTGTGAGTGTGTGTGAGCTCTAACCGGGGTCTCTGTGTTTGTGCTCTAAGTGGGCACTGTGTGTGTGTCTGTGTGTGTGTTTGCAGTAACAGGGCACTGGGTGTGTTTTGCAGTAACAAGGCACTGTGTGTGTGTGTTTGTGTGCGGTAACAGGGCACTGTGTGTGTGATCTCAAACCGGGGGCTGTGTGTTGGTTTTGAAGGCTTATGGGGATACTTCACCTAAATACGTACTGACACTGAGGACATTTGGGATTATGAGGAGAGGAGCTATGTCCTTATAATTCTGACAGTGTAGATGCACTTGTATAACTGCCAGATGCATCCTCCCGCCTTTTTATAGTCTTAACGTACCATAAAAAAAAGAATTGTGTATGACTATGCACCACCAATCGTTTGGTACTGCAATCTGATGCAGAATTCATACACATTTCCTCCAAGATACACAAAATTGGGGAGAAACATTTTCATTGGTTCACTGGACATGTATGCAAATAGACGTGCCAAGCGTCTTACATCAACAATAATTTTGCGCCTTCTGTTTAGTTTAACATACCAGTTAAGTGTTAAGGAAAGCAGTATATTTCTCCAGCCTACGTTATTTTATTTCATTTACTGAGGTTGGTAACATTGGTTTAATGAATGGATAAACATAATTTACGTGGTATATGTATAGAAGTTTTATATCCAACAAGTAAAAATGCCTTATTTTATGAGAAAAATAATTTCACGTCTGAAGTTTGGTAATTTCGGCTAAACTGCGTGTGTCATGAAAGTAATAATACTGACAAACTCCATAAAACGAACTAAGCAAATACAAATCCATTAAGGCAACGCAGCAAGTGCAAGTTGTTTTAGTGAACATACATCTTTGTGACGTTTATGTAACATAAGGGGTTTTAACTTCTTATATTCATAGTTTACTTGCCAGAATGAACAATTTAAAGATTATTCCTTGACACTAATAGCTTAACGCTGACACAAAAATATTAAATTCCCATGTTTAAGCCCGTCTTTAACTAATACACATAGGGAAAATTCGCAAAACGGGCAGCAGAATAAGGCAGCTCTTTACTGTAGCTGTAATGCATGTCATAGTATGAAAATTACGGCAGAGAATTTTTTTTTCATTCATACATACATTTTCAGCATTAGTAGGATATATTTACAACAGAAAAGGATATGATAAAATTATATTGGGTTGTTTGTGGACGCTGTATACCTGGAAATGTTAGGGACCATTCATCTCCTTTGATATATAGTATAAGCAGCAGTAGTGTATAAATGGGATTGTAATGTCTACCAGAAACAATATAATTCCATCATATCATCCTTCCCTGTTTTAAATACAACAGGCGATGTTAGGAGAAAAATAATATAACACAAATTTAGTTTTACTTTGATTGATTAATAATTATTAATAATAAAATAATTTAGTATTAGTATAACATATTTGTTAAAATGACAGATGAGGATGTTATTATATATATATATACTGTATATATCCATCCATCCATCCATCCATCCATCCATTTTGCAAACCGCTTATCCTACTGGGTCGTGGGGGGTCCGGAGCCTACCCTGGAAGCAACGGGCATGAGGCAGGGAACAACCCTTGACAGGGGGCCAGCCCATCGCAGGGCACACTCACACACCAGTTACTCACACATGCACACCTATGGGCAATTTAGCAACTCCAATCAGCCTCAG
>JAABNY020000035.1:4324066-4342549 GCA_015164015.2 Brevimyrus niger
TTTATTTGTTTTTCATATGCAAAAGTAAATTTTGAGGCATCTCATGTTTTTCTTCTAACTCATTACACTATGGATTGTCAGTAAAATATTTATTAACATTTTAAAGTATAAAGAGAGCTACAATTTAGTTAGCTTTTTTTCTTAGCTAGGTTAACACATGTGGGGACCAGCCTCCAAAAGAGCTAAAAATGTCAGTTGGGGTCGGTTGTCACATTTTTTTCAGGGTTGGTTGTCACGCATGACAACTAACCCCACTGTTGGTATACGGGTCAATGACGTATAAAGATGTTTGATGAACCAGTTTTAAAATATAAAATACAATTGTAAATATATAAAAAGACTTTATTGGAGTTGTTTGATGACTAAGAATGTTGTGAGTTTCTTTATATTTCAGAGTGGTAGTAGTAGTTTTCATAGCCTGTGGTATTTTACATTTATGCATTTTACATTTACATTTTTGAATGTTTAGAGTCTAAAAAGTAACCAATGAAACTTATTTGATGTTTTATTTACCTGAGATGTGTTTGGTTTGATATTTCATTGAAAATACATTTTTAAAAACTTTTTTCAAAAAGTCTCAATTTTTCATTTTTTCCCATTAGAATAACACAGGGACAACCAACCCCATAGGGTGTGACAACCCCGCTATGGGGTTGGTTGTCACATCTGCTCAAGGTGCCTTTGACAGCCTATATCTTTTGAAAAGTATGGACTCTACATGAGCAAGGACTGTCCATTTGTACCTGACACATTAAGCATTAATTGTGTACAAAAAGGGAATTCTTACCATACACTGTTTTGGAAGAAATTAAATTTAAGTAAAAAGTGCTGCAACCATCCCCGGTCTCCCCTATAACAGCTGGACTAAATTTTCTCCCCCAGCGGGGGGTGTAACACAATATATTCCAGGCAGCAAGGTTGGCAGCTTGATCTGATAGTGTATATTACACTATATTGCCAAAAGTACTGAGACACCTGTACAAATGATTGAATTCAGGTGTTCCAGTCACTTCCATAGCCACATGTGTATAAAATCAAAGACCTAGGTGTGCAGACTGCTTCTGCAAACATTTGCGAAAGAATGGGTCGCTGTCAGGAGCTCAGTGAATTCAAGCATCATACTGTGATAGGATGCCAGCTGTGCAATAAGTCCATTCATGAAATGTCTTCACTACTAAATATTCCACAATCAACTGTCACTTGTCTTATAACAAAGTGAAGTGGTAGGCCACGTAAAATCACAGAGCAGGGATAAGGCATGCTAAGGCACACTGTCTGCAGAGTCAATCGCTACAGACCTCCAAACTTCATGGGGCCTTCAGATTAGCTCAATAACAGTGCATAGAGAACTTCATGGAATGAGTTTCCATGACTGAGCAGCTGCATCCAAGCCGTACATCACCAAGTGCAATGCAAAGCATCAGATGCAGTGGTGTAAAGCACGTCGCCACTGCAGTCTAGGGTGAATTAGAATGGAGATTGTGAGCCAGGCCTTCTTGTTCAACATCAGTGCCTAAACTCACAAATGGTCTCCTAGAAGAATGGTCAAAAATTCCCATAAACACACTCCTAATCCTTGTAGACAGCCTTCCCAGAAGAATTGAAGCTGTTATATCTGCAATGGATGGGCAAACTCCACATTAAAGTCTATGTATTAAGAATGGGATGTCATTAACGTTTGTGTGTGTGTAAAGGCAGGCGTCCCAATACTTTTACCAATATAGCGTATGTCTCGAATAATCTGATTGTGTCTAATATGTTGGCAATGCCAAGAATAAACATTAAGACATTGGGACAGGCATAGTAATCCTCTGTGGACATTAAATTAGTCTGAGGGGCCACATAGCAAGTTGAGTCAGAACCGAATCTGGGCCAAAAGTTGTTCAGAAATCGCCACAGATGCGTAAACAGGATCTGGTCGGGCACACGCGTGCATGAGAGTCAAAAGTTAAATTATGATCAGGGCTAAATTTGGCTGGTGAGTGACTGGGTGGGCTAAGACTCTGTGCTGGTAATCAGAAGGTTGTGGTTGGTGGTTCAAACCTGCCCTCAGCAGAATAGTTATAAGGCAGGCCCTTGAATGCACCAACTGACCCTGCAGAGAGTGTGGGTGTGAAAGAGAGTGATTACACTGTGGGATAAGGCAGTGTGTTTGAGAGCCCTGCCCTGTAACTATTCTGCTGAGGGCAAGGCTCCAGCCTCTGACCTGATCACAGGCACAGAGGGTTAGCTGCTCACCACCCCCTTTTTTTTAACCCAAAATGGCAAATAAATGGCACACATGTGGCACCTATTTCTGTGTGTTAGGGTTAAGCCCCTTGATCTAGGACTTGTCCCATGACTATTCTGCCAAGGCTGGGCTTGAACCACCAACCTTCTAATAATAGGCACAGAGGCTTAGCCCACTGAGCCACTCATCACCCCTATGTGTATGGTTATATGTTTTTTTTTTCTTGACAAAAAATGGCAACTGGTGCAGATACAGATCCGGTTCAGACCCATTTTTCTATATGGGGCAATCGTCCCTCAGACACCTGGTGCATCAGCTGCAAATCTGGTACAGTGACTGATCATACGTATATGGTCCGGCGCACGTTCAGTGTGTCTACAGACCAACTGTAAGAATTCATTCAAACAGATTTTGACACAGACCATCCTGCCCAAATGGCAGTGGTGCCCAAACTTAAGGAGGTGCAGGCAGATCTAGTCCAGAATCAGTTGCTATGTGGCGCCTTTGACTGAGTGCCACCCAGGTGGCAGCTATGTGTACATGGCTATGGGGCGTATGCAGGCAGCGCTATTTACAGGAGGGCGTCTGTCAGATAAGCCTTGGCAAAGGCACCGAGACGCCACCCAGGTTAGGCCTCTGAAGCCACAGGGATTTAATTAGATTTTACATAATGGTCACATTAATCAGACCAGAGGAGGGATTTCCTGGATGAGTTTGCATTCTGGTCACATGCTTTTCCTGGCTGGTGGGGGCCTTTCTGCATGCCAAATTACTAATTTAAATCCTCGCGAGGTTTGCTGTTGGACATGCAAATAGACTTCACACTTGGAGTCCTCTGAAGCACGAAAAAGGCCCACAGACACTAAGCATGTGCTCCTGTGTTCTCCACGCATACACCAGCGGCTCCAGAGTCTTCTTAAGTAGTAATAAAAGGCCATCGTGATGACGTCCAGGCTGGTTCAGTCGCAAGTTCCTCAGTTCGATATTGGGATCATCGATGGGCCTGTATCACACTCAGGATTCTGCCTGTCGCCTGCAGATCAGAATAGGGCCTGTTTTGGTCAGCAGTAAATCAGAATAAGAATTTGGGTTTTTTTTTTTTGCTAGGCAGGTTGACCCTAGAAGGAAGGGTGTTATGTACAAAATCATCTCTGAGTACAATGAGTAACAACGTGACAAGTATTAAGATATATTCAGGATCAAAAAACCAATGCAAAAGCTGTTCAATATTCCATTAATAAACATTAAAATGTTTATGGGGCAGGAAATGGACTGAGTATTGAAATGGCACATATGTTATCTGCAAAGAATAGACAGATCTGCAAAAATCAGTTTACGTGTGTGCAGAGTGAGTGGGGGGGGGGCAATGCCATCAGTCAACTGCTGAGGGGAAGAAGCTGTTTTTGTGGTGTGTGGTTCTGGTCTTCAGTGTCTTGCTGGATCGTAGTGCTTTGAACGGTCTGTGTCCAGCATGGGAGGGGTTAAGCCATAAATTAACTTGAACCTGTTTATGATGCCCTGAGTCCAAATCCTGTGGGAACCTGAGGTATTGGAAACAGACATACACCCCACAGGTGAAGAAAGTCCTTTTCTGGTAATTTAGCCTCTGGGAGGAAAATCTTTTGAGGGTATATGTGATTGGATTAAACTAGATTACTTATCCTTTAAATGTTTGAATTAAACTATGAGGCAGCTGCAGTTTTATATTCAGTTTTCACAGTAACATTAACCAGAACGTTCGTGCCTCTTCTCATCCGCGTGTTGGGTGGATAGACGCGGTCGGGAGTTCCTGTCCTGCATATACATATGTTTGGCATGGTCCATCCTCATCGATTCACGGTGGACCTGACGCCACGTGAATTGGAGAGTAAGCGCGCCCTCGTGTGGCCACAGTCAGACAACCGAGTGGAATGAATCATTGAAATCTCGGTATTGAAAAGCTTGCACCTCGAACACACCTCGAGATATAAATAATGTATTAATTACACTGTTCATTGGAACAAAATAAAAGGAGTCATAGAGATATAAACAGACTTAGTGAGAGAGATGGTGAGAGAACAGGAACCAGGGGATGTTTTAAGGCAGTAAATGGCTGCCCAGACTCGCTCTCCATCTGTGGGGTCGGAGGACACTCCATTAGAAGCTTACTGCATCAGCCTGATGCGTTAAATTGGCGGGCTGCAGTTACAGTGTCTCAGGTGACAGCCCCCCCCCCATCACTCCAGGCAAGGGGTACCATTAGGGCTGTTTTTATGAAGTTCTGGTTAGGATTTATGTCCTTGGGTGACTGAGGATCCTTGGTCCCTCAAAATCACTCACACTCAGAGGCTGTCTTCGATTTATGTTTCAAACACACACCTCCTCTTTTTTAATGAAATGATAAATGATAGAATATTAGTATATAATATAACTTAGCAGTTTGTTGTTGTACTGGAAAGAGGAGAGCTGACGTGTAAAGTGGCTTACATGGGCTACCTCTAACACAGCACCCTATTTTTTATTTTTTAATAGGGCTGTGATTTGTCCCCAGCACCATGCAAGTCCGAGCCTCACTGCACTCATCGATTAAATGTCGGCATATCCTCCGCATACAAACTACGAAGTATCAAGTGTTTCCATACACACCGTGATCGTGTTCTACCCCCTGTGACCCTTAACCCCAGCTCGCCCTACCTGAAGACACCCCGTTCCCTCTTGAACTTCTGAGGCGTGAAGGAGAGCGGTGCTTTGCAGGGCCTGGACTGTGCAGGTGTGGACCCGGGCGGGGGGGGGGGGATCCATTTTCAACTGCACTTAAAAATAAATTTAAAAATAATCCGCAGCTCAGATGAAAGACTAAAGCTTTTGAAATATAAGAAAATGAGAGCGTTCTTGTTCTTGACACTAATGTAGTACGTCTTAAAGTACCTCTGACTTCAGGCTGGTGGCATCCTTTTAAGAGTAAGTACATAGTTCTGTACCAGCATTAGCTCTAGTCAGATGACTTATTCATCTGTGACTGGCACAGAGCGACTAAGGGGTGCTGCGGCACCTCCCTCCTCCCCAACACAGATTAGCTCGACCTTGTGTTGCACTGCCCCCCTCCCATAACAGAGGAGCTCCCTGGTCCACACTTAAGCCCCCTACAAGGCTGAGTGCCTGCTGGACGAACCTCTCCTGTATTGGGTGACTCACCTCTGCTGCCCCTGCTGCCCGCTGGTGTTTTGTTGCGCGAAGTGGGGGCAGCCTAAGGGTGCCAGTGCCGGTGCTGGTGCTGGTGGAGGTGGAGGGGGGGGGGGGCGCAGTGCGTGAGAGCCGCATATCCAATGTCACAAAGACCCAGAGCACAAGAGGGGCACAGAAGGAGGCTGCTGCCTTGGCTGGGTCCAACAGAACCCCATACATTAGCATCTCCTCAGATTTCACGCCACCCAAATCCCCAACGCCAGCCCCCCGATTGGCCGGGCGGCGGGGCGCTACGGGAACGGCATGACATCAAAAAGCGTCGATTCGGGGGTATCTTTGCCCTTCAGTGTGCTGTTATGTGATGGACAGGCAATAAATAGCTCAGCGCAGAGGTAAGTTTCCGAGACTGAAGCGCACTGGATTCTGGAGTGCGTTCGCTCAGATACGGCGTCAAACACCAAGGCTCAGCTGGTGCGATGTGGAATGAGATCCAAGGTTCGAGATTTTAATGGAAAGCTTTTCGCCATTTATGGATTTCCTAACTGGTTTTGACATATTTGAATATTTACAAAGTATATTGACTTTTTAAAAAAAAAAACACAAGGTTTTGTAAGGAAATTATGTCTTTGTTATAAGGGGTTTTGTACATTTCATAAAATACGTGATACACATGCGGAGACTGAGGGTGAGTGACCCTATGGTTTTTGGGGCGGAACATTGGAGGCAGTGGAAACTTGAGAGCCGCTGAAGTGAATCATTGCTTGGGTTGATGGTCAGGAGTGAGGGGCTGGACCGTGAGGTTACCTATGGGAGGTTTTCTAAGGATAAACTTGGGAGCCTTCAAGTTAGGAACCAATGTAATGAAACATTTTTAATTATGAATATATAAGAATTATGTCTGTATATACGCTTATATTTATGTATATGGCATATTGTGTAAAAGTGCATTGATTTCTGGTGCCGTGCTTCAGGATCTCAGAATGAGGACGCTCGCTTGCCAGCTTGTCTTCCTCGCCTCCGTGGCATTCCTGCTGGTTCTCATGTTGCCTGGTGCCATCGCCAAAGGCCCACAGCGGCCCAAGTACCAGTTCACCAAGAAACCTCCCAGTGCCCCAGAGCCACTACGGACCACCACCACAGCAGTCGGCGGGGTGTGGACCAAGGTGACCCCCCATCCGACACCCGCTCTGACAACCGCAGTCAGCACGATGCCTCTCTACACTGAGCTCCACATCGACACCGCAGCACCACCTGATGTTGGAAATGAGAACTACACCCTGGACTACAACGAATGCTACTTCAACTTCTGCGAATGCTGTCCCCCAGAAAGAGGGCCCCAAGGTCTGAAGGGGGACAGAGGCTTACCAGGTAGAGGGAGAGGCCATGTCATGCTTGGTATTGGGCTATTGCGGTAATGATTGTCCAGTCAGAGTTGGGGAGTGCCTTTTACGGAGGAGCCTGTGTTTGATTGGCCATTGTTTGGTGCATGGTGCATTCTGGCTCTGGCTGCAGATCATTTCAGATTTTTACTGATGTCCTCATGCTGCAACAAGCTTCTGTAAACCTTTCCAGACAAGTTGAACATAATAGGTCTATAATACCTCTGTTGTACTGTCTTCATTCCTAGTAACTGTTCAGTCAGGCCTTTGTGCTGTTAGTCCATTTCTCTAGGCATTTGAAGTCCATTTGAAGTCCCTGCCCATATTTATTTAGTTGATGATATTTTGACAACAATTTAACGAAGCTTTTATGACAGTCCTCTCTACAAACACTTTTGGATAAGTGCAGTTATGTGGGGGGCTGCATTTGAATGGATTTTAATGCTGTTGCAATGATTTTACTTTTATGAAAATCATTATGAAGAATTTGGATTTGGAGGATATGAATGGAGGCTGTGATGTCAGTGTTTTTCCAGGGGAGCTGGGTGTGTTTTGTGTCATGTGAATGGAGATGTGTGTGTGTGATGCTGATGTTGGGCTACAGGGCTACCTGGAGGGAAGGGAGACGCTGGACCCAGGGGGCTGCCTGGACCCCAGGGCCCGTCCGGATCGGCTGGACCAAAAGGAGACAAGGGTGAGGGGGGGGGGATCTCCATTAGCATGTTAGGCAGCCTGAACCACAAACAAATCCAAGTAACTGCCCGCTAACTGCATGCGAGATACAGATCAAAGTGTCTGAGAGTGTTGATCTGTTCCTATCAGGTGACAGGGGGGACCAAGGCACCACTGGCCTAGCCGGAATTCCCGGGATCTCGGGGAAGCCGGGAGAGAAAGGTATGTCACCAAGGGATTCGGCTCAACTTTTTTTGTCTTTGCTGTGATTGTTCTGGGTGACTAATTATTAGTGGTTATGTCTGTGTTCCCAGTTATGCATCTGTGTGTAAAAATGAATAAACTGAATTTAAAATCTTTTTTTAATCGTCTAACATTGACTGAGAAAGGTGTCATAAAAACCAGCTTCAGTGTTGTACACCAACTAACTGTACACGCACGGATGGGGTCTTGCACGGCCATGACAGGACATTTACCCTTTACCTCTGCAGGTGATACCGGCTCCAAGGGCGAGAAAGGAGATGCCGGCTTTCCGGGATTCAAAGGGGACCGAGGCGAGAATGGAGACCCCTGTGAAAACGGGACTAAGGGTGAAAAAGGAGACGCTGGGAAAGATGGTGCAACTGGACCTCAGGGCTTGGCTGGATATAAGGGTGAGAAAGGCGACTCGGGGGACAAAGGGCAGTGCGGACCTTATGGGGAAAAGGGACAGAAAGGGGAACCGGGGGACCCTGGGTTGCAGGCTTCGGATGCAGCTGGAGGCTCCCTGGGCAAGGCTGGTGGGCAGGGCCCCCCTGGTGAGCCAGGACCTTCTGGGGAAGCAGGAGCACCAGGTAAAAAAGGGGAAGTGGGTGCACGTGGTCCTCCAGGTCCTGTCGGTGCTCGGGGGTTTGTCGGCCCAAAAGGAGACAGGGGCTCCCCAGGGCTGAGGGGGGAGCGGGGGCCACGGGGTTTTAAGGGGGCCCGGGGAGCAAACCTGGTTCTGAAGCGGTCCGGCTTCAGTGTGGGCCTGTACCCAAGCAAGTCCTTTCCTCCAGCCGGTTTCCCAGTCAAGTTCGACAAGGTCTTTTACAACGGCGAGGAGCATTACGACGTCACCAGCAGCAAGTTCAACTGCACCTACCCGGGCGTTTATGTCTTTGCTTACCACATCACTGTACGCAACCGGCCCCTACGTGCAGCCCTTGTGGTCAACGGTGTCAAGAAGGTGCGAACGAGGGACTCACTGTACGGGCAAGACATTGACCAGGCCTCCAGTCTGGTGCTGCTTCAGCTGGCAGCTGGGGACCAGGTCTGGGTGGAGACACTAAGGGACTGGAATGGGGTTTACTCAAGCAGTGAGGACGACAGCATCTTCACGGGATTCCTGCTCTACCCCGACAAGATCTGACCTCTCTGCTCTATACTGCACAGCTTTAGACAGCAGCATCATTCCAAAGATGAGGGTCCTTATTACACTGCAGAAAAACAGGCAGCCTTTTCTGTCCAGGTGTTTAAGGTAAGATGGTCGCATGTAAAGGGTCTTATCACACAGTGTGCAAAACCGAGGTGGAGGAACTATCTAAAAAGCTTACAATTGTAAATGGTCTGTAGTATTGTGTTTGTGTAATTGTTACAAATTGTCTAAATATTGTTAATCATTTGTACATGAAATAAAATTAACTTGAACAACATGGACTTAGTCTCTCTATTGTTTTAACCTTTATTCCAGCAAGTAGAATCAACTGTAATGTACAAAATTCAGCCCAACGCCTATTTGACTGATATAACCAGAATGAGATGTAACAGTGGACAGCTGGAATTATAGCAAAAAATTTATGTTTGACAGCTCATCATAAACACACAAGTAATTTTCAGTTTTACATAATTCAAAGTTGAAAAGGAGTAAATCTGTCTTAACCCCCCCCCCCCACACACACACATACACACTTGTGAGGGACCCTGGCAGGCTGGCCTGTAACACCCTAAAGATAAGCAGCCCTGATTGTACTAGCAGCGGACAGCAGGGGGGGCTCTTCTCTGAAAATAAAAGAAGGCCGTGTACAGAGAGGAATTCTTTTCCACAGAGGCCGCACTTCTCTGGAGTCTGACTCACTGCTGCCGTTGCAAATCCTGTGGCACAAAACATGCTTTTCCTGGACGTTTTCCTTTGACCTCTGGTCCAGCCAGAAGAAAGATCCAGTGAATCATTTCCGAGTAAAAACTCTGAGTAAAAATTCTCATGAGATCATGAGCCCAAAAAAAGTTGAATTCATTTGTGGTGAGCAGTCCAGTGAAAAACAAAATTTGATTATTGTATCTGCAGTGTAACACTCAAAACTTCAAGGGGAAAAAATGCACCTGGGTCTAAGACTCACAATGACTTGCTCAGGATCCACCCTTTGAGGAGGACAGACCGGCTAGATCTATCAAGGTGTTCCCAGTGCTGAAAGGCTGGGGGTCCGTCTCAGTTGGATCTGAAAATGAAAAGTGACCATTAAAGTGACAGAAGGAAAGTGGCGTGTACCATGGTGAAGGGGTCCAACAAAGGCAGTCTCACCTTCAACACTCCCACCTTCAACACTTCCACCATCACGTTCCTGCTCAGCTTGGTCAAGCCCAGCCTGTTCAGAATCACTCTGCAATGGTACAGCCTGGAACACTGTACCCCAGCCTTGATGATGATAATGTGGAACTCCTCCGCCATGTGCTAACCAGTCAGAAGGCCCTATCAGGTGGGGCATGGTCAATACCTCTGTAGAACGGTACATCCAAGGTTAGGGAGATAGTACACAGACACATCATTTTCCCACAATACAACACCTTTCTCATATGCTAACATTAGAGAACGCATACCATTGACTGGCACCCCAACAGGCAATGATTGCGATGTGTGCCACAGAAAACCCTGCCACCAGGTGGCTCTGCACCAATAGACACCCTGGTCTTTCTTAGTGAGGCGGGATAAATGCAGGTTTGGTTTTGACTGCCTCTGTAACTCCAAGCCGTCTTTGAAGAAAACCACCTCTGTCACTCTCTTCTTGCCCCTGACACGGCAGGTCAGAGTGATGTTATCTCCAATTAGCAAGGGGGCTGGTGGGACCCGCAATACCACCCACCCACCTACATGGGGGACAAACAGGTCCATGTGAGACAGATACCACGATACTCCTCAACACACAATGGTCACCGTCCCCGCTAAGCTTTCCAGTGGGGTCAGCTTCATATTTTGGAACGCTGTTCAGCCTTTAAGGTCCCAAAATGTGCGATAAGAAGGTTTGGAGTCAAATGTCGCTCTGTCAGAAAAAAGAGCGTCAGTTTGTACCTTTGCTTGTCACTGGGGCTGTACCCCAGCGTAGGGTTTACCAGTTGTACCCTAACTGCAGTTAAATGTACCTTTTAGTCTAATTTAAGGTAGGGAAATGGAACATCTGTAAGGTACAAACAACATTAATGTACCCAAAATGATACAAAAAAGTTTGCCAGAGTCCATTTCTGTACTTTAAAAGATACATTTACCTACAACTGTATGGTACAAATGGTAGACCCTTGAAGGTACAGCCTCAATGACAAGCAAAGGTACAAACTGGTACTCTTTTTTCTGAGCGCACATACAACCTAATATCTGTAACATATACAAAGTGTGTTATCTTGGGAGTTGTAAGAGATTACGAATACATTCAATTCATATCTGTAAGTTACTACACACAATACACAAGTAGGTTACAACAGTAAACAAGCTTACCAGCCACGTCTATCTTCAGCGTATCACTCTGCAGTGTGTCTTGCAGTTCGGTCTCCGTCGTGTTAGTCCTGCCTTGGCAAGTGTAAAGACCACCGTCCAGAGGAAGTTTGGCTGTCAGCGTGTAAATGTCATCATACAAGCCGAACTGTCGTATTGGCTGGCCGTCTTTGAACCACCAGTATTTCCAGTCACTCTGTTTGGTTCCAGGTATTGTGCAGAGCATGGTTGCGGTTTCTCCGACCAGCAACTGCTGGTTGCCCCAGACCAACGTCAAGGTAGGTCTGAGTGGCTCATCTGTGCGTGGACAGGGCGAATGTAATGTCATAGTGACGCCAGATCACAGCAAAACAACAGAACGCGATAATACACCATCTAGGTAATAAATGAAGTATCGCGTTGACATTGCTTACCTTGAGATGATGACCGACCAATTACACCTGAAATAACTGCACACAAATGACAGAAAAACTGATTATTATAAAAATGTATAAAGCCAGCGATAGTGACACGTACACATATATGCACGATTAGTTTCTTTACGTACCTATAAAGAGGATAAGGGGCTGAACTTGGATCATCTTGCTGCGATCAGCGTCGACGGGGAAAGATCGATCTTGCCTATATTCAAGACAGGGAGCGACGTGAAGACGTTCCCGGCAGTTTCATTTTCCCAAAAAGCGTTTTTTTTCCCGGTAACGAGTCCTGTGACTGATTGTGCAACAACTATGATTTGTTCCATTCTAGAGGAAATTAGCGCAACTGATGAGCAAACATTTATACACATCTGGCGTTTCCTGTCCGATGCGCAATTTAATCCGGACCAATGTTATGTGAAATATCTATGTTTTACAATAATTATAACAAAAATGGCCTTTCCTCAACAACCTTATGTGATGTGAAAATTCTTAAGATATTTCTGTGGTCACCATCACAAAATCTACCTGGCACACCAATTAAAACTATATATAATATATAAAGGAGACAAAAACCTTGTAAACCAATGTAATGATCGAAGACCCCTCTGCTGTTTTTACAGTTCTTCCAGCAAATATATACAACTGTAATGTACAAAATTTAGCCCAAAGCCTAATGATGGAAAAAATGCTGGGAAGATAAAAATCTGCATAGTGATATTATTAAGCAACAATGCGACAGCTTTAGTAGATACATGTCATGGAAGAATAACTCAAATATGCTAAAAGACTGATAATGGGAAACAAATATATTACATGCCGTGTTCTAACATTTATTGTTTGTTACTAGTCAGCCACTGTTATATCACACATGCCAATTAATTATATTTTATTTATTTTCCATCAATTTCCATATTTTGTCATTGCTGTATACTTTTCTTTTAATCTCTGTCTTCCAAATAAAACTTTTAATTACAAAAAGAAAATTCAGCCCAAAGTATACTTGACTGATATAAACAGAATGAGATATAACCCTGTACAGCTGAAAATATGGCAAACATTTTATGTCTGACAGCTCATTATGAAGGGCTCAGGGCTAGGGGTTTATCTCTGATGGATGTGAAAATGAAAAGTGACTATTACCATGACAGAAGAGAAATGCACTGTCTGGTATTCGCACAATCCACAGCAAAACATGGGTTGCAAAAACATAAGTCACCAACCAACAAAAAACAAAGCTGACCAACATGTTTCTCATATGGTAAAATTAGAGATGGCCTACCATTGACTCTCACTCTAACCCATGACAAGTAGGTTGTAGACCACATAATGTCACCCCGCCAGGTGGCTCTGCACCAGAACACTCCATGGTCATTCTTGATGAGGCGGGACAAGCGCAGGTTGGGCTTGGCCTGCCTCTGCAACTCCCTGTCATCTGTATAGAAAAGCACCTCGCTCACGAACCTCCTGCCCCTAACCTCGCAGGTCAGATCAGTGATGTCATCTCCAATCCATAAGCGTTTGAGTGGGATGTGTAATATCACCCACCCAGCTACAGAGGGGTAAAACACAGGTCTGTGTAAGACAGATACAAAGACAAAAATAAACAAGTGTTAAATAAACAAGGAATAAACATGGAGCAGCAATGAATAAAAGCAGCTAATCTAATCTAATCTAAATAACAACAGCATGCGTTGTTAAAGTGCGCTGAGATCCAGGATTGGAAAGCGGGCTTTGGAATGAGAGTGTTCAACTTTAGTGCTTTCTGTAGATCATTCCAGTCTCTAGCAGCAGCATTCCGAAAGATGACACACCCAATACAGAAATAGCCTCAGGGACTGTCAGCAGAATTAGATTAGCAGAACAAGTGTAATACCCAGTAGAAGTGGAGTGTAACAATTCTTGTAAGTAAGGGGGGGGGGAAACCAAGGAGAGTTTTGTAAATGACCATAAACCAGTGGATTTTATGACAATGATGACCAACTGAGAAAAGAATACAGAGTAGAGTGATGAGTTTTAAAAGGAACATTTGTTATGAACCGGATGGCAGAGTGGTAGGGGAACATCAAGCTTTTGAAGCAACCTTTAGATGCTGATCTGTAAATAACACCACCGTAATCAAACATGGGGAGGATGGACATTTGTTCCAATGCTTTTCTTGCAGATTATATAAATGCAGAGTACATTTTATAAAGAAACCCAAGTTTTGATTTGATCTTAGACTTCAAGTTACCTATGTGTTTTGAGAAAGACAGAGTGTTGTCTAGCCAAATTCCCAGATATTTATATTCGGTAATCTGATCCAAAGGTGTCACATTGGGGGGACAAATGCTTGGAGACTTTAATGGAATGTGACCTTTTTTTCCAAACCACATGACTTTAGTTTTGGAGGTATTTAGCCGGAGATGCAATTTGGAATGAGTCGGTTGCAATCTACTAAAACTACATTGAAGTAGAGTAAAGAACTGTATTATAGGCATAAAGGTGAATAGATAAATCTGTAACCAAGTTTGCTATAGTATTAATATAAATGGAAAAAAGTGTAGGACCAAGTATTGATCCCTTTGGGACGCCATTGGAGACTAAGAGAGGCTGGGAAAGGAATTGTTCAGACTTCACAGACTGCACTCTATCACTAAGATAATTTGAAAACCAAGACAAGGATTTATCAGAAATGCCAATGTCATAAGGCTTATCAATAAGACATTTATGATTCAGAGTCAAAGGCCTTGGCCAAATTAATGAAAATAGCAGCACAGTACAGTTTAAAATCCAAAGAAGAGTAAATATCATTCAAGAATTTGAGTTGCTGTTGTACACCTATAACCAGCTCTGAATCCTGAATGAACAGTAGAGAGAATATTGTGTGCTTTATACATTTTTCTTTATAAAGAGCATAAGCGGCTGAACTGGGAATGTCTTGCTGGGATCAGTGTTGATTGGGAATGGCACTCCTTATATTCACATCACACATTCATACACCGGTGTACCCATAGCTTCTGGGATATATTCCGGACCCCCTGCGTACCTGAACATGACCAGCGGTTTCAGAAAACAGATGAAAGCTATCGACATAGCAGAAAAATGAAACTGTGGGTAAGAGCAAAATTCTGAGTGCATTTTTTAAATCAGCATAAAAAAGCACATACCAGACACCGTGTTCGGCTTATGTTCCACGCAGAAAAAATAATAATATATTTTTATGCATTTAAACGTTTATTAAACTATAAACAGAAATTGAAAATAAAGCCCAAAGATTCACTATTTTACTAAATTTCCACTGCCTAAGTACGGTTAGAAAAACCATTAATTCCAAACGTTCCAAAAATCCCCCACCTTCCGTAGAATAACTGCGTTACTGTACTATGTTCTTAAAATGAGATGCATCCATTCGAAACATTAAACAGAAATCAAAATACTAAGACATTAATAAGGAAATAAAACATAACTAAATACTGTAACTACATAAACTCCTAGGAGACATTTGCCCTCTACAGGATGGATGGGTAATAACAAAGAAATATGTGTTTTTTGCAAAATTTAGAAATTTTGCACAATACAGTGGTACCTTGGTTCTCGAACTTAATCCGTTCCGGACTCCGGATCGAATCCTAAAAAGTTCGAGTTCTGATCGAATTTTACCCATAAGAAAAAATGGAAAACCAATTCATTAATTCCCTGCCCCCCAAAATTACACCTAAACATTTTTTTTTCTTTTAGCATTTAAACACAAAATGAACAGGATAAAACAAGAAGAGTATTTTTTTCTTAATGGCTTCCAAAACGATAAAGATCTTATCCCAACATTACCCCTGTCCTGCCTCAATCGTCCACTTCTTCTGTGTGCCACGCCCCCTCATTAACCTTGTGTGGGATCCGCATGTGATCAGCTGTTTCTGGTTGTTATCATTAGTCCTCTGTATTAAGTCCGCCTTTCAGTTTGTTTCCCCAGTCCGGTCATTGGGTGCTTTCGAATTGCTTGCAGCGCTGGCTTAAAGCAACGCATTCTGATCCTGACGCAATGCATTACGGTTAGATGTATTGCAACCTCTCACCCGGCTGCACAAGCTGGAACCGCCTCCTTGACGACACACCTTTGCCCTTATTGGCTGAAGAGTGAAGTTATACGCATGAGGTTTGTATCCCAACTGGTTTCGGTCAATTTACCTGGTAAAATAAAGTTTAAATAAATGACATAAACGCTCTAATAGTACATGTAAGTTAGTGGTTTATTTATTGTTAGTTACTGTAATGTCGCGCTGCTTTATTTGGTTAATCGTCCAGTCTGTGAAGAAGGCATTCAAGTAAGAATTCCATTGTAAGTGGACTCAGTGTTCATGGTTTGACTTCTGATATTCAGATAGTTCTAGGTCAAACTGGTTTGTTTGACTTTCAAGAAATTTGAGTTCTAGTAAGTTCGAGAGCCGAGGTACCACTGTATACAGGTTCATAAAAGACAATGTAACACAATGTCCGAGATACCAGCAGGGCCCATATGACCCCAAAGAGTGAATTACACTCAAACAGGCACAGTGAGGCATCAGTAAACGTTTACTGACTACAAACAGCATTTTTACGTACCAAACCAATACGGTGATCATTTACATTAAAATAAAAACCGAACCAATGACCATACTTTCACTACCTAGAAGTAAAATTAAAATTAATTCACGGCCCAAGTCAATTTGCCAGCATAAGTCAGTTTGCCAAATGTAGAAAAAGAAACAATTTGCATGTATGAAAAAATTTCAAAATGGTTGGTCTCAAATGAGAAGGCACCACATTTACGCAAGTATGTGTATGGGTATTATAAATAAGATATTTGCAAAATAAGTAATTTCCTTGTAATCAATCAACTAAGTAGTTCCCTAAATTTAATCATATTTACATGCCTTTTCCTGAAAGTAAAGAGTGATCATCAGCTGGAATGTTCAGAAGGGGATGGTAGGGTCAGCTGGGTGGCGGGTCAGCCAGGGAGGACCTGAGGCTGCAGTGGCGGCGGCAGGCAATCTTGGCCCACGTTTTCCGAGTCAATGGCGGAGGTGCACTGCCGGCCCTGCAGAGGGTGCTTCTCCAGAGCCTGTCTGACCTCGCGCTCCACGTCTCGCTGCCAGTCGATGAGGTCTCTCTCCAGCTGCTGGGCGCCCTCCAGCACGCACTCCTGACGCACCCCGAGCCCCAGCAGCAGCTCCAGGCTGTCGGAGACCGACACCGGCTGGCACGCCTGGCCGGACATGTAGCGCTCGAACTCGGCCGGGCTCAGGTTCAGGGACTGGGCATCCAGCTTCTCGATGAAGGCCAGCGCACAGCACTGTGGGACCGGGAACAAGCAGCAAAGGCCTGCATTATCATGTCCGCCTGTGCGTGATTATGTATGCATCGCCGTCTGTGTGTGTCAACGTCTGCGTGTGCGTATGTCGCGTATATGTCTGCGCGCGTGTGTGTGTGTGTGTGTGTGTGTGTGTCTGTGGGGCATGCCCCTTACCAGGTTGGTAAAGTAGTAACCATCTTCTCCACTCATAAGCCTGCTGGGGTTGCAGAAGCGGGTGATGTACTGGATGTTGGACTGCAGGCGAGGTGGGTTGGCTTTCAGCACCACGTAGATGAGGGCGGTCAGGAAGTCGTCGGCTGATGCAGGCTCCTGCTTGCTGGTCTTGATGGCGCTGAAGATGTGGGTGCTGCAGCGGGTGATGCATCCCAGCTTGTCACGGGGCACTCGCATGGAATCCATCTGGATGATCTCTGGGAAGGGGCCAGACATGGTCAACACGAGGGCCTCCTTGGGAGAGCGGACTGGGGGGCCACCGCTTACCCAGCTTACCCACCTGTGATGGCGTGAAGCACGTCCTCCGAGACCCCGGGGATCTCCTCGTCCATCGGGACGCCGAGCATGTGTACGGTAACCCAGTGAAGGGCCCTGCAGCAAAGGGGAGGAAGCCGTGTCCACACAGGCCGGCAGGCAGAAGGAGCAGGACAACAAAAGCCCATATATAGACGAACACACACCACAACCATACGGCTCACCTGATCCTCGTCTGTATGGCCAAGTCGCTCTTCTCATCGTCTGAGGTTTCAGGGCAGAAGACGTTCTTATAGAGACGAGTCATTATGTATCTCTCCACACGGTCCATGACCAGCTCCACACGCTCAGCGGACCCTGGGAGACAGAGGTGGGACCGTGTGTTCAGAGAGTGCAGCCCAGGCCAACCCTATGCCCACTAAAGCAGACCCAAATCTCACGCCCTACCTTTTAAGTGAGTAAGCAGCCGATCTGAGAGGCTCTGGTAGAAGTCCTGAATGCACTCGGAGGACTCATCTGCACCCAGGTCCTTGAAAACAAAACAGTAACAGATATGTGTTTAAAGGTAGAAAAAATAAAAACACTTGTTCAGAATCACTTTTTTTACCTAATGCTTTTGGTTTAATGTGATTGTAGTAAATGCAGTTTTTTAAAAATCCATCCATCCTCTGTCGCTTATCCAGGGTCAGGCCGTGAGGATGCCCTGACCTCCCTCTCGCCAGCCACCTCCTCCGGCTCCCCCGGGGGAATACCAGGGCATTTGCCTTCTGGCTCAGCTCCCTCTTTAGCACGACAGGACAGTACAGCCACCGCATTACTGCCAATGCGGCACCGTTCTGTCTGTTAATCTCCTGCTCCCTTCTTCCTTCATTTGTGAACAAAAATCTCTTCCTACTGAAGCAATTAAAATCAATGGCTCAATTCATTCCAGCTAATTATCTCCTGAGCTTGGAACCTGCATCTTGAGAACTTCACAGAGACTGCACCCAACCACACTGCCCCCCCCCCCCCCCCCCCCCGCTCTTCCCCTCCATGCGCCCCTGCGCCGGGCATGGTTTGCGGCTCCGCCCGGGCCCCCCCCCCCCCCCGGGTACCCCCTT
>JAABNY020000035.1:4342559-4353230 GCA_015164015.2 Brevimyrus niger
ATCTCTCCCCACTGAAGCAATTAAAAACAATGGCCCAATTCATCCCCGCCAATTATCTCCTCGGCTTGGAACCCGCTTCTTGAAAACTTCACAGAGACTGCCCCCCCCCCCCCCCCCTCTGGTGCCTCACTGACCTCTTTACTGGCCATGCTGTCAGTGAACATCTTGCTCTTCTTGTAGATTTCCGGGCCCAGTCTCGGGAGCTTCTTCAGGAAGTCCACAAACTCCGTTGACACACGGTCAGTGTCAATGCTGACCTTCCGGGTAAGAGAGGGACTTGGGGTCCTGGCCTCTGGGCTCCCTGACAGCGCAGGCAAACAGCAAAGAGTCCCGTCAGGGAGATGAACTTGGGACGACCTTGAGTTTATTTTTACATTGCTTGTGATCCGTGAAGCTGTAGCAGCTGCTAACACCAACCTCACAAGGCATCTCCTGGCTCATCAAAGCACAACTGCTTCAAATATGTCAGCTGGTTAACAAAGATGTAGAGGAAGACATATTCGAAGTTAAAGAGACAGGTGTTAAATGTCAGTGTGGATTCAGAGTATGGCACTAAGTGGGAATCTCAGTAATTTGAGTCGTTAAACAGCTGGATCAGAAGAGGGGAAAAGCCCCCTGTGACCCAGGGATGGGATTTTTAGCAGCCAACTAATCACATCCAGGAGCCTGCCTGCAAAGCCAAAAATTTTAAAAAGGAAGAAGGCAAGACATTTTAGAGGAACAGAGAGGTAAAAATCTTATATGCCCCTGATCTCAGTAATTTTTCTGTTAGTGAATTCATTGTCACATACAATTTCACCCGTATTATGTTTTATTAGGTAAGATAAATTTACGGTACACGTCGGAACATAAAAGTAAAGGACCATTTCCTTTTAAGAGCTCCACGTATAGACCAGAACCAAGACCTTAAATGGTACAAGCTGGCCAAATGGCACAATGTTAAAATCTATTCCAGGAACACATCACCAGATGTGTATCTTGGTGAAAAGCTCTGCGTGGAAACGGACTAAAACTGGACCTGAGAGAAAGCACTGGGGGGTGGGGGAGGGGGGGTTGACCCAGGACTGCAAACAGCTGCAAAAAAGGAAGTGTCTACGCAGCCGAGGAGCTGCCAGATTGCATCATCCATGGGAACTGGACTGAATCTATATACAGCGTTCCAGTGTAGGTGTGTAACACTGCCCCCTGTTGACCGTATGCACTACAGTTTGCATACAGAGCCAGACTTCTCATATCCATGAGGAAAAAAAACACAATTGTAAAATATATCCTGTACACAAAACAAGCAAAAAAAATAAATAAATAATAGACATAATTTCCCTTCGTACATTTTTCAAAGGCTTTTTCACACAGTACCTTTTTTGGTTGAAGCTCGAGATGATGGACTGAAGAACTTCTTCACAGTGTTCACTTTGCGCGCCTTCTCACTGGTCTTTTTCTCCTCAAACTTCGAGAAGTGCGCTAGAGACGGCGGGTTGGGCGTCGGCCGCTGCACACTGTATGCGGCGGCATCCTCTTCCTTCTGTAACCTGGGTGGGAGTCGTACTCATTAGACACTACTTAGCACCTGCACACCAGCAAAGGGTACAGCTGACTCTTCAGCAGAACCGTTATCCTCATTATCTATCCACAAATATAATCTGCATAAATAGGAAAGGTATTGTAGGAAGGGTACGTGCCACATTTAGAACAAAGTGACATTTATTCTTTACAGATAGTCATTCATGAGAGTGACGTGGTACAGATGGACATTCCAGTGAAGCACTGCAGGTTTCTAAGGTATAACCACAAGATTCCAACTGGGACTAGACGTGGCAGCTGGCCACTGATCCATTTGCTTGCCAAAACTTGTTATGGAGTCAGGTGTGTGAGGCTGGGCAGGGATTTGGCCTCCAGTTCACAAAACAGACACTACCCACAGTTGTCTCGGGTCAGGTAGACTTGGGATAAATAATGACAACAAAAAGAGCCTTCGGCCATGTAAATTAGCATGACAGGAGTACATCTGAGAATTCAGTGATGACCTGGATTATGAGGGGATGATGAAGTTGTGGAGCTCCTCACCTCTCTGCCAGCTCGCGGTCCTCCTGGATCTGTTTCTGCCGGCCATGTTGGTACTCCTCTCTCCAGCATTTGGAGCAGTAGCCCTTCCAGGCGGCATTCCCATAGTAACCGCATCCTTTCTTACACAGCAGCTCCGACTGATCCACATGGATCCCCCTGCGCTTCGATTTCTGACTCATCACTTTTGAGGAGGGATCAGAGCAAAGCAGGGAAGGAAAAAATACGTGAAGCAGTATGAGGAAGATCAAATGCATAGAAAGATTAAAATGATTTTAAATGACAAAAAGAAGTTGTGGTTCTTTGGAAAATGGAAAAGGAATTTTTGTTGGGGGGTAGGGTATTAGGGTGTTTTTCAACCACACCAGGTACCGTACTTTTGGTACTTCAAGAAACTACCTCAAGTACCAGACTTCAAGCTGTTGCTTTTCCACTTTCATAAATACTGGTACCGGTGTTAGGCCGAAAAAGGCATCCCTACCATAGAATGTATGCTGGTGTTCTGACAAATTGAGCTTTTAGGGTTTTATGGGGGGGGGATATGGTTAGGGTTCTAGGGGTATTTTGGGGGGTAGGGTTTTACGACTTATTTGGGGATTAGAGTTAGGGCTATCCATTAGCACTACGGTAGCCTAACTCAACAAAGTAACTGAACTCGTTTTAGATCAGCGAACAATGGCTCATTTAGACAGGCATGCATTCTACGGCAGGGATGCCTTTTTCTGCATAACACCGGCGCCGAATTACATCACAGGGCGAGGCGGGGTATTTTATAGTAGTATATTATAGGGCTTGGCGATGTGCAACATTAATACAAACATGGAATGTTACGCACATTAAATTCTTACATCGCTAGTCAGCCATATTAAAAAAGGGTATTTCTTACTTTCAATTCTGTACACTATATAGTGCGGAGGTTTTTTTTTTTTTTTTACTCTGTCATCCGAAAAAAAAAACCTTGCAAGCTTTGCTGTTTTAATTATTATGCATTTTTATAGATTCTTATGCTTAAACCCCAGTTAAAAGTTTATCTCCGCTGCATGCTCAGAGACAATCATACTCTTTTTCATCCCTGCCGTTTATATCACTCGAAGACTAAATTTACGAACTTTTTTGTTTTATAAATACCCCAATATTTATTACAACTAAATCACATCGCTAGGACAGCACGCTATATGCTTGGTGGGTTGGGAAAATTGCCCCTAGTTCAGGCAATGGAGTCCAGCGCAATGTTTTCCGTTGCAGATCAATCCCTAGCAAGAAAATAAACGTATCAACAGACGATTCCATCTTGTCGCCTGTCAGTCGAATTCGCTTGTGGTGTAACTACCACTACGGAGGTGGAGGGAAGCACAGACACGCAACCGTGACTCAGTACCAATCGTTTAGTCATTTTATTTCATATTCCAGTCACTTCACTTCCTTACAATTACCGCATATAACTCTAATTAAACTTAACACACACATATATATATACCTATAATAATCAGTTTCCACTTGTGGCACGAGTTCAGAAGCAGCCAGTAAATCGCCACGTATTAAGCGGAGTTCGCTGTTCTTTCTGAGACAGCCCGCTCCGCCATAGGTAACTTTCTATTACTGGCTTACGGTAACGCCAGTATCTGTACTTACTTTCTGCTACCGCGACGGCAGACCGGCACTTCCTATACACTGGGAAAAACAGTCAAATCTACACTTGAGTAAACAGTCAAAAACGAAAAAGCAAGTGAAGCGACAGGGGCGGCGTCTATAGAGACCTCTGCCGTGTTTTGAAATGCCATTCGGCGTTAACTACAATTCTATTGGCAGTTTACAAACACTGAACTAGAAATGTTTCGGGAATGTGAGCGTTTTTTTTATTATTAAAAAAATACTGTTTATTTGGGGGGGGGAGAATTTAAAGCACATAAGCTAGTTAAAGACCTATTTCGCTCCACCCGACTCAAGTAGTACGGAAGCACACCCACCCCATGGCTAAACACACACCCTCCCCATCCGCTAAGGCGACCCTAAAGCAGCCTGCCCACTCGGCACTTTTCCCGTTCCTACCCGGATTCCCCCCGTGGTCTCCGATCGCTTTTTGCGGCTCCAGACGACCCTCTTCTGCAGTTACCCAGTCGGCTCACAGCTCGTTGCGAGGCAGAGTCTTCCTCCTCCTCCACCCCGCGTCATCGCGCAGCTGGGCCGAGTAACTACATGCTCACCGCCCCTTTCCTTTCCATAACCTGACGATATTTCAAACGCTTCAGCTCTGCACATAGCCTTTATTTTAATAAACATATTGTATAGCTACCCAAATATTCAGATTCAATCGATTTCAATATAGCGCCCCACTAAAATATCACGAGTTCACACGCTAATTTATGATTCAAATGTAAGAAAAACGTCGTTCGCACCGGTTACATAATATTAAACTCGTATAAAAGGCAAAGGAAACCATTGGTGTAACTCGTTTATACGGCAGTGTTTTCGAGCTTTGTATGCAGATAGGGTGACCAGATAATCCATGTCAGGGAGAACACTGACCTAGGACAGGAATTGTAAAATACCATTTCAATTAAAAGAACCTGCTGGATTTCACTTGAGCACTGAGTTCTTGCTGTGTGCTGATTGTCTCCTACAATTATGCATGTGTCACTAATGTTCATGTGAAACAGCTACATGAGTCTTACAGTCAAGGAACCAAACCAAAGCATAGGAAGAGTTGAACTATTTAGCCGAGCACAGGAGCCTTTCAGTTTGAAAGTACTTTGTAAAACCCGAAGTAGCTCAGTGTCCTCCCTGACATGGATTATCTGGTCACCCTATATTCAGAATACTCGTAAATTATTCAATAAATGCTAAACTTACACGTTAGAGAGAAAACTATCTGGTATAACTTTCTTGAATCATTATTTAATGGTACACAAGTACCACAGTCCACACAAAAGTAGCAACTTTTCCCAAAAGTTTTGGGGTCTCCAGTGTTAATCTAAATAAATTCTAAATAAGTACTCAATTCAAATAAATAAGATAATCTGTAAGCCCAATACTGGTCCACAAACATGAAGCTTATTATTTTACAGTCCTTCAGTGGCATAGTAAACGCAAAATTAGCACGGAGCTAATATGCTTAATACACTTCCATATGGGGGATGGGGGGTGTAACAGACTCTCTCAGAGAGACTTAGTCCAAGTTCACACAGTCTTCCGGGGCAGCCATCTTGGTTTCTGCTTGTGGTCCCATTTTCCTTCCATTTACTCCATCTAGTTATGCATGTGCAGGACTGGTAGCCTTGCGTCGTGTGGGAGGGGATGTGACCATACACAGAACAGGACAGGACATTCTTCAATGCGGACAGATGTATTTTAGCACAGTCATGATCATAAGTTACTTAAGCTAACAGTCCAAGCTTGACAAAATTCCCAGAATAATCTGTCATGCTTCTGCAGGGTGTTTTAGCTATGATGCAGTGCAACACAGATTCCAGCTTTAAAACCCCTGGACAGATCTCCTGTTTTAAAATAAAGTTTGTTCAAAGGGATGAATGAGTACCTCCGCTTGTCCTGTGAGGCTTCAGTGCAGGGGTGTGACAGACAGGTGGGAAGCGGTGTAGCCCCGCCCACTCACCACCATGTGATCTTGAACTCATAGATGGGCCTCTTGCAGTAGTAGTGGCTGATGAGATGCTTATCGCACACGCCGATACACTGCTGCTCGGCTGCCACGCCACGCTCTGCCAGGTCTCCCACAATGCAGTGCAGCAGGTCATAGACGTCGGCCACGCCCTCCCAGGGCCCGAAGGACACGTCCACCTCGCACTGGTGCTTGAACAGCTTGGCCTCGCTCTCGGAGCGTTCCAGGGGCAGTGTGCTGAAAGGCGGGCGCTCGTATGGCGTGATGGGCATCTCCTCCTTGTACACACAGATCTTGAGCTTGGCGAACCGGGCCTTCCTGTGCACAGCCCTCAGCTTGGCAATCTCCATGATACGCTTCAGATTCTCTGGAGGGGGAGGGGAGGGGGGGGGCAAGGTGTCAAATAAGCTAATAACCCTAACCACTAAAGGTACATCCGCACTAATAAGTTCTCATTTAGTAATGCAAAAATTCTTTTCACTTAGCCTTCTGTCCACACTACCACGGAATTTTGTTGTACCTACATCAGTGAGCTTGGACCAACTCATGACCCTTTCCCGATTAGCTCTCTTCGTTTCGATATCTCTTTTCCTAATTGGCTGTTCCTTACGGGAATAAAGAATGCTTTGCCTTTGTTTTCATACAAGTCAGCCACGTATGCATGGAGGATGTACAGGACTTTTGCTACCTGGCATACGTCATTTTGTTCACTTGTCTGTAATTAAATCATTGTATGGTGTTAACTATTGTGAAGCTCAAAACCGGTCTGTACCTCAACTCAGTTTAAGTTTTATATTCAGCTTTGCGTTTGCATCGCTACAATAAGTGATATTTCCCTTTTGCGAAATAAAATATGTGTATTTACTTAAAACACATAGTTGCGTGTGAAATTAATCAATAGTCAAGCATTTATAAAAACCGAACTTTATTACTTATCAAACTTAAAAATAGACAATATATTGTTTGCCATTCCTAGCGTAATAAAAACTTATGCAAATGGCACATTCTACTCGACCGACCACAAGCAAAATATAAAGTGCGCCACTAAAAATATTATAAAAATCTCTAAGTGTGCAAGTAAACATTTTTATAAATACGTACGTTAACAACTGCTCTTATATACAACAGTAAAATTCAGTTATAGTGGACTCGCTTATAAAGGAATTTGGTTTATAATGGATGAGGTCTGCTGGTCCCGGCCGTGTGTCTTTAAGAACTTGCAGAAAAAGCAGTGAATATAGAGGACTCGCATTTAACGGAATTTCGCTTATAACAGACAAACAATTTGGGCCCCAGGGCGGCTTTTAGCTGTTGTTTTGTTCGGCTAACAAGGTCCGCCTACAAGGCATGTGGCATGCCAGTGATATCCAGTGGAGATATGTAGTTGGGATTATTAATCATGCATCTGGTCAGCTAAAGTTGGATTACTACATGTACAGTATAATAATCTATACTACAAGTGTGTCTGTTGGGGTGTGGCATGAGTAAATGGTGTCCTGTCATAGTGTTCTGGGCCTACAGCGACTGCAGATATAATGGATTTTGGATATAACAGGCTGTTTTGTCAGGTCCCTTGAAGTCCATTATAAATGGATTTTACTGTATATACCATTACACAAATGCTGAAGCTAATTATTTATGTAGTCATAAGCTACATTTTCTGCCTATTACATGGAGCAGGGTGAATGCAAAAGTTTTTTTCCAACACTAGTGAGAACGATAGTGTGGACGCGCATCTTTTCTTTTGGAAACTACTGCAACAGAAATTTTAACACATTAGTGCGGACGCAGCCTCAATCATTCATCGGAGAGCAGTGTAATCAGTCACTTATCAATACCTAAAATAATAAAAACACCTTCATGAGACTATGTTCAGGAAGGCTCTTAGTATAATTACATTTATTCAGTTATATACCCCTTGACTGCTGTTCATCGTGCTATAAAATCACATACACTGTCAGAAACAAAAGTACCAATTTGTACCAGTGAGGGTACAGTCACTAGTCACATGTGCTATACCCTCAAGGGTCTGCCAGTTGTACCCTAGCTGTAGGCAAATGTACCTTTTAAGATACAGAATTGGACTCTGAGGAACATTCAAGCATTTTTGTACCAGAGTGTGTACATTCATGTTGTTTGTACCTTGGGGAACGAAACTGTACCAGGGCTGCACCCTTTGTTTCTGACAGTGCATGAGGACCTTATTGAAAACACCCACCAGGGGCACTTCCCCAGGTCTAAGCAGGACTAGTTCTTCCATGAACAACACACACACACACACACACACCTCACCTTTGTAGTAAGGCAGAAGCCCGAGAAATGCCTGCCTCACTTTCTCCCCTGTGAGGGGCTGGGTGGCCTCCAGAGTCTCCAGCAAGGGTCCGATTCCATAGTACTGGGCTTCGCTGTACACTGCCAGCACCCGTTCCCTCTGGGGAAGCTCTCCTGACCGCAGGAAGTTCAGGATGTCCCTTAGACCCAAACACAAGTCGCATAAACTGTTATGCAAGAAGGATATCCTGTGTTACACACAAATGACTCATCGTCAGTCCCAGCCCAAAGTGAAGGCTCACCCAAAATATGTTCCATCCCGGTCAATGAAGTAGCGTCCCTCAGCATCCAGGAGAAGATGGTGTCGTCCACTGAACATGGCTGCCAGCACGCCATCTTCAAAGCGCCGCAGGGTGGAAAGTCGCGTGGTGAAGTATTTGCCCCCCACGTTAAGGGAGATAACTTCTGGAAACTGCAGATTTCAATCACACATTAAACCTTCAAATGGCTTATGAGAAATTACTCAATGTGAAATGGACTTGAGTCTATTTCAGTTTATATCCTGCCCCATGCTTCCTCTGACAGGCCCTGCTTCACTGACCATAGAAGGATTGGCAGTCTACCAACTTCACTAACAGTTTTATAACAGAATAACAGAACTAAAGCAAATGAACATAAAATTCTACATTTGCTTTCCATTGCTATCCAGCTGGTTCTTGTCCGAATGTCTTCTGTAATAACGCGTAATTAACAAGTTTCAAGTAACTATTTTTAACAAAGTGGAACAAACTTTCTTTTTAAATTTTACCCAGGCACGCCCTTATCTCTCACGTCATCCCGTTCCACCAATTAGGGTAACCGTACATCCACTAATTACGCATACCAACCACATTCTATGTAATATAACAACACGAAATAATCTGTATGCTACTCCCCCCTGGCTGTCGGGACATTAACTGACAACCCGGATTCATTACCTCAACCGGAATAAAAACGTTAATCCCTAATACAGATACTCAACCACCAGACGCCCTCACTACCCTTGGTTCGGTTTGTCACCTCAAAGACAAAAAGCTCTTTAGTCTGACAGAGCTTACACGTGTGCTTAAACGAGTTTTTTACCTTCATATTAATCACAATATATTACACACCGGCACCAGCTCATCTCGATTGTTTTGGCCTACGTGCTTACAATATAAAATAAAAATGAGAAATTCGATTTCTACTTATGGTTTATTAGGTCAGAATGAAAATGTCTATAGAAAATGGAAGAAAAAACAGCCGCTACACGTAACAGCTATGAGTCATTATTAACGGTGTAAAACATATAGTGTCTGATAAGCAACGCATATAATAAAATGACTGGTCCTAAAGTTGCCGTCATTTATTGTTAAGCTGCTCGATCCGTAGCGCTCACCTCCCGGGACGCGTTAAAGAAGGAGCGCTGCACCCCCAGCTCCATGTCCTTCATGGGGGCACACAGCTCCCCCGTGTCGCCGGCTGCACAGTCAGAAGTCGGCATGGCGTCGCACGCCTCGTCAGGCTCAGCTGCCGTGGATACTCCGGGCTCGGTAACCGCCCGCCTCTCCTGCGGGAGCAGCCGTCCTTCGGAGGAGCGCGAAGGCGCCGCGATCGCTCTGCAAGCAAGTGCTCTCCCCCCGATGCAGCCCTCGCCAAGTCCATTTTGCTGCATGCACACACACTAGATCAGTCTACTTTCGCTGCTGATCTAATAAGAGGACCGGGATAGTCACGCAAGCCCCTGCTCTCTTTGGGTATACAATGAAGGTGAGGACAGCATTACCTAACAGCACACGACACCCAATTTGCCGTGTGGCGTAAAACAACGAATTGCGCTACTCTAGTACTAGTAATGCGCAGAAAACCAAACCACGTTACGATTACTTGAAACAATTCGTGTACATGCAGTATAGTACATTATTCAAGCCTAAGATTTAACCCTTCAACAGTTAACTACCTATACACCCAGAAGTTATTCTGGGGACACTGGGGGCCCTAGCCAAATAAACTCCATGGGCCCCTCCAACGCAACCATCCTCAGACATGGTAAATTTATGACCATTATTTGAGCATGAAGTCTAAATTAAGTACACAAACAAAGAGAATTTATTAAACACAATTCCTTTATTTTCATATTTGTGGAAAAATAGAATACACAAATAAAGCAGATTTGTCCTATTCTGCCTGTTCTGCTCCGCCTGTCCTGTCCTCCTGTCCTGTCCTGCCCTGCCCTCCTGTCCCATCCCTATGCCTCTGCACACATCTACTGCTGACCATGACCTTCTAATTTCAATAATTTGCTTATTGTGTCAAAGCAAAACAGACCTTAAAATATCCAAAACAAAATTACACAGTAAACAGTGTAATGCTCTAATGGGGTGTGTTACACATTCCAGTTAAGACTCCTCGCTAATCACAGATCAGATCAGCTCTACCTGTCCAGAAAAGTGCAGTACTAGGAACCAGTGATGCGCGGGTCAATGTATAAACAACCCGAACCCGACCGACGTTTTCAATAATCCGCCCGCAACTCAGACCGAAAAAATAAATAAATAAATATATATATATATATATATAGTACCCGACCCGCTTCCTGACCCGCATTTTTTATAGCCTAGTGTTATTTAATAAAGGCTTGATTTATTCATTTATTTCATTTCATTTTCTTAATTAAGATGCTGCATGTGTTTATCCAGTCTAAT
>JAABNY020000035.1:4353330-4368835 GCA_015164015.2 Brevimyrus niger
CAACAATTAATAACGCTCAACATTCAAAAGGTAAATAAGGATTAGCTATTCTCTACATGCAGACTGAGCTTGTGCGTCATCTTCGCGCCAGTAATTTAGCCAATAAAGTGTTTGGCTTATGTATTTCATAGAAAATTGTGTCTAGTACTATATAAATTACAAAGGTTTAATTGTCATCTTTATTTCAAACGACCCGACCGACCGCGACCCGAATATCATTAAAATATTTTTGGATGACTCGTAACCGCGGGTGACCGCGGGCACCCGCTCATTTCGGGTCCACCCGCGCATCACTGCTAGGAACAGCTAAGATACTGCGCAGAACCTTCAAGCTCCCAGGCCTCTGAGCTTGAAAAAGGAGGAGACCACCCACGGAGGAAAGGAATGCAAATGCAAAAAAATCCAGACGTTCTCCTCAATGATTTATTGCAATCATATTATAAACAGACATTAATATGGATTGCACTTTTATATTGCTGTATTTGAGCCTCAGTTGCTGCTTCAGGAAGGAAGTTACAGTTCTATGAAAACAATTATACAAGAATAACGTCTTTACTCGAAAAAAAACGCTTAGTTCCTTTTCATTATTAGCTCACGAAATGATCTAAGTTAATTCTGGGAGCCATAACTGAATTCGGCGTTTTTATGGACAAGCTTTAACACGGGCCAGGACATGTCTTTGGTGTACCCAGAAGCCAGGCATGACGTAATATATGTGAAGACGCAAAGAATACGGAAATTTCGCAACAGCAGTGAAACGGGAGAGCCCGCTAATAGCGCCAGGGGTATTACACTGCGGCCAAATTTGTTTTGCAAGCACTGCTGAAATCCATCAGATTGCACCGCTAAATGGCTGGTAAGACTAAAATGCATGTAATTAGTAACTTCCAGTGAGTTCGTGGTATCGTAACGTGCATACTTGCATTCATGTGGGTGATTATCCTACTACAGAGAGGGTCGTGTAGAGATTTTCGAGGGGTAGGTGCAGGGGTGTCTGAAGCATTTTGAATGTGGGGTGGCGACACACTGGCATAAACCTAATACTTTATGTTAAGTGTGTGTGTGTGCGCGCGCGTGTGTGTGTGGGGGGGACAGAGCTGATCTGATCTGTGATTAGCAAAGCGTCTGAACTGGAAAGTGCAACACACCCCATTAGAACATTACACCAAACGAATGTGAGGGGGACACGTCCATGGGTAGGGTGAGTGAGGGGTCCCTATGGGAGATTTTGCAAACCCAGCTGGGTCAACCTCTGTTAAACTGGCGGAGTGGGAATGAGAGGGTTCGTTGTCAGCGGAATTAGGGACCATAAAGGGAAACTTTTCCAATCATTCTTGCTAAAGGGACAGGGTGCTCAGGCACCCCAGTGCCTCCTTCTCCCCTGGCCTGGACATTCCTGACTGTAAATAACTATACATGTCGATATATTTCAGAAAAATCACCAAAAACTAGGCCTACGGTTAATTTCACTTTCGGTATTAATTTGTTTTTCAATTGATCCATTTAAAAATCTCTCGAGGAATCTAACTTGGAGCTGACTACGTTATATAGTTTTAATATCGATTCTGAAAATGATTTTGGAAGAATCAAATTACCATGGAAGGATTTCAGAACGCTAAAGTTTTCAGTTTACCGAATGCGACTTATGCGAGTTAGCAGAGTGACTTAGGTGGAAAAACGTCAGCAAAGTTAGTGAGATATTCGGCATTCGTTTGACATTCCGAAAACCATTCATTTTCATTGGTTATTGAGACATACAATATTTACTACAATAACTTTTTCGTGGATAGACGACTTAATTCCGTAGAGTACAATAACCCTGCAGTAATCTGCTGGTTATATATTTTAGCTGGAAAAAGATTATGGTGGAACATATAGACTATCGCAGTTAGTATCAGATGGCGCAAACTAACCAGGGACCGTCAAAGAACTACTGCAAGCTACGCAAAACGTTTACAACTCAACTTGATTTTACAATATTAACAAAATCAAAATTTGCAAAAACATGGCTTGTGTTGTGTAAGGGATATAAATCTATGAATATGAGAATTGGTTTGACAACACCAGGTTGCATGGTCGAAGAGATTAACAGGTTTGTTTCATTCAAATGAATTTTTTTACATTAAAATTAAAAAAAAAAAAATCAGCATAGAAATCAAAAAGGAGAGCAGCGAGGATTGCAGCAGACTCCACACACCCAAGCCTCTGTTCATTAAATTGTCATCAGGGAGACATCACCAGTCCATCACCTCCTGAACCACTTGCCTCCTGAATACTTTCTACGCTGAAGCCATCAGTCTCCTTAATAAATACATAAATAAATAATTAGCAAGATTTCCTCCATCTGTTGCACTTTTTCCCCGACTGTTAATTATGCTGCACACTTGCCATCTTTGCACTTTGCACACAAATACCCACTATCAAGAACAATCTGCAGTTATTGGCCTGTTAGGACTGCAGTATGTACCATATTATCAGTATGTACCATACCACTGTTGTTTGTCTGTATCGGTTTGACCTCACCTGTTGTTTCACAGTCAAAAAAATATACATTCATTTGATTCATCTAACTTAATTTGCATAAAATAAGAAAAATCAGAATTTCAGAATATCAGTCCATATTTTTGTCTTAATTCATACGGTAAACATCACAAGAAGATGGTTGAACGAGTTTCCTCCTCTGTAAATGCTTTGCGTAGCTTTCAGTAGTTTGTTGATGGTCCTTCTGCAATAGTAGGTTCGTTTCAACTTAATTTTTTTCCAAGGAAAATGCATAGCTTGCATTTTACTGCAGGTTTGTGCTTGTACTGTACTGAAATATGTCATCTGTCAGCGAAAAAGTTAGTAAGTACTGGATGTTTCAATGACAAGCAAGCGTTTTCGTAATGTCAAACAAATGTTGAATATCAAACTAACTTTACCGCAGTCCATGGTCTTCAAAAATGTATTGCATATCAAGGAGTCTGCAGATACTGCTGACATCAAATTCTACTCATAGTTGTTTTATTTAAGGAATCAATCAATGAACAATGAGGGTCTATTGAAGGTTTAAAAGGCAAACCTCGCAACTGAAGGAAATCCAGTGATTAATTTTTTTATCCGAATATCATCAGAGCTCCATTAGCACAGGAAAGAAGAAATATTAGGAATGGTCTGTAATTTAGACAATGTGTAACCTGGAGGAGGGTGTTTCAGTTCCTGGGATGTCCCAAAGAAAACTTAATTCAACATAATGGGTCTTTGAAGTCCACAGTGGGTGGGATTATTTTGTACCAACAATGGCCGAATCGTGCCCCCCCCTTTCCACCGCACAACAGGAACTGTGACCTTTATGCTACATAAGCATGTAATTTAATCTAAAACTGCACTGTCAGCCCAAAACAATGGAGGATAAACAATGAAATAGTTTTATTAGTTATTTGTTAGTTATTGGGGGAATCGATCAAAGGGCACAACCTTTTATTTATACGACCCATGGCATGTTTATAATTTATTATTAAATCTGGCCAGCAGATCAATCTATTTTCCTCGGAATAAAAAACGATGTAACATCTTTCTGCTGACAAGCACTAGCAAAGTTTTTAGGCAAAAGTATCTGTTACCGATAAAATTATTTGAGGAGGAATATGGAGATGCAAATAAGAAGGTATTTCTTAAATCATCAGATGTCACTGAGACACAACAATAATTCTATCTGCTCAATTTTTGCTCCACTACCCCTACCTCTTTTTCCCACACTTCTGTGTAACTGGTATTTTCTGAAGGGCCATTCATACTTAGGCGTCCATGTTGTTAGTTTCATAATCACGTGATCAGTGACTAGTCAACGGCCTGCTTAAAGCATCACCATAGAACAGTAACGTTGACTAGTTGACTACTTTGTGGAACCCCTACTGGTTAATATTTTAGAACCCAGGGAGTGAATCACAGCATAACAATGGTGTCTCATATGGGTTTCCAAAGCTGTACATCTCCATTTGAAGGCATTGTACCTAATAGCTCTGTTCCTGGAGAAAAATTAACATTCAAATTTCCTTGATTCCTTTCAGTTCCTCTAGTGCTTTATTAAAACTTAACAGGGCAAAACAAGCATGATACTAGCATTCTGATGAAGTTTATAATGAGTTGTCCTGCTGACTGTGCCTTCATTAGATCAGGAGTTGAAAAGGGTGCGGGGCACCTTCGTGGAGGGAGTGACCAAAGCTGTGATCCTGCAGCTGGTTGATGATCTTCAGGGGTGTGAAATCCTGAACGATGGAGAGGCGGAGTCAGTGCATGAGGAGTGCAACACCAAACTGGAAAAGGCCCGGTGTCTCATCGACATGGTGCGGAATAAGGGCAAAGTGCCCAGTGAGAAATTTATAGGTTTTTTGAAGAACCGGGATGCCAACCTCTATACCAAGCTTGAGCTGGGCTCTCAAGTGACACCCAACCCCAGTAAGTCCCATTATAGCCGATTCCTGCATGTTTCAGTAGCTTCAGCGTTTGTCTGTTGAATAAGAGCTGGGTTCTTGCTGGTTGTTAATGTGCAGTGTTTGTGCCCCAGCCCCCCCCCCAGTCCCAGTGCAACCAGCTAGGGTGATGAAAGATGAGGAACGGCCAGTGTCTCCTTATCTGGTTAAGTCCAAGGAAGACTTCAAGAAGGAAATAATGGAGAAGAAGGCAAAATCGGTAAGTGTGATGAGCTTTGGGGGCGGTAATCACCCCAGTTTCTCAGCCTTCCTCTTCACTTCAGGAATCATGTTAATAAACTTTGTGGCCTTTATGACTTGATAGATTTGTGGGGGGTGTAAGTGGGCTGTAACGCAAATGTTATAAAATGTGACCGTTTCACACATAACCTAATGAATAACCTGACAGTATAAGGAGAGCACAGACCCCAGAGCTGCCAGAGTCACATCAAGGGAAATGAAGTTGACAGATGATGCTTCATTTTCACTGTTCAGCACGGGCATCACTGGCTTTTCATGCGCTTGGTATCAACTGACTATCCCATCAGATCTACCCCCCCATGGAGAAAGCGGGTCGTAAACGTTTGGCTCTGCTGATCAACAACATCGAGTTTGACCGGGCTGATATGCTGCGGAGAGGAGCAGAAAAGGATGGAGAACGTATGGAGGCTCTACTTAAAGACCTGGACTACGACGTGGTTCATTTAGTGAACAAGTCTGCTGAGGTAAATGTTCAACATGGATACAACCATGGCTGAACATCCTCAACCTCAATACACAATTAGAGAAGATGGTTAAGCCAGAGAACGGGTCATTGCTTTATACTCGGCGAGTCAGCTAATAACAAAATTATTTATAATAGAGAGTTACCCTGCTCCCCTCCACGTGTTGTATCTCAATGCAATGCTGGGCTGTAGAGTGAATTGTCAGTGTGTGGTTTCCCTTCTGGCTACAGGACATGGACAAGGCAGTGAAAGCATTCGCTCAGCGTGACGAGCACCTTCTGTCGGACAGCACCTTCGTTGTATTCATGTCTCACGGCAAGCGAGACGGCATTTTTGGAATCCATCATGAGAGTAATGAAAAACCAGATGTTTTCAACATCGACAACATCTATAATCATCTCAACACACAGAATTGCAAAGGACTGCGCAATAAGCCCAAAATAATCCTCATCCAGGCCTGCAGAGGGGGTACGTTTGATCCGGCACTTATTTACACCAGTACTGAACCTCAGCGAAGTGTCCATTCTGATCCTTAGGTATCACAGAGCTGGTTTTCATTAACATCCGCTTTTATTAGAGAACTTCACCTCCACAATGTGACATCTGAACAACCATCTGAGGTGGCTGGGAATTTCATCTGTACAAAATCAGATTCTTCTAGGACAAAGTCCTCTTTTAATTGTAATACATAGTATTACTCAGCTGTGTAACTTAAGGGGCACTTTCAGCGAAGCTAAACATGGTGAATCAGAAACCAGGTCCTGGTGGCTCTATCTGCCAGAAGTGTCTGAGAACTGAGATCACCTGAGGAGCCAGACAGGTGAACCTAAGTCATGGTGTATCTTTATAGACGAGAAAGGCTCAACCTGGGTCTGTGACAATGTTCCTGAAGTGCCTGAAGCCATGGAGGACGACAGCATTAAGGAGGATCACAAGGAAAAAGACTTCATCAGCCTCCTATCCTGCACACCAGGTCAGCCCCCCTCCCCCCACACCGCCTGCTATCCTTACCTGACTTTTGCTGAGGTTTGAAGTGTAAGGTGAATCTGAATCACATCACTAACACTAATTCCAGCTGGGACATTGCTGTTGTGTGTTTATACTCAGACACTAAGGCCTACAGACACGTGACAGAAGGTTCAGTTTTCATCCAGCGTTTTGTGGAGATCTTCAACACATATGCTTGTGATGAACATATTGAAGAGCTTTTCCGGAAGGCAAGTATCTTCAGGTCACATGGCTTTTCATTGTTGCAGTCACCCTAATTGACAGTCATTTACCTTAGCCTGTTAAAATTTACAGGAGCCATTTTTCAACCTCTTTACACATTTCTTCATGCTTACTAAAAATAACATTTGTCCACAGGTATTGGAAAGCTTTGAAAACTTCCCAAGGCAGATGCCAACCAAAGACAGAGGCACTTTGACCAAAAATTTTTACCTTTTCCCTGGGCTCTGAGACATCTCCTCCATTTTATGAAAGATAATATGCAAGATAATACAATTTTTTTTATCATACTTCCAAATTAAGACATCTGTGAACAATGTATTTGAATATAAAACATCAGGGCTCAATGTATTTGTACACTACTTATATTTCTTACATGAGTTATGATTGATTATGCAAAAATCTAAACAAAAATTGTTTCATTTGACACTTTTGATATTGATTTCTACTGTTACTGCTGTTACAGTAACAATATACTCCAGGAAGAAGTGTGTCACAGCATGTACGTTGTTCCTTTATTTCACACGGCAACCCTCCATCCTGTCACCCAACATGGGGCAAACTCACACAAGACAGTCATACGGTCCAGGTGGGAACATGAGACAGACAAACCGCATACATTGGAGGGAGCAGGTGGCTCAGCAGGCTGTTTGTGGGCCCTTGAGCAAGGCCCTTAACCCCCAGCTCCATGGGCCCCGCTGCAGGTGGCTGCCCTTCACTGCCAAGCTTACTATCACTGATTTTCTCATGTGGATCAAGAAAGGGTCATTTTGGAACCACATTGCGAGTCATCAAAAAACTGCAAATCTCCTTCCCCCTTAAAAAGTGAGCAAGTACATACATGCCGAGTACATAACATCGCAACAGCTACAAGCTGGGACACCTGGAGAAGCTGCCTCTTCCTCCTCATGCTTAAGGGCACCGCCGCTTGCAGCTGTGATGTGCGCAACACTGTATCACCATCATCAAGTTAGTTTGTAGGAGATCAACATGCAGACAGCAGGTAGTCACATGCAGACACATGACCGGGGGCATGCAGGTGGTGTGTGTGTGTGTGTGTGTGTGTGTGTGTGTGGGGGGAAATGCTGCTGCTGACAGCTTATGCCCGTAAACTCTGGTAAAATGACATTGAGAGATTCTCTGGAATAAATGTTTGCTTTGACAGGGAACTTGATACTTGAAAAGTTTTACTGGGTTTCTGCAATTGAATAATGTTACAGTAATCATTAACTATACATCTCTCTCTCTTGCTCTCTCCCTCACACACACACACACACACACACACACACACACACACACACATCTTGTAATAGCTGTGGCCGGCTACAGTCCCCTGATCAATGACCTATCCTGCCACTGTGGTCATTTCGTACACGAACAAACAAAACATCAGCATCACGCACAAGGGTATATAGACAGACATTTATTTTTTCAAACGTATAGTTACAACCTGGGCATGGAAGATTTCAGTGAAATGCATATCCACCCATTCTCCTCACCACAAGAACAACATTCACATTCCCCAGATGTCACTTAAAATAAAATTAATAGAACCTAAAGCACTTTGGAAACGTGACCATTTCACAACACGTATCACCCAGGTTAGACACGTCGCAGGACGGCACGTTCACGAACACGCAACTAAGGCCAAACGAAACAAGGTGTGCCATGTGCTCTGGGTGTCGCCCATGTGCATGCGTGTCTGTGCCCTAATTCCCCAGCGGGGGGCACTACTGCCAGTGTCAGTCTCAAGCCAAAGTTCCTCCAACTGTGGATGCAATGACAATCCCAAGAATCACACAGCATATAATAATCATGATTTTCTTCTGTGTAGTCAATTAAAAAAACGTACCACACCAAAAATAATCCAGGCAGCATGGAAGAGAAAGAGAGAAATGCGTAGGTAAAAAGGTCACATGCGCTATTCAAAAAGAGACACACAGGTGAACAGAAGCTCTGACATGCTGAGGAGCTCCACTGTCAGTAGAACATCTCACAAGGCTGAGATAATCCTGAGGACCCATAGTTGTCCAGTCAATACCAGAACAGGAGAGGTTTGGAGAAATTTATGGAAACTTGGATAGTAGTGAAGACCAAAGTCTAAATCAGCGGTCTCAAGCTCAAGTCTTGAAGGCTCAAGTCCTACACATTTTTTGGTTCACCCTCATTTAACACACCTGATTCAACTCCTTGTGCTAATTGCCACACAGCTCATGAGCTAAATCATTTGTGGTGGAACAGGGAAAGAACTAATCTACACAAGGCTCCGGCCCTCCAGGATTGGAGTTTGAGACCCCTGGTCTAGATAATAGATTTTTAAAATCTTTTTCAGCTGCAGAGCCAAACAAGCTTCAGAACTGCACCAATATTCTCACTGGGGTGGAGAGGACATTACAGGAACAAAAAGGCATGCAGGATCTCTTCGTGCAAGGGCAGGCAAGAGGAATGACAGAGCAACTTCAGCCCAATTCACAGCTGAGGTAGGACCAGAATTTCAGCTGTTCTGTGAAGCAGCCCAGTCAGGGCCGGTACCATAACCGTCCTCAGCTAAATTCCAGCAGCAGATCATCTGGCAGTTTCTGCACACTGGGCTGTAACACCCGCAGGTATGACCTCTTACCCAAGTGAAGAACTTAAACTAACCACGGAGCTGATTTAGCCTCTTAGACACTCCTGATGTTGGCAGCTTAATGACAATTGGAAAAATGGACCATGCTGTGGGCCAGCAGGACCAGGGTTCAACTCAACTCTTTTGGTACAGCTTTTCGGACAAAGTTCCAAGCGGGAGTGGGATTTCGGCAGAATTAGTCCAGGCATACCTCTACCCTCACCGACACACCAGCCAGCCCTAGTTAATGTCAGTTCCTTAGTTAAACATAGACTCCCACTCCCGTAATGAATAACCCGAAGCGTTACTGTTGTGACGCAACCAGAATGAGACCCTCAAACACAGCAAGCAGGTTTCCGTTTTGGGAGCGTCATCCTGCGTCATCAGGGCCCTATGGGCTGAGTCTGGGGTCACAGCCCCACGGCTCGTCCAGAAGACCATCCATCCTAAAGATGCACATTCCGAAGTGTTTAACTAGAGTATGCAGCGGCGACCATGGGGGTCTCTCTCGAATGCCCACGTGCGACAATCTCCTTTTTCTTCAGCTAAGTCCGGCAATCAGGGCGATGATAAGAAGAGTCAGAGTCACGGTCAGACAGGCCCCTATCAGGAGCATCTTCTGTGGGAAGGGGGGGGGGACAGAGGGGCTGATTCAGAAGGTACATTTTCTTAGAGCAGGCGTGCCCAATCTTATCCGCAATGGGCCGGTGTGTATGAAGGTTTTCGCTGCAACTCCCTAATTAGATTACTACTTAGAGGACTGATTGGCTGAAGAGTCCTCACACCTGGGTTTGAACAGCTGGCCTAAAGGATATCCCAAAAACCTGCACACACACCGGCCCTTTGCGGATAAGATTGGGCACCCCTGTCTTAGAGCATCTGCAAGGTACTGTGGACGGACAGGAAGGTGGTCACCTTCGAGGGCTGAGGCCTGGTGAAGAGGAGTTAGTGATGTAGTGGAATGGAACAGAGCGTTTGTGGGGAACAAGTGTTTAGGCTGAGGAGCGTAGCGTCTGGGGGATGCTACGTCTAGTGAAAATTACACAGATGGGACGGTTTAAAGGTCAGTGAGCCACATAATTTTTAGGTAAGAAACACAGCTGTTCAGTGCAAGGTGCCACATCAGGACACCATGGAATTTCAAAAGACACATTAAAACACTTCCATGGACATGTAACCGTTTCATTACAGCCAGCATAGGAAGATCATGGAGGATGGACCTGCCGACTCCGTCACAACTGAGCAACTCCGCGTCTCAGTACCAAGAAAATTAATTTTTGTGGCTCGCAATACACATGATCACCACACGGGGGAAGCACTGTACCATCACCAGCAGGACTCTCATCAAGCAGCAGACTGGGAGGGAGAAGAGTCACCATTGTCAATATTTCAAGCGATCCAGTACCTCCAGACATACTGCAGTAGGGAGAGTCAGACAGCAGACCACGTCTAGTCAGACTGTCTCCACTTTCAAGAAATGCCGCAACACTCATCCATCTGTTCTAGGAATTCTTCTACTAACCTGATGTTACCTGAATGCTCTTGAACGTTAATTCCATCCAATGATCAAAAGTGTATTTGTTTCTTGCTTTCCTGGGAGATATTGTGTAGCTTTTGCTCTAGTGGTGCTTTTTCACTGCCTTCAGGAACCGTGCCATACTCCCAACTGGTGGTTTTCCTACAACTGAATGTTTACTGACGAGGACCGAAGGAGTCGCCGAAAAAGCGTAAATCAGCTCCCAGGCCAATGGACGCCTACACTACACTGACACCTACCACCAAACCCAGATGGGCTGCTGATCTCCCACTAGGGCATCGTGGTATGGAGTTATGGTACCACCAGGCTGGCAGACACAGGCCATGCAGAGCCACTCCCACACAGCAGGAGTATCTCTGGCCACTCACCCGCCTGGCTTTACTCTGGTACTTAACCGCCTTCTTGGTGTCTGACACTGCTCGCTCCACATAGTCGACGGAGTGCTCCACATTGTACTCGATTCGGTCGATCATCTCCCCCTGGTGGCCCAGGTGTGGAGGAGGGTAGACGGAGCAAAGGAGGGAGAGAAAGGGGGGTGGGGGAGAGAGAAGGGAGTGTTTAGGATCCAGGTCCCAGAGACCTTGCTTTTCAACTCACACGCCGGCCTCCTTTCCGCAAGCTGGCGGCCATGGTTATGCCCTCCTTTGCTTTCTCCACGTACTCTTCTGTGCTCAGCACATTCTTCTCAATGTTGTCCACGAGTTCCCCCTGTGAGGAAGGAGAACAGAGGCAATACAGAGCAGATATGGCAACAAGCAGCTGTTACCCTCTTTTATATGCTAGGTATGCACAGATCCATTCACTAGACCAGTGTTTCCCAACCCAGTCCTCGGGGAACCCCGGACAGTCCACGTTTTTGCTTCCTCTCAGCTCCCAGCGCACCTGCACCAGGTATTCGGTGTCCTTTATTGGCTGGGAATTGGGAGGGAGCAAAACATGCACTGTCTTTAAAAGTTGTTCTGTTATGTCCAAGGTTGTTCTTTTTTCTTTCCTATCTTAAGTTGGCATCATGATGGCTTCCTGATGTCACCCTACTATCAGTAAGTGGATTGACTGCCCTGGACACGTGCATGTTTAAAAGGCTCATGGGCTGATGGCTTTATACTTGATCCATATTGTTGTTGGGCTGAGTTTATGTACTTTGTATGTATCGCTCAAGGTGATCGCTGATATTGTGACGGAATTGCACCTGCTTGTACTTTACATCTAATAGGGTACGTCAACTGTCCACCGTACTCTCAGGAAATGTAGGGGTGAGTGCCATTATTTTCATCTGTAGTGTTTTTTCATCGTTTGGTTTATATAGAGAGGCAATTTGGGTACTGCATTTGATTTTGTTGTCTGGCTGGTTATAGGGTTGGCTCCTTGTGGTTGAATTCTTGCCTGCCATACAGAAGGCCCATGTTCAGTTCCCAGTCAGCGTGCTACGTTTGATGCTAGCTCACTCCAAAGCTTGTACGGTATTCTTTTCACCTTGTTTTGTTTTCGTCAAAAATTCAACTGTATTAGCTTGAATCAAACCTGACTGATTGTTTTCCTTTTTTATTCCTTTATGTTACAGGCGTTCTTAACCTCTATACTACCTTGAAATATGGTGATTACTGCTGGGTCCTCAGGTGTTCACAGGATAAACCTGCTGGGTTACAAAGGCAATTTCCTTGCAGGATCTAAACTGTCACCATTAAGCCACGTGGCGAAAGGTGATGTGAATATTACTACCATTGCCTGACAGGTTCAGCCCACTAGCCATTGGATCAAACCACAGAGCGATGACACACAATCGGCCCAGCCACTGAAAGTCTCATTCCAGACAGAACAGCCATTTGGGCCATAAAATCTCTACCATCTGCTATATGTTCTGTGTGGGTCATGGATTGTGACCCAGAGATTGGTTCTTTCATTACAGGGCCTATACCCTGTAATGGTAATTTTCCTTACAGAAACCTAAAAAAACATTGGGCCACCTTTCAAGGGTAGGGTAGCTCTGTAGATAGTGTGCCCTCCCAGGACCAAGGACAGATATGAAGGCAATGAGTGACCTAGTCTGCCTTTCCTTCTCCAAACACAAGCCTGACTAACAGAAGAATGTTAGACTGTTCTGTCCTCTCCACACTCCCCAGGGGTGATTCATGTGGCCTTTCCTCAGACTAAACAAGCACCCACACAGCTCTAACGCCCCAGTGAAGGCCATTTTGCTTTCTTGACATGCTTATTTTCGAGTGTCCAGGTAGGTCACGCTTGTAAGCAGGGCCTGAAAATTAGGCGAATGCCAGATTATGGAATGACCATATACCTTCATATAGTGGGTCTGCTTATACGCTGTGTTTTGGGGACTCAAAGAGAATTTACCAGGCTCTCCATACAGACCCGGGGAGCCCACAATGTATTATGGTTAGTTTAACGCCCTGTAGACTTTAACTGGCACATTACAGACAAAAATATTAGTTATATTGAAAATTGGGAGCCAGAGAAAGCAAAGTGAGTCTTATGGCATGGCTGAATTAGCTACCGGAAGCAGGTGGTGGGGGAGGGGGGATCAGAAATATACTGGAGTCCAAGGAGGGGGTTGCTATTCCTCCCTGTTTTTTGGTGGACATCTGCCCCAGCTAGGGTTGCATGTAAAATCACGTGATTCACACTCTGGAGACAGTACACCACACCTGAAAGCCTAAGGCAGATGCCAACCTCCACTCCTCCAATGAAGGCTTGGAAACCATTCTTTGGGGTTATCAAACTGGCAGGGAAAGTGTATGCAATGCTCAGCATCACAACATACTCCAAGCAGTGACCGGCGTGCCTGAGGACCCGAGTAGGAGGCCTCACTGGAGATCGGGACTGTCTTAGAATATTAAATGGTCTCATACGTTGAACATCGAATCACTTTACTCCCCATGAACAGAAACAACACAGAGGGAGGTGGGAAAGAAAGACCAAATTACCTCGTGAAGGAAGCGCAGATCCAGGTGCGACGGGCAGGGGCGAGAACAAGCCAGTGCAGAAAGGAGGGGGAAAGAGGAAGCAAAAAAAAGCAGAGAGCAGAGCGACAACCGGCACAGGAGCCTTAACCGTTTTCAGATACTCCTCCCTTTAAAAATCTCACATTCAGGATCATCGCAGCAATTAACACACAGAGTCCCACGATGCATTAAAGAAAATGCTAGAGAAACTCAAGGCAGAGGCCTTCCACTATCAAGACAGCTGTGAAAATCACCTGCTGGGTTTTGTTTAGAAGTAGGCTTAGAGTGACTAGCCCAGAACCTCATTTAACAGCTCGAGGCATGATGACTTGGTAATGTGAATCAGCAAAATGAAAAGCAGCCAGCCGGTACAGCAACTTTGCTGCATTTCCCCAGAGTTGACACAAGGGGGCACTGTACAGCCATGACAGCCCTCACCTGACTCTCTACCAGCATGGCCATGTCCACGAACATGTCGTGCAGCTCGCGGATGCTGTTCTCCAGCTTGATGATCTCAGTGTGCCGCGTCTCGATCTCACTCATGGCCTGCTGGGTGATGCTGGAGTCCATGATGATCTGAGGGGGTGGAGGACACGCTCGTCGTTATGCAGGCAGACGCGCAGTACGCAATTTAAAAGGTCACATCCTTTAAAACTGAAAACATTAAAGAACGAAGGGTCTCACATCAAGGAAACCAGGCAAATTTTCCGAGGCGAGACCCCAATAATGGTACGAGAACTCCCATTTCAAGCAGAATTCTCTAGGGGAATCCACTCTCCTCTATGTTCAGAAGGGCTCCACCCACCAGTCAGGTGTGAACTTCCCGTCCCTGTCCATCCCTGGCAGTGGTGATGGAGGTCACCTCGGTCACCCCTGTAGCCTTCGCCACTCTAAACCCGGCTATGGCTTACGAGGCTTGGAGATTGCTTCGCTCAGCATTACACGCTCACCTTGAGGTACATCTGGCCAGTTTCAAGAATCACCACTAGGGGGCATCTCTTAGGTAACAATAGGTAAAAGAGCAGAGCTGCTTACCGAAGCATGTATGCCAGGGGTGGCCGGTGTGTATGCAGGTTTTTGGGATAACCTGTAGGTCAGCTGTTCAAACCCAGGTGTGAGGACTCTTCAGCCAATCAGTACTCTAATTAGTAATCTGCCTACACACCGGCCCTTTGTGGATAACATTGGCCACCTCTGATGAATGCTTTCAGTAACACAGAGGGAGGAAACCATGGTGGTGGTTACATAGGGGTGCTAGAAAGGAGAGGAGAGGGAGGGAAGGAGGTAGAATATGGCAGGGGGGGGAGCACTCACCCCTGAGGTGAAGATGGCAGGGTTGTCACTCTCCAACATGCTTTCCAACTCCTCGTTCGTCGTGTTCCTGCCAGCTGGAGAGACCCAAACACACAAACATTGGTTCAGGTTTGGGGTCTTTTGGGGTCTCTTGGCGTCGACATCTCCCCACTCAATGCAGCCATGCACAGGTCAGAAACCTGCAGACTTGGTCAGGTGTGGCAGTCCAAGGCCAGCATGCCGCCACAGGGGATGGTCAATTTCCAAATTTTCATGCATTTTTAAAATGGCTAAATTTAAAATCTAGCCTCTACCATTTCATCCAGGCATCAACCTGGGTCATGGAACCCTTATTCAGCATCCTGTTTGTCGACAAGTTGCCTTGGGAGTGGGCAGAAGTCCCTGAAGCGAAAGCTTGCCCCCTAGCTGCGGGGCAGCATGGAACAAAACCCTGTGTTTTCTGTGGCTCCCATTCACCGCACTCATTGCGCTGGCTACAGTATGACAGGACATCCGCACTGCAGACAGGGCGGGCACAGCGCAACAGGATGCGCCAGCCTTCACCCTGACCCTGAGGTGCCAGGCTCTGCGCCCCCCCCCCCCCCCCCCCCCCCCCCGCACCCCCCCCCCCCGCCCCCCCCCCCCCCCCCCCCCCCCCCCGCCCGCCCGCCCGCCACCCCCGCCCGCCCACCCCCCCCACCCCCCCA
>JAABNY020000035.1:4383649-4400352 GCA_015164015.2 Brevimyrus niger
CCGCCCCCCCGCCCACACTCGAGTACCAACGAGTTAGAAAAGACCCCCCCCCACCCCCCCCCCCCCCCCCCATCCTGTCTAGGTGGACCCCCACCCCCCCCCCCCCCCCCCCCCCAAGTCAGTGTCACCGTACACCAGTTAGCCTGCAGCGCGGTCAGCGTGACGTGTTCATTACTCTCCTTCCCACCCACTCTGGATGCCCGCTGGTAATGACGTTATTGCCCTCTCACCAGACTCCAGTGCCCAGGGCCGGACCCTCGCACATCTCAGAAGCTCTTCACAGTACGTGTTCAACCAGCCCATACTGATACCCAGAACACAAAGTGCTCCACTCCACCAGCATGAAACGGCTGTGACTGGCCAGGCTAGCCCATCAAAACTCTGAAGGGTCATCTCAACTATGTGGTTACCTCTAATTCAGCGATAATTGCCTGCAAGTCTGACACTGAATGGAGCATTTTTAATTTTTTTTAAATTAAAGAGTCAGCAGCCAAAGTCAGTCATGGAGGGGAACAGATGAAGCTTTTGGGACACCTCATTAAATTCCTCATACTAAAAACTTTCCACAAACCCCCATACGGGTTCTGCCCCCATACTAAAAACTTTCCATGAACCCCTATACTAAAAACTTCCCATGAACCCACATATGGAGCTCCGCCCCCATACTAAACTTTCCATCAACCCCCTCTATCCATACAGGCAAAAGGAAAAAAGGACAGCAGTTTGTGAAATTCAGATTTTATTGATCTATTTTAATTAAATTTACTTAATTCTATTAAATTAATTCTTGACAGATTGACATAGTGTTAATTGGTGCTCCTGTTCTATAAGCCTGTGAAATATGGCTCAAAATTAATTGAAAAGGTTAAAAGGGGGTGAGCCCAAAACAACAGAGGTTGCTTCACCACCACACCCATGTGGATGCTCAGACCAATCAGAGACGGCTGAGCAACAGCAAAAGATGCTGAAGGGAGTTGATTTTCATTTTGATGATAAATGAGAGGCATTAAACACAGACAAGAGCCACACAGCCAGGAGGATCACAATCTGTCCCACTGAGGGTCGGAATGAGGTCCACTGTTGCTGCCAGATTTACGCTATACAACAGCTACCAGGCCCAACTGCTCCTGTAATCATCATTTATCATCATCAAACCCTATGACAAAAGAAAAACAACACCTATGGCATCTTTGTAACAGGTGAGATGTACAGAAGATGATTTCGGAATTTACAAAACAAAACTTTTTGGGATCCATCCCAGAAGATGTCAGCAGATACCTGCATTTCAGATGGCACCACCAGTGTGACCAGTAAAACCTCAGTTTGGGGCCCCAGCTTGACTTTCTTGACTTGGCTCTTTGAAAACCTTCAGTTACCAGCTGTCAGACACCACCGACCCCCAGACCAACTCTGTAGCAGATAGGAGGGGGGAACAAAAAAAGGACATACTTTCATCCGGATTGGGGGAGGCGAGGATGGCACTGTGCTTTCTCTTGACCTCCTCCACCTTCTCTGACAGGGTTTCTATAAACCCACGGATCTCCTCCACCTGCAGGAAAGTGAGAACAGTGCATTATGGGTAAACCACAGCCAGAACCATCTCCGTGTGTGAATCTACACTGGAATTTGGGGAATTCCTATTACCTAAATATCGTTTGTAGACATGCAAGCACACATGCACACAAGCAGCAGTCTGTTCTCCTTCTGGTGCAGAAGTTCACGCTCAGGAGAGTGGACACCAGTCTATGAATCACCACAGCTAATGAAGTCCAGGCGGGGACTACATCACAGGGAAGAATGGCCAGGGGAACTTGTTCACTCACTCCCAGCGTGTTTGGACTCCCTGTTGATAAAAGGCACTAGCACAAAACGGGCGGGTCGGTGGGGGGGCAAAACGCACTGTGCCCCCATGTGGCACTTCCTAGCTGATGGGCAGGTTTCTGTGTCTGGTTTCCCAGCTGATGTGAAATGCCGAACCAGCCCTTGTCAGCATCACGCTGTGGGCACCCTGCCCCTCCCCCCCCTCATCCACAGGACCAGCCCTCGAGGACTGAAGCACAAGCAGCAGAGGGACTGAAGGGGTTTTCTTAATTGCATTAAAATTCAGAAATTGCATTCAAAGAGGAGTGAGTCAGTGGGGAGGGGTATTTTTACCCAGAAACCCTTCTTGTGTTCTGCTTTGTGTGTTCTAGTTTACAGAAACAAGAATTTGAAAACTTTTTTAATTTTGAACTTTAGCGTATAGCCCATTGGGTTAGTTTAATCAGACTGATCACCTTTGGAAGACAGCCAACTTCACATGGTTCTACCCAGGGGGAACAGTGCTCCATCACATGATCAGTCACATGACCCGTCACATGACAACTGTCCTTATGCAGCTTATGGCGCACACAGCCCTCTCCCACCATGACCTATTGGCCCCCATTACCCACATGCCAAGCTGATGTAAACCCTGCACCATAACCTAGATTGGACCTTGCTCCCCCAGCCGAATAACAGCCTGCAAATAGCAGCATGGATGCTTCCAATAAGCCCACAGATAAATGCGAATGGGTTTTGGGGGTGTTGCAGTGCGATTTACGAGAGCTGCGAAGCTGGCCATCAAACAGGCATTACAGAACACTCACACAGCAGCTAATCACCTTCCTGTCCCCCTTAGCAAGGCTCCATCCCACTGGCTGCACCACAGATGTAACCCTTCCTCCCTCACAAATACTGAGGGACCTGAAAGGAGAAGCCTCAATCCCCAAGGAGTCAGCTTTTCCACCAGAAGCTCAAAGGTCTCAAGATGCCTCCTTAACAGAGATAAGGGGCTTTTGTGGTTTCTCATCATACTAGCAATGCTCTGTCCAGGGTTCAACAATGTACTCCAAACAAACAAGTGTTTTTAGCTGCAAACAACTGGTACTGCCCTGGTATTGACCCAGGGTCAAGATTTGGAGAAGCAGAACTCTAAGGCAGACAACCACAACTGGCTGCTTGTAAGCTTCTGTACAAATTGGTAGAGTGTTGCACTGGGACACCCTCTATTGGCCAGAATTTAATGACCTGGGGGGTAGAGTTTTTGCAGAGCAGGAAGAGAACAGATTTTCAGGTTATCATGTTCAAGCCCAAACTAGGGATAATGTTTATCATCATCTTTATTACAGTTGCAGTTTGGGTGTGATGTTGTGACACCCAACATTTCTCAATATTAAGAACAGTCCTCCAGTCTCATTAACACCAGGTCAAAATAATGATGTGATCCATCACAGATGACCCTGCCATGTTTCTGCTACAGAATTCTACTTCTACAGAGTTCTTTTATAAACATTTTTATCCTTGAACTGAAAACTTGCAGACCGTGTTCTGTCCAAGGGCTTCTTTTCCTACTTGGCTTTGAAGCTAGGTACTGTCCCACCAAAATTCAGGAACATAGTTCCTAGTTCTTGGGCTCACGAACAAGAACTTTTATAATTCCTTGCCACTTTCATGTGTTGCTTTCCCACCTCACCAAAGGAACTGTGACCTTTGTGTTAAATAAGCATGGGAGATTTAAAAAGTTAAACTTCACGCGTAATTTCCTAAGAAACAATACCCCCCACCAAAACAATGGTCATTTTGTTAGTTATTGGGGGACAATCATGTGGTCCAAAAAATAGAGCCACTAGTGTCTAGTTCTTGGGTCATGAAAAAGGTTCGGGTTCCCGAAAAAGTTCCTGTGGTGGGAAAGAACTGTGAACATGTGGTGCTCATTTATACAGCGCTTGGACAAAGACATGCGCAGCTTCCTCAACCATGAGCAGATCCACAAATTAACCAACGATTGTGGAATTTTGTGCAACACTGAAGTTCGGATCTACAGCAGCAACGCTCACCTGCTCAAAGAACTCGTCCATAAAACGATGCTCCACACTGACTGCCACGTCATCCTCCTCCTCGCTCTCCTTGCCCTGAAAGGACAAAAACACAACCACGGGTCATGGGATGTGATGGTGGAAAGTGACGATCTATGAGTAGCGAGAGTGCGGCTACAGAGATATGCGTCAAGCGAATGCAAGACACATTCAATCCCAAAGCCAGACTTCTGCAATAAGTCCACACAGTTCTTAGTGGTTCCATGCCTCAGTACAACAAGCCCAGATGATCTGCTGACTCACTTTAAGAACAGTCTCAAAAGAGAACAGTAATTCCACAGGGACCCAGCTGGTCCTCTAGGGGGTAAAGAGGGGATAAAGCTTATGGTGACAGAGAAACTAATCTGGGAGCGATAATATAACCAGTTTGACAGACCAGAGAGGGGCATCCGTGTGACAGCCTAGTGCCAAGCGATGCCAACGACTTAAGGACTCTAGGTGCCAGAGATCACAGGCAGCTGCCAGTATGAAGGACATTTTTTATACCGACTAAAAATGGGAAAAACTGGGGATGAAACATATGTAAAGCCTTTGTCAAACATACCAATACTGCAGCATGGAACCATTCGCCAACATTTTTGGCATTGTGCACTTAGTCTGAAAGCCATGTGCAAAAAGACAAACAATAATGCAGAACAACGGCATCTTTATAGTCACTTGAGTAAAACAGAAAAACACACCTAAGCAACATGAACCATTCAGAAGGGCAGACAAATGCCATGATTGGCTGAAGACAGACCAATAAGGAAGTGACAAAGCATCACAAGCCCCTCAGACTGGATGAGCACTTCAAACCCTAATGACCAACCAGTTGCTTCTACATATGCAACTCAATTTGCCTAATTTTGTTTTGAATAATTAATGCAGATTTAAAGTGTTTAGGCTCAAATAGAGCACAGGAACACTCAAACATAGGAAAAGTATCTCCTCAGAATAAATAGCTCCCAGAAAATGCCTAGACAAAACTACTGTTTTTCCTAGCTGACTGTAAGAAAAAAAACCTGATGCTTGTCGCCTGGGTGGATTTTTCACCATTATTATTAATGAATTGGTTTTGCACTGACTTTTGCTTCATGCCTCAAAGTCAGTATTCTGCCCTCTAAAACAGTGGTGCATTGTGGGAAACCATCACACTACTGGCTTTGCTGCATGGGTAGGAAAAAAAAGAAATCTCTTATTAGATTAGCTCTTCCATCTAATAACCATAGCAAGGGAGACTTGGCAGATAATCTAAGTATATTTGTATACGCATGCATGAATCAGAACCAACCTGGCAAATGGAGGGGGTTCATACTCAGGATTCACCATGCTCTGTGGTATTCAACAGCAGAATCACACAGAGCGGGCTGACAAAACAAACCATGTGCCGAACATGACAGTGCTGCCCACCAGCCTGTGTGCCCCCCCATCTACAGAACAATCCCCAAGTGACTGAGAGGGCAAGACTAGACCATGGGTGTGTGCGGTGTTTTATGTTTACATTACGGAAATGCAATTCTATAAAAAATCTTAATGCAAATCAAACTAAAAATGTCAAGTCTTATTTTGATTGGTTACTTATGGGAAAGGTAAGGGCTTGGTAGGGGTTAAGGTTGTCATAGTTGGGATTAGGGTTTTGCCCATAAAAAATTAATGAATGTGTTTATATCTTTGTGGGGACCAAACATGTATGTATGCGAGTGTGTATGTGTGTGAGACAGTCATTCTCTTTCAACTTCACTAACTAGCACTCACAAATATTAAAACCTAGACGCCACTGAAAATCCATTCCAAGGAAGTTGCTGTCCACCAGGAGCCCTACGCAAACTGAACTATGCAGATGACGCGTAGAGAGAAGGTCTTTTTACTCTCAAAATCCCCTCCATCTCAGCACAGTCACTGACCGCAAACCTCCAAGGAATATTTGTAAAACGTAAAACATTTAAAATACCCCACAGCACATTACACAATCGGCAACTGCACAAACCGACTTGAAGTCGTCAAAAGGTGACCGGCTGCTTTTCAGACCACGCGCAACATACGCTCCCGACCTGCAAGGAACCCTTCCTACTACATTTGCTGATCAGCTGCCCGGCATGTAAACAAAAATCAAACCGGATGGCTGTACCCTCAATTTCAGCCGGTTCTCCATCAACACCACCAACAACAGCAGCAGCAGCAGCAACACCGAAGCTGTCTTGCTGGAAGGCGCCCAGCTTGACAGGGAGAGCGTAGAAATCTCTATACAGAAACTAAGGGAATGCTTTCATTCATTAGAAAGACATTACATACCTACACACGGACTAGTGGGGGAAAGGGCCTAGTTTCCAAGGTAGCACCCCCCCCCCCCCATCTTTCTCACTGAAACCACCGTAAATATGCAAAACCGACAGACAGAAGAGCCGGACAGCACTTAATTGCCGGTGACAGGAGCAGGCGCAACACCAAATTATATTCTTGCATGGGCGGCGTCTCCTTATGAGGGACTTGCAATATTTTGATTGGGAGGGGGATTAAGGGGGGGGGGGGGGGGGCTGGTAGCCAAGCAGGCAGGACGGTCTTCAGACACCGAGTGGTAATATACTCTGTGGAAAAGAATTTTGGGATTTTAATAAAGTGAAGCCGTTTAAATGGACCTTTAGGATCGAAAGCCGTGTGGCTTCGGCAACCGTGTGACAAGGGGAGGTGAAGTTGGGCGGCGCCAGGACAAGGCTCCCCATTGGCTGGGGATGCGAGCCGCCTTCCAACCACTGGACCAATGCGCCCCCCCTTCACAGGCCTTTTCACTGGACAGCAGGGGCTCACAGCTGCAAGACTCGCCGGCACCCTGGCCCAGCCTCGTGGCCCAGGTAGAAGTGTAGATCCTTACAAGGCCACCATCACCAATGGGAACAGCAGCTAAGTTATATTTAATAAGCCTCACATCTGCCAGCTCGGACATTATGCTCAGACTGAAGCTCATACACCCCTCCCAACGTGAAGCTGACAAGCAGACGGCTGGCACCGGACGACCACAAGCCTCAGCCTCCTGGATTAGTGTCACAACATGGCCACACTAAAGTGACCCTTAATAACTGGGGGGGGCTGACTGACCTGTCATCGTGCTTGTTCTCCAGCCAGTGGCATAAGCTTCTTATTAGGGGCTCCAGTGTGAGTGTGGGGGCACCTACCTCATTTCTAAACACATGTCCATGAACGCAAACAAATGTACAAGACCCCTCCCACCCCAAGAACAAAAACAATGTGCATTGCTTGGTTATGCTGTCAGTCTGGGGTATATAACTGTATGCATTTCGCTCCTCTTTTTGTGAAGGTTAGGGATCGGTTAGGGTTAAGGTTCTCATAGCTGGGATTAGGGTTTTCCATAGAAATTAATGTATCTTTGTAGGGACTGTCCAAACATGCAATTGTGTGTGTGTGTGTGTGTGTGTGGGGAGGGTGTTAGTACCAACCATCTCATGCAGGACTCTAATGAAGCCTTATTTTAACGAGTCTTCATGAGAAGCCTATTAAGAGAAAATGAAAAAACAGAAACTACCCCTTCCCAGTATAAGGATGGCCACACAAGAGCCACAAAGCAGCCCCCTTTCAGCCCAACATGCATAGCCTGGTTTTCTGCACGGTTTGTGAGCAGCGGACTCCTCCCTTTTCGCCCAAAATCCTGCACACGCGCACGGACACACGCTGCGTCTCCATATTACACCCCGACGGGGTGCACACGCGCTGAAACACATTCAGGTGGAGGATTCGTGCAGCGCCCCGGCACACCGACAGGTGGCGACGAAGAGGCCGTACCGTTCTTTCTGGTTTGGCACAGGCTCCCAAACTTTGGAAGGAGACTTGCATTCCTGACACAACACGGGCTTTAGACTCACACCTCCATCTGCCGATGAGAGCTACTCATCGCAAGGCCCAGCTGGTCTCCGCTGAGAGACAACTTAAGGTCAGAAAGAGGGGCTAATGGATTTGCTAAAGCAGTCAATAGGGCCGCGGATATAAAATAAACAGCGCCATTGAGAAAGCACACACACAATCAATACATGGCATTTTCCTGTGAGGCCTCAGAATGAGTAAGATAAGGACACAGATATAATCTATATAAACATTACCTGTCCGACACAGACTTGGTTTGTCGATGGCTTTGGTTACTTACAGGAACGGGAAACTTATTCAGGATATTCACAGCTCTGTCGTAAACTCATTTTAAACTTGAAAGAGCAGCAAGGTTTAATGGACAGTTCTAACTGAGCAGATCTCCGATTTACGTCTTGATATATGATATGGTAGAAGAATCACACCATTTTTAAAGATAGAATTTTCCATATTTCATCTAAGAATTTCCATATATTTTACATTATAGGACCTACAGTACACATTAGTCAGATTCACAGAACGTTCAAATTAACTGTTACCACCGTGCGCGACGAGTATAATGAATTAAGATTCATTTCTCAAATCGGTATCCCGTGGCACCTGGTGCGTATTGCAGCACCGACGATCAGAATGAGAAGTCTTCAGCTCTCAGCCACTTTAAACGAAAATTAAGACCTTTTCAGTTGAGCTGGAATGAATTTGATGAAACGAAGAGAAGCTGTGATCCATATAAGGGAGGAGTATTATAGCAGTCTCCCGTCATACACACGGGGTTTCCATTCATGCCACATAACAGCAACAAACTAACATCTAATACGCATCTTATTACCTGCGGGAATATTAGAAACACTGGGAAAACTGTATTTACGTCTGATTATTTAAAATGGCCTAACGCGAGGCCGACTACATTTCTGTCGTTCTATGGGTCACGTATCACACTGTAAATAATCAACAGCCAACTCTGACACCATGTGAACTTATTTTTAAGCTCCTTTGTTTAAATTAATGTTTTGCCTAAAACTGTTACATTCATCAGCCCGGCACATCCTTGCCAGAAGCTCTTCGAGACAAATTACCAAACAAATTATAACCCTGCAGTGTACTTCATTTGAATCAGCGTCCGCTCGAACATCAGCCGTCCGCCGTGGACTCATCTGAAGGCGGAAAAAATCGTGAAACGTGTGGCACCGTATTGCTGCCGCTACCCCGGCGTGTTGGGGCTCACGGAAAGGCGTCGAGTCCGCTTCAAACGAGACTGAATTGGTATTTTAATATGGAATAACTAAATAGCGTGCTTTGCTTTTCTGTGAAGATGTCAAACAGTATCGTGAATTTTAAAAGAGGTTTAACATTCATCATCTTTCATTTGAGTGCTTACAATTGCAAAACAAATCATCCGAGTCAATGATTAATACTGCTTAGGTATTTTAATGCCTGCGCTTCAGCTGAACACGCATGCCCAGAGAATTATGTTTTCAAAAACTCCAATGTATGCAACTCGTACTTAGCAAACATTTAACTGTTACTCCTATAACTATGCTTTATTGAATATGCAACCCACACTGAATCCCACTCAAATTCTCCAACACTCAGATTGCTTGCTTCAGTTCTCATTCAACTAGTTGGAATGCAACAATGAAAAGTCGCTTGGCTTACCATTCTAAGCTCTTGCGTTCGGTCCTTCATGGCGTCCAACAACGAATCCCCTTGAGATAGATGCTACGTCTCCGCTCAGGTTTCACGGTCTGTTTCAGTCTTTTTGAAATGAGCAGCAGCTAGAAACGAGAGCGCGCATTGGGGGGGGGGGGCGTATTGGTTGCGTGGACGCGCACCCTTCACATTTATCGAGAGTGAACACCCCCCACCGGGTGCCATCTCCAACGTGTTGCACCTATTAAAGGTGACAAGGCCACTTAACTGTGAAAATACCGACCAAAAACCTCTGTCAGCTTATGTCTCAGCGTCACATCAAAACGACTCTCAGCAGTCGAATTTTACGCCTGCATTATGAGACATATATTCCCAAGGTTGACTAATGGCGGAGATCAATCCCATTGATCTAGAATACGTCCTTACAACTCGGTGTAATTGGCTGTCAGCTAAACAGGTTGTAAAACATAATGCCTAACTGGTCTACGCTTGCTGGAAGACTTACCTTGGATGGTCCGAGGGTGACCTCTACCGGTCATTACCACATTTACATGTGTGAGAAATTGTTTTTCGGATCATTCAGAACCACTGTTAATGACGCGCTACACAGACGTTGTCAAAAGACTCGTAATGAGTAAATGTATCATAATTACATGCATAAACAGACACACTGGATACATTTTACTCAATGCACAATAATTACTAAGCTTTACTTGTAATACATCTGTTAAATGATATACATTTTATTTTGTATCAAAAGAAACAAAAAATGTTCCTTTTTGTAAACATAAAATATTGTTCATCCCTGCTCACCACCTAAGCGACTTAAACGTTATAATAATCGTGTCACCTGATGATTCCAGTTCTTCCAAACTCTTTTTTCAAATTTTATAAGCAGTCTGGTAGTCCTGTTTTCATGCCACCTGGTTTTCACGTATGTCCAAAGATATAATATAAGTTAAAGTTCAGACTTGAGTTGATCAAGAATCCACCTCTTTGCTTAGAGAGGAGAGGTAAGGAGCACATTCAGTGTGTTGCTGCACCCACCACAAAACAAACCACCTCAGGGATGAGAATCTATGTGGCAGATGATACTAGTCTGAGTGGACCAGTGTGAGTTCCCCCAGCGTCTGGAGTGCCAATCCTGCCACCAACCCCCAAGTTTTTCCCCTGTAAATCCTTATAGGGCTGGCTGTAGGTTAATGTCATACCCAAGATGATGGTCCTTGCTTAAGTAGGATTAATTTGGGCATTCCCTGGATTGGAACCAGTAACCTTCCAGTTACTGACACAAATCCCTACCCTCAGAGCCACCGTTTCATCTACTGTACATACCGATTCCACCGTTCACCTACACACTAAATAATTTCGCTCAACTTTTAGGTTTAGGTTTTTCCGATTTCAATTACTGAGTAAACTAAATGAGTGTTTTGGTGTTAGACTACGTTAAATACTTAAGTACAGCCAAAACGATTTGCCTTTACTTCTACAAATCCAATTAAGATAAAACAACCATCACTACAACTGTTGAATGGATATAACGTTTTCAGTATTTGAAGTTTTCTGTTTTATTTCAAGGCCACACAGGTAATACTCCTGGTACCGCAGTGTTGGATTCCCTATGCTTATAAATAGAGACATGGGAGCCGAAGAACTACGCAGCCCGCTCACGAACAGAAGCGAAGTCTTTTTATTGTGTTCTCAGTATCGGACGAAAGGAAATCCATAATTCCCCCCCCCACCCCCCCCCCCCAACGCTATACAATCCACTAACATGGGGAGGTCTGATGCTGGACGCTAAAAGACAGTCAAACCTCGGATTGAACTTGGTTTGCGAGTGTTTCGCAAGACGAGCAAATTTTTTAAATTAATTATAACTTAATAAATGACCGAGGTCTTGCAATACGAGTATTACGCATGGTTTAGCATTTTGGGCTCATGGCGACTCTAACAGTTATTAATACGTTGTATGCATATTACATGACATTGGGGCAACACACTATAAAGCTTAATGCTAATGTATTAAAAGTGACGAAACACGTAATCGAGCAATTCAGCTGCGGTACATGTTCTTTGTCCTACGGTGCACTGCCTAAATCACACTTTACAACTTATTCTTAAATTATATGTGTTATCAATTATACTTTCTTCTTCTGTGTATTGTTTGTCACTTCCGGGTAAAAAATGTGTCGTGCAGTACCTAGTTCAGTTTGGGTTCAATCGAGCATAAACATGTAGAGCTAAATCCATTCCAACCACATTATCTGGGTAGACTAATTGATTTAGTGTTATTTCAGTTGGACTAACGTTACATGTGTTTTAGGAAACCGGTTGGAGTCGGAATAACACTAATTTAATTTTTCTTTTTCATGTAAACATATTGACTGCACTTCAGTTGATGTTAATGTATGTTTTAATGTATCGTAAAACTGCAAAATGCACAAGAACTACCATATTAATGCAAGTGAATATAATGGTCTTAGCACTTAGAATGTTCAGAGCTAAAATGTTTCGATTTATAAAAGCCTGTAGATACTGTAGATAACTTTACATCTTTCTGTCAGAATCTTTAAGAATCAGACAACTTTATCATTCTGAGGGGAAATGCTCAAAACTGTAAATGTGTTTGCTTTGAAAAAGTTATGGATTTTTGTAATAAATTTGTGTTAATTTCAGAGGCCATCCTCAAGGCATCAAAAGCATCAGAGAAAGAGGTGGAAGATGGCATGTGAAATCACCTTCATTACGCTCCAGGAAGAGCAAGAGGTGGTGGCAGACACAAAATGCACCAAGTTAGGAAAAACACAAGTGTCTTTGTTACAGCATATGTTGAATTAAATCTTAATTCATGCTCATGTTTGCCATTTAGGACACGTTTTTGGCAGTGTTAGTAGTACTGCACTGTACATCATTTACTATTCCAACTGTTGCACTGTTTACATTGTTTATACAAAAAATTAATATGAACAAAGTTGAGTCACAAATGCTTATTAAAAGAACATTAATTGTAGCCGTTCTTAAATTCTTTCCAGACATGTCACCGCAGTAAAACTGCCCCCCCCCCAAAAAAAAAATCACCAATCTGTAAAAATAACACGTTCAAAGTTTTACCGTAGCATAAATATTTTAATCCCCCAGCAAAGAGAGTGCCCCCAAATAAAGTCAAATCACAATGTAATGCATCGTGAGACAAATATCAAAACTCGAACTGCAGATACTTCCAGATGTCGGCACTTACTTTTCTTCAAATACTTATCTTTAAGAAGAGAGACACACCTGAAAAACAAGATAAATTTGCTACCATTAGTTAGAACGCTCAAAGCCGTTTTTATCCATCACCATATTTTTGTCAGAGGGAGGAAAAGGCACCCGATGGTACTTCCACCCGGGCGGTACGAAGGCCCTCTTTGTCAATCTTGGTCTTTCTGTCTGGTCAGAGCAAGCAAAAGTATCCCTGCTCAGGCCGTCGGACTAGACCTGGGTTCATCCTCCCACATACAGTCGCGTTTTTTTGCACTTCATTTTACCTGCAAGTAGATTACTGTACCCACGTCGTGTCCAAGCTTATTTAAACCCCATGGGGCAATTTAAATAAATAAATGACAGGATACATATGGACGGGAAGGATAATGAAGACGATGGATATTTTAATACTACTCACTTATTTATAAGATTAAATAAAACGACCCTCGTATTTCTTTGTTGCTGTGGGCCGGATAAATCGTCTATATGTACATCATGTGTCCACAGCGAAGCGCGTTCCGGCTATATCTCGCCCCATACCAGATCTCTTCTCTGATTGGTCCCTTTGTGAACATCGGAAGTTGTTGTGTTTTGGTTTTTAGTTCTTCCTCCTCCGCCGAAAATGGCGGAGTTTGGTCACAAGTTGGGGAAAAGCGCTTGGACTATTAAATATGCACCTGGTCGATCATGCCAGTTTTCGAGAGTTGGGGGAAATCGGAGAAGTAGGGCAGTTATTGCGGCATCCTGTCGCACGACTCGAACATTCGGATCACACAAATACGCGCCGGCATATGGAGGTCGTAAATGTCAAGTTGTCCGGACTGCCGGAGACTCTCAGGGAAGTGCGGCGCAATCCAGCATTTATACACCGCAAGACTGTTTGCAGTTATACACCGTAAGAGCCGAATGTTTATTTTTGATTGGGAGGAGTCCGTTTGCTAATATAGCGGGGTTTTCAACCTCGTTGTTGAGAGGCATTGGTGTGGTACTATCATTCGACGGTCTGGTGGACCAGCTCAGCACTTTAACAGAAGGGGTTCAGGGTGGACTGGAAGAGAAAACGGTGCGGTTCGATCAAAGAATACCACCATTTGAAATGTGCAAAAGTCATGGATTGGAAAGAAACATGCCGCCTGCTGGAGAAGCAAACCCAGGAGTACACACCTATTATTTGGGCTCCCCGTTCCTGCTGAATAAAATTTGGTCACTGAATCAGAATTGGGATCGTGTTTGGAAAAGGAAAGACTGTCTGACCAGCCTGCTTGGAAGAAACCAGCAGCGGCCGAGAGCCATATGCACACTGCGGACCCTGAATGCAAAGGGGCTGAAGACGAATGTTTCCCTGCGGCTTTGGGTCAGGGTGGGTTTGGCTTCCCGTGATAGCAGCAGCTCTGCTCTTCCTCTCCACAGAAGTAAAACGGCCTATTATGATGTCCTGCAGGTGTCCCCGAATGCCACGCAGGCTCAGATAAAGACAGCTTACTATAAGCAGTCTTTTATTTATCACCCCGATATGAACGGCGGCAGTGAGGCGGCTGCGGAGCGCTTCACTGAAATCGGCGAGGCGTACAGCGTCTTGGGGAGCATAACTTTGCGGAGGAAATACGACCGCGGCATTCTGACCCGGGCCGACTTGCAGGGTTCAGGGACTCCCTTTGCGGAGGAAGCAAGGGCTCCAGGCGCCACGGCCACGCCCCGCGAAAAGGCTCGGCGATCTTCGGTCACGGGTGCCGGCAGAAAGCCCGTCTTCGACTTCGACGCCTTTTACCAGGCTCACTACAGCGACCAGCTCCGGAGAGAGAGGGAGATCCGCTGGAGGAGGGAGCAACAGCAAAGGCATCAGAAGGAGGGCTTCAGGAAGTGGAAGCTGGGCAAGCTGACAGAGCTGTCTGTAGCTGTGCTGCTGGCCCTGGGGATGGGCATCATCATCAGCATACACACTGGACACTAATCCTCTCCCCGTTGTCCAGAGACCCTGATTGCAGGCAGTAAATTTCAGGTTCAGCTGTCAGATTTCACAAATCTCTTTTTTTTTGGTTTAATTTATGGGTAGGGTGTAAACAGGCATATATAGAGAGAGTCTATATTAAGATAAAATAATCCCCCTAACATCCTTATGTTTACTTGATTGCACCATAAATGATTCATTATCATTCATTCATATTCAGATTTCTTAATCAGAGCAAGGTTCAGTCATACATGGTTGGCGATTTGGAGACTCCTGTTAGCCTAACAGTATGTCTCTGAATCAGATTATTATTAGCAACACTCAACATCCACAATGCAGTGTTTTGCACAATGTAATTTCTGTGTTTATTGTTGGTACAGTGTCGGTCGCCAGGTAGACATGAGATATGTAAAGAACATGCAAACTACACACCAGTGTGCTGCCTCCCCTACAGCCTCTCAGCACGTTCACTGTACTGACGGTGCTTTGGTTGATTGCAGCTGACATGTAAAGTCAGGGTACTGCAGCACTAGGAGGAAGCCTCTAAGCACAGGAATCACATGCCTTCATTTTACAGAGAAAGGAAGCATTTATCTCCTGTGAAGATGGCCTTTGTAATAGTGTGTAATACTGTACAGTCAGGGGTGTAGTTAGGCCTGTTTTGGGGGGGCTGAAATGTTTTGTAGCCCCCTTAAATAAATGTGTATTTATTGGCTTAAGTCATGAACAGTCCATCAGCCCTCCCAGTAGACTCAGACCCCCAGTATTCACTCATCGCTAACTACACCCCTGCTGTAAATGAATTAATATTTCAAAGAAATAAAGTATTACCATTGTGTCTGGTTTGGTTATTATTCATTGCACCCTAGTGAGTTTTTTTACCTCTGGTGTTGCTGAGAGGTACATTATATTGCCAAAAGTATTGGGACACCCCTCCGAATCATTGAGTTCAGGGATTGCAATGACTTCCATAGCCACAGGTGTATAAAATCAAGCACCTAGGCATGCAGACTGCTTCTATAAACATTTGGGAAAGAATGGCTTGATCTTAGGAGCTGAGTGAATTCAAGTGTAGTGCTGTGATAGGCAATGCAATAAGTCCATTCTTTAAATTTCCTTGCTAATAAATATTCCACAGTAAAGTATTACTGGTATTATAACAAAGTGGAAGCAATTGGGAACAGCAACTCGGCCACCGACAACTGTTGAGACGCAGTGTGCAAAAGTCACCAACTGTCTGCAAAGTCAATAACTACAGACCTCCAAATTTCACGTGGCCTTCAGATTAGCTCATGAACAGTGCATAGAGAACAACATGGAACGAAATTCCATGACTGAGCAGCTGCATCCCAAGTACAATGCAAAGCATGGGAGGCAGTGGTGTAAAGCACGCCGCCACTGGACTCTAGAGCAGAAGAGATGTGTTCTCTGGAGTGACAAATTATGCTTCTCTGTCTGGCAATCAAATGGACGAGTCTGGGCTGGCGGTTGCCAGGGGAACGGTACTTCCTGACTACATTTTGCCCAGTGTAAAGTTTGGTGGAGGGGGAGTTATGGTTTGGGGTTGTTTTTCAGGGGTTGAGCTTAGTACCAGTGAAAGGAACTCTTAATGCTGCAACATTCAAAGCAATTTTGGATGATTTCATGCTCCCAACTTTGTTTGAACAGTTTGGGGATGGCCCTTATCTGTTCCAACATGACTGCAAGGTCCATAAGGAGATGCATCTTCTGTAGAATCTGCAGTCTGCTGTGGAGGAACTTGACCAGCCATGCACAGAGCTAAACCCAATAGAAACACATGTGAGCCAATAGAAACACTGTGAGCCAGGCCTTCTCGTCCAACATCAGTGCCTGACTTCACAAATGCTCTCCTGGAAAAATGGGTATAAATACACTCCAAAACTTTGTGGATAGCCTTCCCAGAAGAGTTGAAGTTGGCAAAGGGTGGGCCAACTCCATATTAAAGCCTATGTATTAAGAATGAAATGTCATTAAAGTTCATGTGTGTGTAAAGGCAAGCGTCCCAATACTTTTGGCCAGGGGCGTCACTAGGTTTTAAGGACAGGGGGGGCTTAGCCCCCAAGAGATGCATACGCTCGCCTTTTCAGAGCTAA
>JAABNY020000035.1:4404802-4435212 GCA_015164015.2 Brevimyrus niger
CCAGCATCTCAGGCTACCACACGCTCTGTCACTTCCACACCCACCCCATACCCGTTGGCATCCCGAACACGCCCCACGTGTAAATGGAATTAGCCTCCGGCTTATCGAGTACAACTTAAATGTCTTCACCAGCAGATGGCGAAGGAAGGTGTCCTATAGGATCACCTGCAACGGTGTGTGTGACTGCGAGTTGGGGGAGATCTTACCTTCTGACAGAAGCTCACAGCTGCAGGAGGCGGGCAGTGGGGCGTCCCTGAGCGGCTGGCCGTGGGGGTGTGAGGCCAGCTCAATATCATCACCACTGTCCCTGTGACACATACGCTATCAGGAACCGAGACGGGTCTCCCCAAGCCCCCCTGCTAAACAGACAGGTACCCGTTTGCCTGCTTACCCCGGCTCCATGCAGTCCTGAAGGTCTGCCACCCAGGAGTTCTTCTGAAGGGAGTCGATGGTCTCCAGGATATACTCAGTACCATTTTCCACCTACCACAGGAAGATCACACTGCTAGTTAGTTCCAGATTCCTAAGCAGCTGTTCCTGTTGAGTCTTGGACCAGTAACAGATGTTTCACTGTTTCATCTTCTCACTCCTGCTGGATGCTCCTGACGTCAATACGGCTATTTCTGTCCATACTAAAAACCTACCTGTACAATATAAGGACTCCAACAGTGTGATATGGGAAAACAAGGCACGCCATCAGCTATATGACAAGCCTAAATAACCAGTCTCAACCTGTCCCAACCGGCTGGATCCAGACGTGGATTCCTGGCTTCTGGTCTATTTTGCACAATACCACATCAGGGGTCATGTTTGTGATAAAACAGGGTGACGTGCAGAGGATACCTTCAGGACAAAGGTGTTGTCCTTGTCGGGCATCTCTAGGGGCATGGTAGTCCTGACTTCCATGACAGATGACAAGGGGATGCTGACTTTGGGCCTGGAGGACTGAGGAAGAAACACACAAGGTTAACAGGTATCTTTCACATGACACTCTGATCCTCAAATCTGTTTTTTTTTTTTTTACCATAAAATACTAAGCATTCCGACATCTGTTAACTTCAGGTACTGTGTGTGAGTTTCAAAAAATGCTCAGAAAACATTTTATACAGCTGTGTGACTGAGTTTAGCATTAGCTTGCATGGTAACAGTGTCTCTGAAGTTCACCATGGTGCAGTTCCAGGACCCAAGCTACCTTGGGCGGCACATAGACCTCCAGGATGAACCGCTCGCCCTCGGACCGTGGAAACGCCCTCCTCAGCAGCAGTCGGCACTTCTGCCAATGGGAGGCGCAAGTGGCGTCGTCAGCCACCATGTAGCGCAGCGCCCCCTCTCTCTGGACCTCCGGCGGCTCTGTCCGTTGGCCGTGCGGCCCCCGAGGGAAGCGCAGCCCCAGGCCATCCTCGTTGGCCCTGTGGCCGCAGCCTGGTTCTGGTGAGGCTCGCCGCTGCCAGATGTCCCGCACACTGTCCACCACGCACAGGCTTATTTTGCGCAGGGAGAGGCCCTTCCCCATGGGGTCTCCGGCTGACACGTCCTCCGAGCTGCGCGACTGGCCCAGTGCCCACGCCTTGGGCCCCGATTGCTTGCCCCTGGTGTTAGGTTTTCCCAGCCCGCCGTCCATGCTGTCCAGGGACTCATTGGATGTGCCTGCATCCTTTCGCTGCTGGCACAGCTTGCGGGCACGGGGTGGTGGGCAGCTGTGGAGACTGGCGAAGGGCACCATGCCATACCTGGGGGCACCGAGCGAGCCGGGGCTGCGGCTCAGCGCGGTTGAAAAGCAGTCGAGGAAATGGCGGGCAAAGTGGTGGGAGAAGGTGGCTTGGGCACCGGGATAGTCATAGCAGGGATTCTCGCTCACAAAGCGCCGGAACTTTCTGGCGAAGTCGGAGGCTGTGGCACGGGCATGGAGCTCGCAAAACTCCTTCCAGTCAGGCAGCGGGCATGAGGGCAGGTCTGGGTCGCTGGGGGGAGTGTCCCCATTCATCACTGCTCCATTCCACTACTAGAGGGAGCTTGCTGTCAGGGGAAAGGGCAAGCCAGTGTCACGCACAAAAAAATAATCAATTTTTAATATAAATAAAATCAAATAAACCAGCTGCCCTGGGGCTGTTTTTTATAACCTGGTACAATACGGCATTTCTATCCCAATCTCATTCCAAACCTTCGACAAGCTGCATTGTGTCTGGGAAAATCCCTCTTTGTGACCCACGGTGCGAGAAACATTGCCTCTATTATAGCTTTCAAATGCTCCACCATGAATGCAGCTGTGTTCGGGTGGGCCGGCCCGAGCCTAGCCCCACCCGGTACCAACACGGAGGCCAGAGAGCGTCGATCGTGTCGGTTATGGTTCTGGCCTACAAGGGCTGGATGCCGCTACAGACCCCGGGAGAGTCAGCAAGCAGGGCCAGCTGGCTGGGGGCCGGGGCCAAATAGACGGGGCCGACCAGGCCGGAGAGGCTCAGGCGCACAGCACTCAGCGAATCACAGGTGTCAGTCCAGCACGGGTGCTGCCGCTCATCCAGCACCAGCGGTCAGCCAATCAGGGCGCGGGTTGGCAGGGAGGGCGACGCCTGTGATCCCCGAGCTCCCCCTATAACTCATGACTACAGAAAGATGCTGATTAGACGTGCCCGTCCTACACGCCAGGCTTCCGAGAATTTTCCCCTGCCACGCAGACTCCCCGTAAACCTGGAGTGACCTGCTCTGCCCGGAGCCGCGAGGACGCCAGCTCGGCCTATGGCATATGGCCACCCTGGTGGGCCGAGGCGAAAACACTAAAAGATTCATGAGAAAACGGGAGAAACCATAGTGCACGCAGGCAGGCAGTCACATGGATGGCGTGAAACTGACCTCGTATAAACAATTAAAGATTACGGCCTACGGTCTTCCATCCATCCGTCTCCTATAACCACAGATAACTATGGAGCGTATCTCAGGAAGCACAGGGTACGAGGCAGAGGACACCCTGGGCAGGATGCCAGGTCTCAGGGGACATGTACACTCTAATTAGAATTTTAAAATCTCTTGAAGGTGCCCGTTTTGCTCAGGCTGACCAGCACAAACAAGTCAGCCGTTCCCCATGTTTGACCGAGGATGGATCGTCACCCCCCCCCCCCCCAGATCACAACGATTTGGAAAACGAGGGTGCACCCATCTGGCTTATGATAGAATGACATCCTGGGATTTCTAGTTCAGCGTTAAACCTCCTTTAACAAGATATAACTGGGTGAGGAGGGGAATATTAGTTAATACACCCCTTTATATCATAATTAAACATATGGAGGGTCCATAACAAACAGGAGACAAAATCTGTGCATCGCTCCGTTTCCACCTCTCTAAGTGTGGCTGGGGTATTGAGCACAGCGTCAAAAGTCGCTCAGGGGACGTTACAGGGAGGTGAAATGGTGGTGGTGGGGGGGGTGGTTACCCTGCATCTCTGCGTGTAAGGAGAACCTGTCCACGTTGGGGAAGCCGTCTGCCGCGCCCGCGGTCACTCTCCACGCCTCGCTGGCCGTCTTCCTCCCCAGCAAAATGCTCCTAATTCAGCCGCCAGCTTCCTGCAGACGTCCTATGACCACGGGGCCCGGCAAGCGGTGGCGAGTTACCGAGAGGGACCATCGAATAGTGTGTTAAAAATGGGGCAGAGCGAATGAACGCCAGACAGACAAACCAAAGATGGGTAACGAAAGGTTGTCCCTCCAAACCCTGCTCCGGTCAAGAAACGGCCACATGTTAGCATGCGTTCATGGATTGCAGGGAACAGGAATCCCCACATGACCAAGCTACTATTTAAATAAATAAATTAAGTCTTCTACATTCTGTGGGTTCAGCAGAAAACCGGCAAACGTTTCTCAACAAGGCTCAGAGTCCACAAAAAAAAAAGAGGAAGCGAGTCTTCACAAATCTCCATTACCGGAAATGAACCGACAAGGTCCCGGGATTCCAGAGAGAACTCCGGGGGCGTGCTGCTTCCATTCCCAGCCCTCGCCGACTTTCACAGACCCGATCCGAGTCGAACGGACGTCGCCGGTGCCGTCTATCACACCTGGGGATTTCCTTCTAAATTAAACTATCAGTCTCCCCAAGATTTCTGGCTGGCCTTCACCCCAACCCTACGCAGCACTGACCCAGGCTCACCACTGTCTGGAATCTTCTGTACTCGGTTTGCTGTGAAACCAGAAGTTGTCAGAATCTGAAAGCTGCTTCATTAAAGTGGCAGTAGTACGACCGTCACCCCCTCCCTCACCACACAGATGGGCCAGGAGAACCAGGGTGCAGAAATTGCGCCATCAAGGTCTGGGTTTCCACAGCACTGCGCTGGCCTTGTTCGGCTCAGAACGAAACCAACACGCCTGTTTTGGGGGAAAGTAATGTGCCCTCTAATGAAAAGTCTATCCAGATCACTATTAAACCAAAAAATACTCTGATGAAGCGTTTCAGTGTGGCTGTTGTGCTGAGGTTTAATCCTGACTTCAGCTCCTAACAGGTCAGTCTAAAAGGCAAACACATCCCTGTGAGGAGCGCTGTCTTGAACAGGACCGGGAGCTCGCAATGGCAGCTGAATGGGGGATTCTCACTGGATTCACACGCTAGGTGAGGGATGCCCAACCGGACCCAGCAGATGGTTCACGGTGAAGGGGGCTTCCTGGGCTCATTATTCCCGAAAAGCCACCATTCCGACTGGGAAGAGTCGGGCGGCCGGTTGTCACAGCTGAGGCTCCCGTGTCCTTGCTGGAGTTGGGGGGTCAAATAATTGCTCTTTTAGGCCAGCTGCTAAAACAATCAAGCCTGTGTAAACCAACTCCGGCCAGGCGGAGAAGTGCGGGGGGACAATGAGCTGAGGGGGGTCCTTGCCACGGCCCCCGGACGCACTGGGGCCCTCAGCCGCACTCAATCCCTCCCTTTGAGACTGCAAGCAGGAAAAGGAAAACATTTCCATTAGCTGCCTGGTGCCGGCTGCCTGTGCAGTTCCCAGTGAAGTTACACTTTGTACAACACAGGGAGCCCCAGGCCACGAAAATGGCCACAGGGGGGCGCCAGGTTGGGGAGTCACTCACTATAGGAGCTTGTGTCAAGGTTAACGAGGCAGCTTCACTTTTTAAGCAGTTCGTGTAACAGCACAGCTCACTGAAGAACGCTGGCAGTGACCTGGAGGACACGTCTGAAATTATATGGGGGCTGAGTAGGTCGAACATTATTGAAGCACAAAAGATGGGTGGATAAAGGGCAGCCCCATTGTGCACTCCCCCCCCCCTCCCTCAATCAGAGACACTTTTCTGAGGTGTACAGGCTGTATGCGGTCGCAGGAAACCAAAACGGCTGAGGTCATTTGACTCGCTTGGGCAGACGGGCTAACGCATGCCCACGCACGCCCACACAGAGACGCTCCGCTTCCCCGTGAGCAGAAAGACAGACCCACAAGTACATTAGCACATTATATTATATGTTGAGGCCCACTTTTTGGGGCTAATAATGACTGCAAAAAAACTCTCCAGTGTATGTATTCAAGAGGAACAAAGAACATGAAAAGAACATGTCCACCCAGACAGTATCATAACCTGATAGTATTAGGATCACTTTTACCTCAATGTGGACCGATGGGTGAGTGTAAAATAAAAAGAGCAAGTGTCTGCTGTTGCACTCCCCATAAGTTTAATAAAATGAAGATAATACACACATAGACAGACAAGTGCGGAAAACAGCCGGTTTTCACTGGCGACCGCGGCGAGATGAAAGAGGCCGAAACTGGCACCCGGCTGATCTGGCCAGACGACCCGGTCCAATCCATTCCAACGCATCGCAGTCTCTCATCCAACCAACTGCCTTGTGCATATGGCAGCTGAAGCAGAGGAGATATAGACATGGTTCAGGAGTATCCAGCCACTTCTCGTGCCCGGCAGAGAGGTAAGGGATGTCCTACAGCAAGACGCCGCGCACCTCTGAGGATGCCGTACAGCTTCTGCTGCTTTGAGTCTCCGGAGACGCACAGCATCCCGCTTCCCTCGGGCGTCCCACTAGCAAATCTCCGCTGGGATAACTTGTGACTTCCACCCTCGTTTAACTTAATGTGCACGTTTTAAACAGATCTGTACGGAATGCATTCGGACTGGGACCATTATTTATGTTACTTCTACCGGTGTAACTTTAAAATGAGCAACACGAGAAACAGGTTCGAGGTTTGTATTAGTGTGTACAATCCTTGGAAAAAAAACCATGCGGTTTTAGTTTCCAAATTGCATATTGCGGAATAGAAGCTCTTTTACCTTAAGCAGAAAAGCAACAAACACGAAGAATCACCTCGGGAGAAAAAAATCTAAAATTGTAAAGTATTGAATGAGGCATCGTTTTAATGTATGGGCAACTGTTCCGTTGGAGAAGTGAAGCGCCGAAACTCGTGTACTTTTACCGCATGTATTTTTACGGGTTTTGCCAGATAAAAACGAAATCTCTCTTGTTCATCGCGATTAAGGGTATTTCATATCAAGGTGGAGTTGGGTGGTGTATAAGGCGCTTTACCCCACCAGCGTCTCCCCACCACTAAAGAATTGGACCCGTGTCATTTCTTCTTTGAAGTAGCACACAAACACTCATGCATGGCCAGCATATCGCTCTCGAATGAGCACGATTCGGCACCAGAGCGCGTTGGGGAGTAACAACCCATAGACCCCACACCCCCACAAAAACTCTATGGACGCGTCTGAAAACTCCTGTATGTTGTTAACATTTACTGATATATGAAATACAACGAATTTTGACTGGGACGAACGCAGTACCTTATGGAAGAAACCAGGGGCCGTACTTACCTTATAAACTGTCCCTCATTGCATGGAGTTTTCCTTAAATATGGGAAGTTCGACTGCTTTTTTTCATACCGATTTTACACCTTGACATATGTGGGGTTGGAAATTCTTGGATGTCGAGCCACTACATCTTTCCCATGCTTCCGTCCTGCGTACACTGATCCGTGGGCTTTAGAGGAACATCCAGTCACACACACACACACACACACGCTCATGTTTTTTTTTTTGGGGGGGGGGGGGGGGGGGGGGTCTGTCACTGTCATCTGTTTAGTGCACGTTGGCGCTTAAAGGAGACGCGCAGCTTTTTTCCCAGTCACCAGCTATGCGCGCATCTGAAAGCTTTCCAGTCTAAAGACTCCGGTATAAAATGGTGCTGCAAAACGGGGCATCTTTCTTCCTCTGGGTGGTGAGAGTTTAGCACAATCGTGTACTGGTCTCCCACTAAGGATTTTAAACTAGGCTCTATCCGCGTTCGCTTTGCGTTTGTGTCGCTTCACAAACGTCGAAGTCCCTTCTGCGCACCCGATCCGTCCGCAGGGGAAGCGACATTTCCCACGGAAATGCTGCAATTACTGACGCACGACTTCTCCTCCTTTAAAACGTGAAGTATTCAAAAAGTCCCAACCTAAGTCGCGTGCTGCTCTTAACCACGGGCTACAGCTTTCTAAAACTTTGCGGCGAACATACAACGTCTGAAGCTAAGTGTGCTCCCGAAGCTGCTGTTTCTCATGCTTCACTACGACTGTGAAGTAGGGCTACGACGTTAGCTCGGACTCGATGTAAGCCTTTAGTGCATTCAATATTATACACCCAGCAATCTAAACGCTAAAAATGTGTAGTTATCCTAAACTTTGAAGAGTTTATTTAAGATTTTGGGAGGTTTGGAAGCTTGTGTAATACACATTTCCAGTCTTAGGTTAGGATAGGGACAATAATTGAACTGTTATTCAAAAGTTAGGAGCTTATTTATGATTCGGGGCAGTTTGGATGTATAAACAGCCCTAGGACGGATTAGACTAAACGCGGTTATAAATGGGAATCCAATCGACTAGGCGAGATCGATCTGGTGTGACATACTTTGCAATGTAACCAATCAGATATTATATGTTGTTTAGAGCCCGCCCACTGAGTTTGGTGGGTGACTTTGACAGATGATTTAAATGTTTTTTGGTATGATTTAAATGGTGACAATTTAAACGATCATTTATTTAAATTACATATTTATTTATTGAATATTGTTACAAAACACCCTCCGTATATTGCAGTAAACACAGGCTAATTCATTTTGGGCTCCAGTTGTGGAATAAGACAATGAAAAATTATGTTTGGAATTAACCTCCACCTTTGGTGTTATGCATTTTTAAAGAGGACTGAAGTAAAAAGCATGAGAGTGTTTGATATTGGGAGGGGGACACACCTTAATAATTTATATACAATTAACTTTTGGGAGGGGTGTACATGTCTCCCCCAATCCCCACATCCTGACAGAAGTAGGACCTTAGCAAATGTAACAGTAAAGCTTAAGTCGGCCGTTGCAGTTTAACCGGAACCAAAAATATATTGTGCAGTCTTTGAGACTCTAGAGCACATATTAGGTATCAATAAATAATTCTGAGAAGAGAAATAAATAAAGCCAAGCGAGAGAGACGAGCGGAAGCCAGAGGTCTGGCTTTGGGCCACAGAATGTCACTCTATTCACCTCATCAAACTTTATCTGCCAGCAGGAGAAAGAACTCCCCCCCCCATAGTGTTAAACGATTCTCATCATTTACAGAATGGCTTTTCTAATTGGAAACGAAGTGCTCTTGTATGAATCAAAATCAGAAATCCTGGACGAGATCATCGGGAGACAGAAAGAGCACGCTTCTTAATCCTGTTACGTTTGTGTACCCATGACATCCATTAACCATCGCATTGGTGGGTCCACGTGACAGGAACTGTCCCACTCTTATTCCACCAGTCTCCCTCCCTCTGGGACAGGCGATGTCCAGTGTATTAAAGGCACTGGCTATTCAGGCACAGAGCGATATTTTCTTCAGTTGAAAAATCATCATTCTACGGAAGGTCCGTGGTTCAATGGTCCGTTGTTAGTCTCAGCACAGCATAGCAGCAGGGGTCTATTGAAATCACAAGGCATGCTATGGAGTTTGGAATGTCCCATGTGTCAACGAAGCATCTCAGCATTCGCATGTTGGACAGATTTGGAGAGATCTGGGGACCGTGCTGGCCTACCGCAAAACTGTAAAACATGTGTCCGACAGTCTAACTACCCACAGATATTTTTCCAGATGTTCCCTGGATGTCTGTATCAGCAAGACAAAAGTCTTCCTTGTAGAAAGACCCTGATATTTTCTACAGGATGTTTTTTAAGTAACGTTAACATTTTTATAAACCGTATCCACACTGATGCATTTTATGCGGAAACAAGATCATTGTTTTTATTTGTTAAATCTAGATACTATGTAGAAAATGTTACTGATACTTATCCCAAGCATTCATAAAGTAGTTGCCTTACATATTTTGTTGCGATTTCCATTCATCACACGAACATGCAGCATTGTTTCCAGAAGTACATAGAAAACTGAGCACATTGATATAAACGGCATCCACCACCACCACCCCAACACCCACACAATGCACATGGGGGCATAAGCCGCGGCGTGCAAACAGCACGAAGGTAAAGCCATGTAAGAGGGGGCTGTCATTGTGCAATGGTGAAGCTCGAGGTCTTTTAACATGAAAAATACCTCAACAAAATTATTGTTGCTCACTGGTAAATTGTGCTGTAGCGCGGTATACCTGCAGATGTATAAAGACCTTCTAAACCACGAAGGTTACGTGCTGTTCCAAGGGTAACATTTCGGTGAATAGTGTTACTACAAGTAACATTGTAATGAGCAAACAAAAAGGAAAATGTCTGACTTTATGTAGAGAGTTTCGTGCAAGAGGTCGTGAAAGTGCACTTCAGTCTAACTTATACGCACAAAATTTTAATGTCTTCTGTCAGTTTTAATTAGATGATTCAATGCCACCACCGGGCTGTCATGACAGGGGGGTTAATCAGAGTATCTATAGGTTACCGTAAGGAGAGTGAGATGTAAGAGTCAGATTATCAGCCCTTACAGCTGGATGCTTCCTGACATACCTGGAGAGTAAGGGGGGGCCGTGGAGAAGCAGTGCTTGGGCTGCAGTAGAGGATGGGGACCGAGATGTCCATATAAAGTCAGGGGGTGGAGGAATTGAGGCAGGGCTTGTTTACTCCAGTAAAAACAAAAAACACAGAGCCCTAAGCGGGGAAGGTGCAACATCCGTGGGCCTGAGTTCCTTATACAAAGGCTCGGCTGGAGCCAACAAGTCATTAATAATCGAAAAACATTGAACGGTAATGAAGTTACTTGTCTGATGCGTGGTCTTAAAGACTGGGACCCGGCCAGGATGATATCTGTCTGAATAAAACAGGAGCGAGCAGCCCTGTGCGTGTGAAGCGCAAACCCAGGAGGCCTCGTGCCCTGCCCCGGGACACAGGAGGCCGAGGCTGTGATTGGCCGAGGATGATCTCGCCCATCGTTACCTTCAAAGCTACTGGCCCCCTGTCACCTGGAGACTGAACCGAGCCGCTCACAGGGACATTCTTCTAGCCTACTGTGGGGGGCCTTCAGTAGGAAAGAGGAGGATGGTTTGGCACTGTCCTGACAGGACACATACCCCTTTGGCCCCCTCCTGAGCCAGCGCTTTGAAGCTGAATGTCAACTGTTTACCTCCAGTCACACGCCCTTGGCCAGTGACTGCGCTAGCACTACCTGCTGGTGCACGCACACACAAACGTGGGCGTGCAATATGTGACAGCAGCTGATGGAGACTGCAGAGAACAGGTGGCTTTCAGTCCTTATGTTCCACGTTTCAAGGAGAGCTTGGCCAGCAGGGGGCGCAGTGGTTAAAACATGGGCCTGTAATATGAAAGCTGCTGGTCGGAATGACAGGAGGAGCCCTGCTGTAATACCCAGCAGTATAACCTTAAGTGTCATCTGAGCACTTTGGACACACCCATGAGAGAAATGACTGCAGAGTTTTGGGAATTTCAAAAACTAAGGATACCACTTGAATGGCAAGGGAACTTTGCTGCGTACTCATGGCGAGACAGAGTCACTGCTGCCGCCACCTAATGCCGCTGCCAAGCTGGATGGTTCTGTCTGCCTATGAACTCATGGTCATGCGACTCAAGCAGCTGTTGTCACAGGAAATCCGTTCAACAGAACGTCCAGTGGGGAGTTATGACAGTGTGACTAAACACTCCAGGGAAAGGCAAAGGAGCTGGATCTAAATGTGTTTTTCTTTTTTGGGGGGGGTGTTTAATCGCCATCTTCTTTGGATTGTAAGACAAGTACAATGGAGTTGGGGGCATCCATTGCTCCGACTATGAAGTAAGAAGCCTGAAGCTATACAGATACACCATGGACAATTTTAGACAAAAGATATTTTTCATTATGCACTGTAAAGATCAGAATGTCTGACACATTAAGAGCTAAACCAAAGGCAGCTACTCATGCTAATAATCCCCCCCCACACACACACACAGGCCTGGCAGGACCCCTGGGCACATTGGCAATAGCACATTAATGCTTCAGCTAAACTCATGTCCACCTTGGACTGGACCCAGGGACAAAGGAAAACAGAAAGCACTTCAGTTTTACTCAACACTCTGCTGCCCGCCCCGCCCCATAATCCGCTCCTCTCCTCAGAGGTGCACAGCGCTGCCCTAAAAGCCAGTAGGAAAACTCTCCCCAGGTTGAAACGCATGCAGGAAGCCCATGGCGTTTAGAGGGCAAGGAGGGGGGGGGAGAAGAGCACAAGTTTAAACTCACCTCCTCGTTAAAACAAACACCTCTCAGCCCCTGCTGGACGCCCCGTGGAAATTCAATCCAACCTCTAATTCCAAATGTCACCAAGTACTGGACAGGAAGGCAGCTTTAGGCTTAGAATGAGCTGTCTGAGGATGACTGGACCCACCGAAACTATCGGCTAGTTTCCATTCCAGCTCCCCCCCCCGACACACACACAAGCCTATGCCCTGCCCCTCCCAGGACATCATTTTTATATTGGGAGGGACTGGGGAGCTGATTAATGGATGAGTAAAAGCATGGAGCCCACTGTCTTAGGGACTCATGAATAATTCAAGTTCCAAATGCCCCACAGAACTATGGGTAAAGGGGCATTCAGGGAGAGTCGCCTGCTCCTTGGATAACGATTACTCACCCCCCCCCCCCCCCCACACACACACACACACACACCTAGGGTGCAACCTAACCCAGACAAAAACAAAATGCTATTCTGCTTCACACCTAAGACTCCAGTCCAACAGGGGGCAGCAGAAGTATTGGTGGGTCCGAGGCCCCTCTGGCGGCGGGGGGGGGGATACTAGAGGACACAGAGAGACTGGAGGACAAAGGATGAATGCTCAAACTTTATCATGGGTATGGGGTAGGGGGGGATATCAGAAATAAGCAGGAGAGATTGACACGGCAGATGAAGTTATTATGACATGCAGACACACATCTGACTGGTCCATCAAAACCTGCAATACAATCAAACAGCTGCTGCTGTGACACATATATAAGGTCTGGCTGCACACCAGTTACATTTCTGATCAGACAGGTGTGGCCTGGGACATCAAATACCAGTTGCAGAAAACACAAACAGTTTCAATCTATATGCAGCCTCTTCGGATTTCAACCTGGCCAAATCAAAACTACATTGCAGCAAACATACATAACTGGACATAAATGATTTGTCTGATTAAATTATATGTTTAAATACTTGTTTTCCCCACCTATCTAACCCCATATAAGATTAAGAAACCAAAAAAAAGCACACAGAATATCCTTTGTGGAAAAGAATTTAACTCCCCTATATATTCTTAAATGTTTCTGTAATTCTATGTTCATGTGACAGACTAAAGAAGCGATTACACTGAAGCTATATTTGAGTTGGGATTTCCCAGTGACAATAACACCAAACAGGACTTTCACAGCGATGCCAACACGCTCCCCCTAGTGGGTAAAAGCCATCACTGCAAGACAGACAGGAGAACGGCTCTTGGGGTCTGGGCTGCTGAGAGGGATGGAGTCACTGCCACATCTCACCATTCTCCCCGTTCTCATGGAAACGGTGCAGGTGATCGGAGTACCTTTACAAAAAAAAAATTAAAAAATCATATGAGAACAGGCATGGTTAAAAGAGGGATGCTCCTGGGAGAGAGCAGAAAATCATACATTTACAGCTTTTAGATGAGTCACTTCCACTACGCACATATACTGTAAATATAGCTATATATAGTGAAAAATGTAACTGTGGGTGACTGAACCACGGTGTGATTCTGATTAGATATTTGACTTCAGCAAAAAAAAACAAAAAAACACAAGATTCAGCTATTTTGATTTGTATGACAAAGTACAAATCTGTGGACCAGGGTTACATAAATAATCACTGTCCCCCCACCCATGTGGATCAGCTGGTCTCCTGCTGAACCGGACAGCCAACTGGGGTGTGAAGACACCGGCCAGCGTGAGGCAGGCGATGTCAGCCCCCAGCGACCAACATGAGCCCCTCTGGACAGACGCTCGCCGGCAGTGACTCACTTCTTAGCGCAGTACGCGCTGCAGTCCCGGCCGATGCTCTCGCTCCACGCCGTCTTGTACAGCACCTGCCCACGAAAGCGGAACCAGTCAGGTCTGGATCAGAGCTATGTTTTTTGGCAGACGCGAGAAGACGCGCATGTCTGGGGCATGGCTAAAATACAGGATTGTGATTTCACTGACCAGAAAGACCAGGCAGTGCAGAAAGATGGTGTAGAAGAAGGCGATGGTTCTGGCCATCTTGTTGGAGAGGATCAACCGGCCCTTGAGAGAGGGAGTCCATCGTCAGAAATGACCTGGGGAGCATGGCTGGATTGCTCAGGGTAGACGGAGTGATCAAGCAGGCTCCAGCGGGGGGGGTAACTCACCATGCTAAGGGTGGCCTTGTCCCAGGGACTGAGGCTCAGGTACCGGCGCTGACGCTCCTGTAATAGGATTTTTTTAAGCAGGTTACACCCAGGCAGCCTCTCACGGGGACCCCCCCCCCCAGGGGACGTGATAACATTTTCGGTGACACGCTTTCATGCGATACAATAGGAGTATGAACACGAATGGCACTGGGGCAGGTGTGTTTAAAACACTGTTTACCAGTGCTCATACTTTCAGAAGAACCCCTCACCCGCTTGCTGAAGGAGGCGAAGGGGTCCAGTCTCTCCTCGTACTGCGATGAGTAGCGCATCACGGTGTCGTCGCTGCTTCCGGCCTGCAGGAGGAGACGGAGAGCTTCAAGCACAAGCCAAGCAAATCGTGCACGCCATTCGCCCTCGGAACTCGGGTTGCCAGTTGAAAGCCGGAAGTGACGACATGCACGCTCCCGTTTCTCGGAGATCTGAGAAATATCTCGGATAACACAGCGGATCCCGAGTTCAGAATCCAACATGGCTGCGCCCTTTATCAACAGAAGGGAAAGTTGTACTTTTATCCTGTTTAAGCTCCACTTCTCAATTATAGCTCATTAAATCGGTCGCACACACCATACCGTCCAACTTATCTGTGGACGTGTTGCTACGGAGTTTTATGCGTGAAACACTGCGTATGATGTGTTATCAAGTGATATTGCTACCAATGGCTAACAATTAACCGTCTAGAATTGGATTTAATGATTAGTCAGATTATTTGTCGGATTTAAGGTAGATCGGGCTACTTGTATGCGAACGAAGATAAAGGCCATTTAAACTGAGGTACCTTAAATCTGACAAGTTGTCTGGCTAAGCAAAAAATCCTGCTTTTTCATATGGGTCCATGGTATTACTACTACTTCTGTGGCAAACGGAACACATGTGACTCAGTTTTCCCGAGTTTTTAACGGATGTGACGCAATATCGGAATCTGAAAATCGGATCCCGAGGCAAATGGAATGCGGCATAAAGCCGCCGATGCGGTGAGGCATCACGCACCCGCCCCGGGTAGCTCTGAAGGAACTTGATCTTCTCGTAGAGCTTGATGTTGTCCGCGCGCAGGCTGTCCAGCTCACTCTGCAGGGCCTGCATGGTCTGCTGGAGTGAGCGGCTCTCCTGCATGGGGAGGGAAGGGGGGGTCAGGTGCATTTAACACAGCCGGAGAGGTTGGAGCCCATCGTATGCATGCGCTCTGAGGGCGGTGCGAGTCTGAGGCAGTGTGAAAACCAGGACTCCAGTAACTCACAGCTTCCAGCTCCTGGTTGCGGGCACGGAAGCGCTCCCTCTGGCTGGATATGATGGAGAGCAGGGAGTCCATCTGCCCCTGGGGGAGCTCACCTTTGGTAGGGGTGGTGATGCCTGCAAGAAGCACAGCCGGCCCTCAGCGTGGCTCCGCGAGCCTATGGCGGCTACGTGGGCCGCCTTCGCTAAGCCATTTCACAAACTCCCAGGTCACCCTGCAAAGGTGGCTGCATCAGCCAAGGAGGGTAGATACCACCCCCCTCCCCCTTCCCGACTTGCCTGGGAACAGAGCTGTAGCCTCTTTGATGGGTTCAGGGATTTGGCCCAGGTGGCTGAAGTCTGCCCCCTGCAGGAAGAGGCATGTCAACCACAAAACGTTCCAATATGTTTCCGCAAACATATTAATCAGACTCTGCTTAATCTCTGAAGGTATATTACTGGCCAAAAGTCTTAGGTAGGCAAAGAAAGTTATGTTTTTTTCCAGAAACCATACAATACATTTAAGTATTTATGGCCTGGACCACTAGCACTGGGGCCCACCTCAGCGTCGGGCCGCGGCAGCGAGGACATGGCCTGCACCGTGCTCAGGTCCTGCTCCAGTTTCAGGATCAGCTCCTTCTGCTCAGCACCAATCCGCACCGCCTCGGAGAACTCCCGCTGCAGCTCCGTGTAGCGGCCTGTAGGCCCAGGGGGGAGGGGGGTGGGTGGTGGTGGTAGGGAGGGGGCCACAGAACCACGCACAGGCGGGACAGCGAGCGTCAGGCAGAGGATCCCAACACCGGGCCGGGATCCGGTCACACGGCTGCACGTCACTCACCAAGCAGAAAGTGCTCAACTGTATGGCGTGTCACATGACCACTTACCATTCACGTCTGGCCATTTAGGGCTTGAGGGACCTCACTGCTGAAGGGGGGCACCACAAACCCAGGCCCACATACAACCTATCCGCCCACCAGCCCCCCCCAAGAACACACCTGAACACCTGTTCTGTAGAACATTCATACACAGAAGGTCGACACCCCAGTAACGGAAGAATATCTGATCCAAAGGAACAACCCCCCCCCCCACCACGTGATTCAGAATGCTTCAGTAAGTAGAGCACGAGATCGCTATTATATACAAATACATATTTTAAAAAACAGTGTTTACAAAACAATCTTTAGCATTGCTTTACAAAGACGTAATTCCGAAGGCCCCTAGGAAGCAACGCGCCCACCCACTGAAAGAAAATTGACACGTGCCAGGGTTTATCTGTGCAAGTGCCCCCCCCCCCCCCACCACCCTTGCCGGTAAGGGTGCAAGCTGCCAAAAGCGGAGCCAGGAGAAGGCCATTGGCACGACGACGCCAACGCCGTTTGCAGACTAAACAGCACGCGCGTGCCAGAGGCTGCTGCCAGTTCCGGGCCTGGGCCGGACAGACCCACACGTGATGCCTGGGAGCCAGGACCCGGTTTAGGGGGGGGGGGGGGGGGGCCGGGCTGCTGAGCCATAAGGTGAGCTCTGTACGCTGAGCGGGAGACGAGCCGATCCCCACTCCAGAACTTCCTGAGCTCACGGTGGGTGATGAGAACGAGAAAAACGACTTACACACGTAGCTGGTGTTTGTATAAAAGATATTTACTTCAATGATCACACCTAGGGTGCTAGTGAATAATAATAATAATAATAATAATAACAACAATAATAATAATAATCATAGTACAACATGTGAGTTCCATACAGTGATATTGCTTATTAAATCCATATTGTAGAGGGACTTTCTCTCAGTGCTCAGAACAGACTAAACAACATGTTAAAACAGCACAAAACAAAAAACCCAAAGAAAAACAAGTCTGAAAGAAAAAGGTGTGTTGCTACCGGAAGAAAGCAGCTGACACTGCTAACTATTAGACGTCCCAGTCCCATATGACGGGCCGGCAAGGACCGGCCGCCCCACGAACTGCCCGGGCTGCCCGCGTCGGCTTGCTGGACAGGGAAAGCCCCCATCTGGGTCACGCAGGGTATGGGCAGCATCCATAATCCACCGCCCCCATAGTGACAAACACTACAAAACAGCGTGGGGCGCATGATGCAGGCACCCGACGGGGCAGCCCTGGTCTTTCAGGACCTCTTTACAAAGACATAAGTACTTTCATTGGGAAAGATGTTTGGTTGGGACTTTTACTGTAACATCTGGGTAATCAAACTTCAATGTGAAGTTCACTCTCCGAGTACAACAGCATCAACGCAAAAGAGGGTTTTTCTTTTTAAAAGAGGTCTCCTGAGAAATACAGGTACTGGATTAATTTCAACAGCCCTCAAAACACGTGTATTAAAACGAATCTAAAACGGTTAATATAGCTATTATATATGGGAAAAACCCCTTATCAATTTTTTGGTAATTTTTTGGTATAAAACTGTGCTACACCACCATTTCTTAAAAAAAATTAAAAACAGGTAACTTTCTCTTTCTGGAAATCAGATGAAACATAGTGCGCCACCTATTGGTCTGTAACAGGTACAGGAAATGTAACAGGTACCATGTCTCAGGTTTAAAAAGTAGTCTGGCGTGATGGCGGCTATGTCAACATACCAGAAGCCCACATGAGAAGTGGCGGCCCCCCCAGTCTGAAGAGAACATGGACACCCTGTTTCAATTCCACGGAGCCGAGAGCAGCTCTACTAGAAAACTGCTTATAAACCTGGTAAAAAGTAAAGTGATTCAGCTCGGAGGGCCAGAGAACAGCAGGTGTTATTCAACCACCCCCACCCCACCAGACCCTCAGCGACGTTTTTCAACAAATCTCAATACACAACCCCCCCCACCTCCGGCTTAAGACTAAGTGTCATACAGCTAATCAAGCAAAAGCAAAAATCAAGTTTAGTGAAAGGAAAAAGACTGGTAAGCTCAGCACAAACCAGGGACACCCACACACACACATACCTCACCTGTCAGACAGACCACAAAGACAGCACTTCAGAAGGTACATGTACTAGGGAGCAGCAAGGCACTGTGGGAGGTGTAGTTTAGCTGATCATCACAGAACCGCGTCCCAGAGACGATACAGCACTGCATGTTGGGATGTTGGAGCGCTGACCTTACTCTGCATGTGTTACCAGTTAAATCAACTTTGGACAAACATCAACTCAAATTCTACGGCATCAGTGGTGTGGGGAGATGAAGACCACAGCTGCCTCTGATTACACTGGGACCGGTCACTGCAGCTTTCAGTTCCTGTTCCTCAGGAACCAAAACCATGCGACTGAAGGTGACCAGCAACCAGCAGTGGGACAAAATTGCAGAAATGTATATATAACGTAATACAGAGTTCATATACAGAATGCTACCCTGCGATCGCGCCACCCGAAATCCCAACGGCAGCATCCCAGTCGCTGTCATGTGATGGCCCTCTTCACTAGACCTCCCAATGGGGTCTAATATGCCCCAGAGCAATCGCTGGGAGTCCATACTAACCCCACAGAGCACTAATACTTAACAGACACAAAAAAAATAAAAAATACACTCAGATGTTAATTAAAATGCGGAATGGGCATAATATTAGCTGCACAGCTTGAGTGGACAGTGTATAACATCTCAGCAGAGCACTGGAAGCTCTTCAACACACACATGTGAAAGACCACGCTTAGCGTGTTTTTAATGCTCTGAATGGAGTAATTTTGCCCGACTCTCCGTACAACAATGCGGAATTCGGAATTTAAACATCCTTCGCAGAAATGCTTGCACTTCACGAGGGCTGTTAATCTCACCTGGCACCTCAAAGGACTAGTCGACAAGTGCACGTTTGGAACGGGGTGAAACTTTGAGGACACTCCCTTATTACTGCTCCAAATATACAAATGAGTACAAAAAAAAACACACACACACTCCTTGACCTGCGAGGATGACTGCACAGTACGCAAACTCTGAAGAATCTTCTCATCTCATGACATGCATGCAAGGTAGTCAGCCTGTACATTAAAAAAAAAAAAAAAAAGTTTATAAAAAAAAAAAAATGAATAAGTTACCAGCTGCAAAGGGATCGTTTCATCATGTATTGATGATTTGGTCCTTGTCCACTTTAAAAGCCGACCTGCACTGTGAACCCTAGGGGCCACTGGTCTGAGAGCCAAGTCACGCGATGCACGGTGCTCCCGACCCTCTCAAAACGCGCTGACGTCGCACGCCTAGTGCCAGATATGCGAGAGAGAAGGGGTGGATCCCCCAGGGTGGCCTGCTGACCTCAGCACTCGCGCAACTCCCGTTAAACGCACCAGCGGAGTTACCACTCATTGTGGTAGAGGAAAAAATGTTAAATTAGTGATAAGGTGAGAGATTCTAAATCAAAGTTTTGGAGGCCTTTCCTCAGGAAGACGGACATGCATGTCCCAGCCAGGCCGGTGCCTCTATTTAAGCAGACCCCCATCCGGACTCCAGGAGACTCCAGTTTCGACCACCATGCAAGTGGGGAGTGCAATCTTTTAGGCTTTTAGAACCTTTTATTTCTCCCCCTCATTTAAAGTGAATATCACGCCAAAGCTTTCACAGTTCGTCCTGTGATACAAACAAAATGGGACCAACCTAAACCTTGACTGGGGGGCACAGCATGCTGCACAGCCATTAAGATGTTGGTTTCAAAGCACTCTGGAGGCGGGGTCTGGCTCTGTGTGACACCAGAATCACGCGTTCAGTCACTTAAGGCTTACCCTGAGCACACAACATCTTGGCACGCAATGGGGACCAGTCTGTCACACTCGCATGAACATTTAAAGTCAAAGCTCAGGTAAGACAGCAGAAGTGTTATGTTAAAACAGCTTATTCTAAAAACATCCGGCCAAACAGGAAAACCAGTCCAGCCAGAAATGTAGTATAAAACTGACAGAAGGTGCGTTGCATTGCTAGATTTAGAGGGTAACTCCGTAACCCAAACACAGAGCGCCCCCTTCCTGGCAGGCTGGTCTGCTACCCTACTGCTATCGCTGGAGGTGTCACTGACATTACATTACCTTGGGGGTGGATCAGATAAATATCAGCAACATCGTTATATCAGTGGGAAGTCTGAAGCCTCCTGGAGTCACTGATGTTGCCCCGCTGGGAGCCACCAGGGAGATGGGACACCTAACAGAGGGGTTGGGGTCCCGGGTGCAGACGGGGGAGGGCACGGGATGAGGGGCTGTGGAATGTATGCTAAATATTAGCTTGTTGAGGTGTTCAGTACTGCAGTGCTATTTAAATATTTAAATGGCTAAAAATGAAACACAGCGCACAGGGCTGTATTATTCAAAGGGTGACCTGAAAAGACTGCAGGCTGTGCAGTGCTCTCACGGAGCTGCGCAGAATAACTGCGAGAGCCCATTGACACGCCTGCACGTGCAGCTACAGCATGTCTGCAAATATCAGCCAATACTGCTCAGTCTACGAAAGAAACGAGTGGATCGTCCGACCCACAGTAAAACCTAACCGACCACGGTAAGATGCCTGATTAAACATGCCTATAAATAACCAGAATATAAAAAAGGAGCTGTTCTTAAATTCATATGAGAAGTAGAAAAATTACCTACTGGCCTGGAGCTGTAAAAGCAGAAAAAGGACAAAATGATGAGACACACAGGCATTCAGTCACACAGACAGAGAGAGACTTACGGCACACCACACACTCCGATGGAGGCCAACGGCCAATCACCCACATCATCACTTCTGCCCTGCCGGGGCGGAGGGGCGCTTCCTGTGACATGTGACAGAGGCTTTTTTTTTCAATTTTATTTTACACTGGCCTGTTTCTCTCCTCTTGTGCTTGTGAAACATCTGACATGTGTGAATGCATGTAAACAGACACAGATATGCAGAGCCCCAGAGAGGCTTGGTTTCAGACCACCGCTGCCATCCCCGGACCTGGGACACCCCCCCCCCCTCCCCCATAGTGTCGTTAGCCCAGGGCTAGTGTGCCTGTCCAACTATGAGACCTCTGTTTAAACATCTGAAACATCTCTTTAGACTTCCTGATTCAACATTAAGCCTTTGCGCGCACGCACGCACACACACACACACACACACACACACAGAACTGGGTTAAAACAGCAAATCAGTACTACCTCAGTCAGGAATGAGTCCTTACCAGCTGCCCTGTGACCCACCCCCTCACCCACTGGAAGTTCCTGACATAAACCTTCGAGTGAAGTTAAACTACAAGAATTAAGCAGGTTTCACACTTTAAAACAGTAGCTCTTCATACTTTTGTTTTTTTTCTGACTCCCTGAATAGGCAGGGATCCACACTTAGCTTGGTTTAAAGTCGACAGACTGTAATCTCAAAGTGGCCAGAACACTGCCTTTACAACATTTTTCTTCCAAGGAATTTAAGTAAAAAGAATTCTTTTTTTTCCAAGTGCTGTAAGGGATTCCTCCAGGCCATTAGATGGCAGACTGAGGGGTTCAAACTGCTCCATATCAGCCTCGCGATGATCTTTGCAAGTCTGACTTCACTTCTGTGTAATCTTCACGGCTGACGGCCAGGGGACGAGCCAGGGGGAGCGTCCACGACAAAGAAAAATGAGAACAGAAAAGGGCAAGAACAGGGAAAAACTCGAGGAGACATAGCCCAGGACACCAAGGTGATGGACAATCCCCTAAAGCGGGAGTGATTGCTTATTCCGGCAGTTTTTTTAATCCTCGAACCCGGTACCTCCTAGGATTTGATGCTCTGTGGCCTCAGCTGGGTCTGCTCTCGCTGCAGCCCTTGGGATGGAGCCTGGGCCCTCTGTCCAGCAGGGCCTTCAAGTGCTTTTCTGAGTAACTCGACCTGTCCCGCTGCATTACCCCCTTCCTCCACTAGGGCGCTTCAGAACTCCCACTCGGAGGGCTCCTCGCGGCTTGCCGCTTTCTCCAGCCGGTGGATTATGCTGTTGAGGTTGGCTGCCTTTTTCTCGCGCAGGCTGCTGTCCCGTGGTTTGCGTTCTGTGCTAGCAGCCACCTCTGAGAAGCTGAAGAGGCCCCCGCCGGAGCCGCTGGGGCCCGGTGCGCCCGGCTCAGAGGTGGCCGCGTCCGGTGGGGCGGGCGATGGCCCCGGTGTCCCCACGGTGACGTCTCCCCGGGGCTCCCTGCGGTCCCCCTCCCTCTCCGAGGCACTCCCCCCACTTTCGCTCTCGCTGCGTTTGCTTTCAGCACTATCACGACTGTCGGCTTCGCCCGCTTTGCCCTCCCCAGCCCCACCGGTGCCTCCTGCTTGGCTCTCCTCCACGAACAGCTCCCTGCGTATACGGGACCTGAAACACATGAGAGGAGGCGGAGTCACATCAGGCACCCGGGCACGGTGACTATGGCCCCCGACCCGAGCAGATTCTTCTCAACCGCTGACCTGTAGTTGTGGAACCAGTTGATGACGGTGCTGGTCTTGAGGTTCAGCTGGCTGGCCAGCTCCTCGATAGTCTTGGGTGATGGGTACGGCTTCTGTTGGTAGGCCCGTTTCAGGGCCTCCTTCTCCTCGGGGGCCAGGACGACACGTGGCTTCTTCAACTGGTGCTGGGGGCTGCTGCCCCTGCTGGTGTCCCCCCCCGACAGGGTGCTATCCACTGGCTGTGGCTCGGTCACAGAGCCGTGTCTCCGTTTCATGTAGGCTATTGACACGGGGGGAGGGGTGACAGTGAGCGTGTGACCCCACATCGACATAGACAGACAGGGCAGGCTACCAGCAGACAGGCCTCAATTGGGATCACAGCAGGAGGTTTATTCTTGAATAAAAATGTCTGTGAAATAGCTCAGCACATTTATACAGCTGTAATATTAATGACCTAAAAAGCTGTTACAAAAATGAAATGATATATTTTATAACCACCAGGGGTCAGTGTTAGCCCACAGATGGCCCACAGACAAAATACTGCTGACATCCTCCTACCACTTCAGTATTAGGAACTAGAGGCGGAATTATACTAAGCTGTGACCTACACTGTTTCGAGCATTTATATTTGTGCGCTCAGCAATTACCCCTTCAAAACACTAGGTGGTACATAATTTTGTATGCTGTAGTTATTCTCTTCCCACCCTGTGATATATTCAATTGTTGAATCATGCAATTGAAACGGAAAAGAGAAAATAGACATTTAACAAAGTATCAATTTATCAATTCCAGGTTATTTTTGAGCTGCTCCAGACTTCCCGCTGGAAAAATTGTGGCAAAATGTTAAACCACTACAAAGACACTTTTTATGCATCTTGAGAAGTTACTGTCTATACTACAATTTTTTAGTTCAGTAAAATTAATGGAGGCATGTGAAATTGCCGCTGGCATCCTGAGTGTTTTGCACAACCATTGCTACGACGCCTAGGGTGGGTTAATTAATTCTATAAATTCTAGCAATTAAGTTTCCTTCAATCAGCCATACAAGTAAACCTGTGATGAACGCTTTCTTCACTCCCATAAAAACCAAAAGTTACCAAGCTCACTAATCACTTGCACTCTGCATCACCACGTAATGTAGTTGCATTTCCGGGGAGGTGTACGCCGTGGCGGCCACCACTGTCCGTGAGCCTCTCCACACTGTGTGGGTAACCGCCCTCGCCGCACCCCGCTCAGTGGCGCCCCCCTCAGGCTCACCTTTCTTCTCCAGCCGCTTCATATCCATCAGCTTCTCCACATTGTGCGGGTCCCTCAGCCAGAGCTGCATGCGGACGAAGGGCTCGCGCCCCTTCAGACTCAGCTTGTGCCAGGGTTTGGGGCGCGCCAGCAGGTCCGACACGGAGCCTTGCGTCAGGCCCAGGATGGTCTCGCCGAATAAGCGCTGGCCTGCAGTGGGGAGTGTGGGGGGGCAGGGTCAGCCAGCAGCCTGAGGATGATTCCTACCCAACCAACCTAACACAGACACGGCTTCATTATGATACCAGGCCCTGGAAAGGGGGGGAATCATGCTCAAAACAACCCATCTATCACTACTGGGTGGGTGAAGTGGTTTTGGGACCGGCCCTCCTCACTGGCCTAGAAAGCTGTTCAATAACCCTCTGGGCCCTGAGGCCTCTTTTCCACTTTCAGGGTAGTCTGACATGCCTTGACATTTCAAAATATTTCTAAAAAACACTTATCCCAAAGTGAAACATGTAGTTTTATTCACCACAAAGTCAGCACCAATAATCTGAGAACACTTAGAATGTTATTCTATTTTTTGTTAAAATCAACTTTAAACATATACTTTTCAAAAACCTATTTTCAGACATGCTGAGAAATTGTAAAAAATCACATTATAGACATTTCTAGGTAAGACTTTTGAGCTCTGAAGCTTATAGACACAGGGGTTGGCTACACATATTGAATATTGAAATTTTATGTGGTTTCATGACTAAAGTGTTGGAACTTTAGAGTGACCCTGTTTTTTCCCCCCAAAGTCAGTGGCCTTCACAATGAATACTGATGAGATAGGTGTCCTCACACCTGTAGTGGTTTGCATACTGTCAATGGTGCATCAGTCTGGAATGTCACGCACCCCTACACGTGTCACTTAGGAAAGGCAGTTTGAAACGCAAGAAAAGTAGCACTAATAAAATCCCATTCACAGTTTATTGGTAGATGGAATGAAAAATGAAAAACTGACCATACAAATATCAAAAGCGATTAATATGATGCAGTGACTATTAACACCCGGGACGAGGGCTTCGTCGACCGCGTATCTATCTTGTTTATTTCAGTTTATATCTCGCTGAAATCATTATGTAGAATCATGAAAAAAACACTGACTAAATCCGTAATCGTCTTTTCAAAACTTCCATTGTTGGAAGTATTAAAGTTTTTAAAATTAGGTTAAATAGGCAAAAAAGCAAAACACATCACCTTTCTTTGTTTTACTTGCATCGGGAGCATCTCAGCTGAAGATCGCTATTCACGTTCTAAATAGGCTGGGTTTGAACTGGCCATCTTTAGATTACAGACACACAGGCTTAGCCCACTGAGCCATGGACACGGTTATGAGATTCGCTGCTGAAAATGGTAACATCGTCGCAAAGCTTCAGTGGCAGAGACGTATTCGTGTGCTATATTGTAGCCGATCAGTGTACATGGCGAAATTTCTGTCAGGACCCGCCGGTACGCCGGGCTCAGAGGGTTAATAGGCTCTGGGTCTTATGGTACCATAGTGCTTACGCTCACTGAGCTGTCATGTGACCTGTGACCTACGCCATTGCCACAGGCCACCAGCTGACCATGGGGACACGGACGACCAGGACTCGGGGACACGGACATCTGGCCCTGTGGACACCCACCCAGGTTGTTGTCGGTCAGAACCTCCTTGACCTTCTTTGTGATGCCGTAGGTGTCCAGCTCAGGGGAGACGGCCACCATCTCCTGGATGTTGAGGCCTGGGTGACCAGCCAGAGGGGCCGGCAGCAGGCCGGGCTGGGAGTCGGACACTCCTTCGGACTCCGGGGCATGGGTGTGGCCGGTTGGCTCACCCGCACTGCGCACCGACTCCTCGCCGGAGCTCAGGGGGGACTCGGGAGCGGGGCTGCAGCTAGCAGAGGTCTTGGGGGTGCCCTCTGGAAAAGCAGAAGAAGACATGAGTCCACGAAGCACACAGGCAAACAGCTTCCCCTACTGCAGGCACACTTCAAAGGGCAACTAGAAACAACGGGGAAGGATGATGGACACACAGAACACAGGCCACAGACCACAAGCGAGCAGCCAGAGAAACTGTCACTGGTCATTAGTGGGCAAGCATGCTAAGGGCATAGAGCCCGGACTGTGCATGGTGACATTTTCATACAAGAGTGAAGGTGACAGGATGCCGGGCAACCACACAGGCTGTTACCGCCCAGTGCTCTGGGGGAGTGGGGGGGGGGGTCACATCCCCACAGCTGTTTGCATACTGATATGTACCGCATGGAGAGCTGGGTGTGTGTGTGTGTGTGTATAAAATGCCCAGCCTATTAGCCCACGAGCAGCTTGCGCTCCTTTAAGACGACCCACCCTACCAAAGCCTGGGTTACATTTGAATGGAAAGCTGACATTTACTCCTTCACCAAAGCTATCAGTGGGGCGCTATCAGCGGGATTTAGGGTTTAGCCCACCCCTTTGATCTCCGTGCCGTTCTGTCGTGCACCTGACGGGTGGCTCTCAGTCACGATTGGCTCTGGTGCATCATGGGATCCTGGGATTCTTTGCATATTAATAGCTTGTTCAGCCTGACAGAGTTGCGGAGCAGGGTAATTACCCCGACAAGCACTATGGCATGGTAACCGATTACAAAAGCCCCCCAGAGACTGGCAGCTGCCCGCCCACACGCTTCTCAGAGGCTCCTCTGGGGGGCACTGCAGCTCAGGCGAAGTACGAGACAGAGACTGCGAAACGCTGGCTTACAGATCAACAAATCTGTGTGTTTGACCCCCCCCCCCTTCAACCAATCAGAGAGTGAAATACAGCATTACAAGAATAAACATGAGGACCAAAATCAGCCAAGTTCTTAAAGTGCACAAGCGTGAGACTGGTCACCACGGCCTGAAACACACATGCAGGAGCGACCGGTACCTTGAGGGGGCGCCATGCTCAGGCTGGGTTCCCCGTTGAGCCAGAGCTGCATGGGTTTGCAGTGCTCGAAGCTCTGCGGGGGGGGCTTGCTCCAGGATTTGGGCCGGCTCAGTAAGTCGCTAGCACTGCCTTGGGAGAACCCCGGCCCCTGGGGGAGGGGGTGGCACACAGGGGAGGGGGGGGGGTCCGGTTACACACACAGCACGGAGAGGGTGCGAACCACAGAGTGCCCCACCTTGCCCTTGGGTAGGTACCTCCTTGTGGTCTTTGTGGCCATGGCTCTCGTCTGCTGCCGAGGAATGTGCACTGTGGCGATCAGGGATCAACGTACTCCGCCACTGATCCCGCCACAGAGCCCCCACCCTATCCTCAGGGGGGGCCGGTTCACCACTCTCCTTCCGGGTGCTGGCGGGGTGCAGGTCTAGGTGGGGGGAAGGCGTGGACGAGACAGGCAGCTTCCTCAGGGACAGAGCCAGGGGGGAGCAGGCAGAGACGGCGGCCAGGGAGGGGGTGGCCCCACGCAGCCGGGGGGCGGGGAGCGGGCGCTCAGTTAGGGAGGGGGTGCCGCCCTTCAGGAGGGGCTCCACTGCGGCCCGTTGGGCTTCCATCTCCCGGCGCGCCTGTTCCAGTATGGAGCGGATGGCATCGTCAGAGCTGCTGCTGCAGCTACCGGCCCCCCTGGGCACCTGGGGGGATGCTGAGGGCTCCGCTGTGAGGGAGGGGGAACCCGCAGTTACAGAAAGCTCCACTAGGGGGCAACACAGTATCAAGTACAAATGGCAGAGGGGAGACAGAGTGACATACCGGCCTTCTGCACCTGCAGCTCCCGCTTAGCCTGCTCCAGGATGGACTTGATGGCCTCGTCAGAGCCGCTCTCGGGGTTGCGGATCCGTGTGGTGATGCTGCCTGGGGGACCGAGAAAGGGCTGGATGTCAGGCATGGGGGTTGCAGGCCAGTGGGCAAACAGGGTGAATTCCACATAAGAACTGAACGCCATCGCGGACTGATATCAGCGTCGTGTCTCCGCAACTACAGCTCGCACCCCCCAAAACAAAGTCACAAGAGTCATCAGTCAGTCAGACTCCCCTGCCCCACCCCAATACAGCTTGACATTCTCAAAAAAATACATCCATCACCGCAAAAAGAAGACTGCAATAGAAAATAGCTTTTCTATTGCATTGACCGTTACTGGATACTGAAAACATGGAACAGAAAGCACAAACCACTCATCTCAGCGAATTGCCCCTACCCCTAGATTTTAAGGTGGGGGGGTTAGTCAGTGAGGCAGACGCAATGACCAGAGAGAAATGGGTAATGAATGATGAAAACATCAAGCAGTTCAGAAGTCAACTGGATGGAAGGAGAGCATCACAGAAGTGGCACTGCTTTCCTCAAAGCTCCCTGCAAGTCCCAAAGGGAGACCCCTAGCAGCCCCAACACACCGTAGGTACCAAAAATGGGTACGGGCCAGAAAAAAGGGGATCTAGAGGGTGACGGACGAAGTACAGAATAACTACTCAACCACGAACTCTCTGTAAGACACGCCCCGTCACTACAAGCCCCGCCCTTCTATTACCCACAATGCACCGACCTGACCGCGGGGTGCCTTCAGAGCCGGCTCTCCGCTTCGGAACCTCCTGAAACACCTTGTTCAGGTTCTGCCCAGGGTTCTCTGTTGGAAAACAAGCGGCGACAGAGAAGAGAAGAGTCAGGCGGCGAGGCTGGGAATGCTATAGATTACCGCCGGCAGCTGACAAGCTGCAGTTTGCCCGACGTGCCTATAGGAGGCACTCACAGATATCAGCCGCTTAATTCTGCCTGGGTCAGGACACCCACGTTGGTCAGGAGTTATGCAAAGGCCCACAGCTCAAAGGACGCCTAAAACCGTGCAGGACGCAGGACAATGAGGCGGCATGACGATATTCACTGGTGAAGCTCCCTGGCTGAGGAACGGGCGCATGGAACAGGAAGCCTAAGCTGGCTCCAGTGTGAACGTGAAGCGGACCGGGCCCCGGACGGGCACGCGTTACTGAAGCAGCACACTGCCCCGTATCCGACGGATAGCTCTGTGCGGCTAACATCCCCTGAATCACACTCTCCGTGTCTCCTGGGTCCCGTGGAGGCCACTGACGGGCAGCTTAGGACGCCATCAAGCGGGTCTGAACGAGGTCGCGAATGATAAACCAGGATACAGACAGCATCTGAAACTTGACGGTAGAACCCAAACACCCGGCAAACTTGGGGTTCCTGGCAGTCACACGGAATCCCCCACAAGTGACGGCTCAATGGCACCAGGTCAGAAACTCCTGTCCCATTTCTATGACAATGGCGTGACAGGCAACCAACTTGGTATCTTTCTGCCTCTGGATGGAGGATCTGCGATCGTGACCATCAGAGCGACCCCCGAGCACCAAACCAGCTCACAGTGTTACCCTTAAGGTTATGATACATAGGGACTTTTGACGAATGTTACTGGGCAACTGCATACCAGGACAGATAAAGGGCAACTAAGCTGGATTTGCATGATCAAAAAAGCCGATCAAAAAAGGATTTGTAAACAGAAGCTTGAGGTCCATTATGAGTGCCTGGTAACATTACTCAAAAAGTTGCCCTGTGTATTGCCACCCTTACAGTCCCGTCTCGAGAACTCGAGGTCAAAGGAACAATATCCGGAGGTGTGACTCACCTCGCTGGCGGCCCTGGATGCTCCTCAGTGCCAGAATGTTCTGCTCGTCGGAAAGGAACTGCTTCATCTTGTGGAAGGGCTCCTTGCCGCGGATGGTGAGCTTGTTCCAGGGCTTGGGCCGGGCCAGGATCTCGCTGACGGAGCCCTGAGACAGGCCCAGCACATAGTGGCCGAAGACGCGCTGGCCGATGTTGTGCTTGATCAGCTGCTCCTTGACCTGCCGTGCGATCTCCGCCGTGTCCATGTCCTCACCCTCCGAGGCGCTGCCTGCACCCTCCGAGCGGCTAGGAGAAGGCGCCGCGCCGCTGGGGTCAGGACTGCCGGCCGGCTCCTGCCGTGCCTGTGGGGGCAGGGGGCTGGCAGACAGTGGGCTGTGGCCGATGTAGGCGCCGGGGGCGAAGAGCATGGCGCCACCGGGGGAGTCCTGCAGTGCCTTGGAGTAGAAGCTCTGCATCAGCTGTCTCTGCAGCAGTGAGCTCAGGGGCACTTTGCCCGCCAGTGGGAATGCTGCCGTTGCCCCGGCAACTGCCGGCCCCAGGAAGTCCTGCCCGATACCCACGGGGGAGAATGGGAGGGCGCCATTGGTGGAGGGCATGGGCTCAGGGGCAGAACGAGGGAGTAGCTGAGAGGGAGGAGGGGGGGAGCACGCGCCAGCCGCCGCGCGAGGGGGCTGCTGACTCTCCGCTGGGGCCTCTGTCCCTTTCCGTCCGGCTGGCCCTACGAGAAAGGTCAAACACAATGCATTATGGGGGAGTCAACAAAGAAGGGGTCCACAAATGGGAGGTGAACTCGGTTTTTAAGGTGGACTGAGGTCAGAGCCCAGACCGGAGCTCTGAGGCCCAAACAGGCCAGCCTCCCTTAAGACACACCCATGCATTGGTGATTTGTACCTTTCTAGTAGGACGCAGCCTAGAGGGACAAAAAAAATGAGACTACATACAGTACAGCAGCCCCTCACTGGGTCAGAGTATTGGTGGGGGCAGTCTTTAGTCCTGGGGGGCGGCTGTCCCCTGTGCCGTAGTCGTCCTGCATGCTGGGGCTGTGGCCCGGGGTCCAATATCCACTCAGTGATGCTGAGTGACTTGCAGACCCTCCGTGGCTCCCAGGGAGGGGTAGTGTGTGTGTGTGTGGGGGGGGGGGGGGGGGGGGGGGTGGGGCGAGGCACGCGCGGTT
>JAABNY020000035.1:4452989-4480056 GCA_015164015.2 Brevimyrus niger
TCAAAGTAATTTTTAAATGTAAAACTAGAACTTTACAATGTGATTTTGTCATCTTGTTTAAATCTCGAAATACACATTAGAAACCTCAATAATGAGTAATTACCGCCCTCACAGGTAAATACCCAAAACGACAGATAGGGCGTCAGGCTGGTGTTAAACAGCGTCAAGCGAACGCAGCTATAAAACGCAGGAAAAACACGTACGCCGTTCAGAGGGTGTTCATTTCGAACGTCCGTGTGGATGAGGCCTCACCCATCCACACTCACACACCAGTGGTGGAGCCTCTGCCATGCAAGGCGCTGACCTGCACACCGGGAGCAACTTGGGCTTCAGTGTCTTGCTCAAGGACACTTTGATGTGGTCAGGAGGAACCAGGACCCTAACCCTAACCCTCTGGTTGCCGAACAATAGCACTACCTCCTGCGCCACCATCTTCCCCTCATTCCTCATCTTCCCCATATTCACATGAGGCACGACGCTCCAATGTGAAGGGGGCCAAAGAGCAAGGGGGCTGAGAATTCATCTGTGAAAAACAGACAAGTTTGGCTATCAGGATGCAGGGAGCATTACAGTCAGACCGTGTAATAGCTCACCATGCAGTTTGGGCCCCGGGGGCCCATCAGCCACGTGTGGGGGCATAACTCCCACCCTGTACCGAGGCCCCGTCAGGCAGGCGCAGGAGAATCGGCACGCTGGTTTTAATGAAGTAAGGGAGGAGAAGGATCGATGAAAATGGTGACAGGCTCACAGAGCAAGGCCCGGGGACCATAGAACGAAGGGCAAAACCTGCACAGCTCACTCCCAGCCTGAGAAAAGCTGGACAGCAATGTCGAGGACAGACCCAGCCTGCAGGGGCCATAAGGGACCTCAGGTCCTCGGAAAATCATAAGTGATCACTGACAGTCCATCTCTACCTCTGTCCAGGTCAGGCGGTGGTGTGTGTGTGGAGGGGGGGGATTGGGTTTTAGACTGCTCCAGGCTCACAGCCAGCCAGGGGAAGCCAGCAAAACCCATCAATGTATAAAGTGCCGTGACATGCTGGTCAGGATTCCAGGCAGGCAGGGAGCCCTCAGGGCTCAGAGGGAGGATCACACAGGCGCATTCGCCGGACCACGGCGGCCCGGCCCGTGTTTGAGCTCTGACACAAGGCTCTCACGTGTGATCAGCTCTTCCCGTTTCTCTCTAGGGGGCACTATACATGCTCCAATGTCACATATTCACCCCCCCGACAGGAAGGGGAGAAGGCACCCTCGCCCACCCAGAGGTGCATGTGCGGAAGCGAGAGCTCAGATCTGAGGCCCAATGCGTTTCCTTTGCCAGCCTACGCTCGAATCCGCGTAACGGTCGGCTGCACGCCCGCCCCAGGGCTCAGCACGTGCGGTCACGCCCCCGTCTTCCCGCGGCCTCGCCGATCCTCCCACGGCCGTCGCCGAACACCAGACAAAAACCAACCGCCCCCCCCCCGTCCCCTGTGGAGTGCAAGCCGCGGTGGTTAGATACGTATCTGTCGGAACACCGAGCTCGGCACTCAGAATGCAGGCCAGGGTTCAGCACGCCGCCAGGTCGAAGCACCCCACCCCCGCCGTGCCCTTTCTGACGTCAACGGCGCGAAGGCTCCGCTGCTCCTGAAAGGCTCAGGGCTGCGACACATCTTACGGGCTTTACTTCTCCCGATTTTATCTACCGAGGCTGTTTCGAGTGTCACAGCGAGACCAAACAAAAGAGATCTCAGAAGGAAATATGATGCAAATGGCAGCCGTTTAGTCCACAGCTCACCAATGTTTTGGTACCTACCGGGGTTGCTGACAGCCAGACTCCAAACCAGCAAACCATCCATTCTGGTCATCAGTACTCAGCTACTGTGCATTTCAGTACAGAATTAAGTCACTCATACCATTGGGGGAAAGAATTTACATTATTGCCATGCAAAGGAGACCTGACGTTTCAGGGACTGCCAATTTTGAATTCCACGTTTCGCAGGATAATGCAGAGCCGGCCATGAGGGCCTATGAGGGCCGGGGGACGTGTCTTTATTACACGAGGCTTGTGTGTGTGTGGATTTGCAGACTGGGATACCAGACGGCGGAGGTGCAGACAGACTGGGAGCCCAGAACTCACTCCTGACTGGGACGCCCCAAAAAACTGCTCAGCTGCTACCAGGAAAAGCAGCTGGCTGGCTTTGTCCCGCGGCAGATCCGGCGAGGACAGGCAGCCATTAGAGCGGCATGCTAAGGCAAAGGGCGATCTTTAAGCCCCAGAGCCTGTGCAAGATCTGCCAAACACTACATGGGGGGGGGGGGCAAGATAGACTTCTTTGCCAAGGCTCAGCAAGCATATAAATACCCTTAAAACAATCTATGCAGCAAAGGAGAGAAAAAAGCCTGTTTTTTTTTCTTTTAACTTGCATGAGACCTCCTGTCCACAAGCGATCCTGAAAAACTGGTCTGAGCACTAAAACCGGAACCAGCCGGCTCATTCGCACCGCCAGCCTGGATTAAAATCGCTGAAAGCTTCTGCATGCCGTTATCCCGGCGGAGCCGCCTCGCCTGCTGGTCACGCTCTTCCTCAGAAACAGGGGTCCTTGACCGGCTCCTCAGGCGAGCCAGCGGGACGCCCAAAAGGGGGGAGCCCCACCTCCACGGACACCATGAGGCTGTGGGTCTGACTGGAATTCAAAGTGAGAAGAGAAGAAAGAAAAAAAAACAAAAACATGGGCCTATACCAGTTTAAGGAAGAGGGGGGAAGGGGTTAACCGTCAAACAGAAAACTGGGAGCATGAGAGGGGGTGCTACTCACCCAGAACGTTCACCCATTTCTCAGAAGGGGACGTGCCTACAGTGTGTTAGACACTCAGAGAGAGAGAGACATGTATGGCGCACTTTTTGGATGGGTGCCTGTAGCGTAAAACGACAGCGCAATTGGGGGTCTTATTTCAGCAAGATTGGCTCAATGTGTGAAAAGCATCAGAGACTGAGAGAAACCACCAAACCAGATGAGCAGGCCGATTCCGGCAGCCCCTCCCCCGCAGCTAAATGCTATAATTCACTGTCATACGCCACAGCATTCACACCATGACTGAAAACTCCCACTCACGATACCCCATGGTCAGACAGACACATTTAAAATACCCCCCAAGCTTAGGAGCAACTTGGAGCCCCAGGCGGGAACTACTGTTGGACCACTAAAAACATATGGATGGATTTCCAGTGAAGTATGGGAAGATAAGCTGTGTGCTGCATGAACATATCCAGGCAAGAGAGAAGACAAAACGCAAAGTCAAAAAATAGCACAGGTGGCTAAGGTGGCTTTATGTGCAGTTTAGAGGGCTGAGCTGTTTGAGAAACAGGATGCAGCCAGGCTGGACCGAGCTCACCAGCAGGGGGCGCGACAGCCAACCACCTCAGAAGGGCTTCAGCCGGGGGGAGGGGGGGGCTGTGGAAGGGAGACCCAGGGCTGCCCTCCCAGCGCTGAAGAACATGTCAGCCCGTGAACTGCTCACACGTCTTCAGATACATAATCATTTTCCACTCACTGACTGCATCTGGATTCCATTCCCAGGACTCATGAAAGTTTCCAGGTCACTAATAATAACAATTTCAGGCGAAGCGCGGAGTTCAGCCAGAGTGTAGCTCCGCGCCAGACCTTGAGTTATAGATCCAATGGCGCACGGGCATCCCCTGGACTCCCGCGGGACACAGTCCGGGTCGGCTTCCACACGCATTTGTCACACAACCATTTAACTTTTACTGCTGGGGAGTGTATCAAGGTCTAATAAAGGATCTCCAGGGCTGCCCCCACCCCACACCATCTACGGACGACCCCACACAAGGCACCCCAGACGTTAATCAGAGGATGACTATCGCGATGGGTTTATGGGGGGGGGGCAGAACTGCAGCTGCGAGGCCTGGAAACCATGGACGCCCCAGCGGAGGGGGCCTGGATTCCCAACGACGGAGAGGAGCTGGACCCTCAGGAGCAGAGTCAGCGCGACACTGCGTTCCAGGACAGCCCACGCCAACACCCCCCAAGAGCAAGCGTGAAGGAGCTCCAATTGAACACAGACACACTCAATAACCGACACCGGACTCAACTCGGAGGCAAAGATTCACAGCGCAGACATCAGCATGGAACAAACGCTCCAATCTGGGCTTAGGGATAAATATACACTAAATCGCAGGTCCAAAACCACAGAAACTGCACCGTCCAGCATGGTGAGCCAGCAACCGTCAACAGCACTTGACCTAGTTAGACTGGGTAAAATTATTCAATAGTAACTGGTATCACAGGCCGAGTACATTAACAATGCAAAAATATGACTATAAAATATTTGATTGTAAATCATTTCTCTTTACAATCTGCTATGCAACCAAACTTCGTAAGATGTGGGGGGATGTTGGCAGGACAATAACAAAAGAAAGAAACTGAATCTTTATTTGGTCAGACAATTTGATGATGTGTTAATTTATTCCACTGGTAATGCAATACAGACTCAGGAACATACCGGCTTGAGGTCTTTATACAGGAAATGACATTCCCAGGAGACATAGTCCCAAAGCCCCACAAGCACCCCCTCCCCATAGCAGTGGGGACAGGCAGACAGACACAGTGTCACCCACCTGCTGCTCTAAAATCCCAGCCCTGAAAACAAACCCAGGTTTAATTTACTGAACCCAAAGAAGCGCTAAGCCTTTATAGGGATAACAGGAGACGAGCAGCAACCATCACAGACCCAGACAGTACGTAAATCACAGAGAATCAGGCCATACTTTCCCTTCAGTTTTGGCCAGAACAGTCATAGTTCCGAGCACCAGCTTGCCCAGTTTAAATTAGCGAACCTGTGGCCTGCAGGGTCAGACAGGCAGATGGATGGGACTGTCACCCATCCCAGACTGTGAGGACGGGAGTCTCCATCATGCCTCTCAGGCAGTGCTGATAGGGGGCCTGATAAAATGGTCTCAGCACGTAAGCAAACGCAGCCCTCAAAGATAAAGACAATCACAAACACTTCAGGTGGAGGATTTATTCACTTCACACATGCCAAACAACCCCCCTCCCCCTTTGAAAACAGCAGCAGGGGAGGGGGAGGGGCTTAATCAGTTCATCAGAAAGACGTTACAGCCGACACACGAGACGCTCCGTGTCTGACGCTCGTTTACCGACATCCAGCGGCGTAACGGGAGATGAGGGGCGGGGCCCAGGTTAGTCGACACGCAGCGGCCAATCGCGTGAGAGAGGAGGCCACGCTCAGCCCTGAGGGAGGGGGAGGGGGGGGGAATGGGAAGCCCGTCGATCATGAAATGACACTAATTAATAACGAGCCTCTGGTTTCTGTCACACGACGCGGCAGACCAGCCTGGGATAGCCATGATCATAGGGGCCAGTTCAGGACAGCAAAGGCTGTTGAGGAAAAAGTCCTTATCTGCTAAGGATCCCATATAACCGCCAAACCTGCCACGTGAAAATGTCCTGAGTAAATACAAGGTGTTGATCACGGCTTCAGGGACGCTCACTTCCTCTGAACACAGCGGTTTGGTTCCACGCCCAGGGCAATAGACTGTGCGTCTAACAGTTCTCTTTTAAACATAAACTTACCTGAAGCGATTTGCATAGCTGCTCTACACAGAGAGCACACGTTTGCATTAACAGACCGCAGACTAATATCCCGGGTGAAAAATGCTCCCGAGTCCTATTGTCCGGGTCTGAAGCAAGGAACCAACCCCTGGCTTCATCATAGCCAATCCAGGAAGTCGGGAAGGCCCTCCCTGTACTGCAAATGAGGACTGAACGTCCACGTGGACCAGACCTCCAACAGATAATAAATTAGCAAAATATCTTAAGTCATAACACTACGTCAAAGAAGCCCTTTTTCCATTAACAAAAAGGCTTGGGTTAACCAGTTAAGGGAAACCTTGGCAGCTGCACACACTATATTTAGGCATGCGAGACAGAAACGGCTGTTTCACGTCTTGCCCGCCAGTAGTAATGTGTCTGCAGACGGACAGAGAGCAGCCGGGAACTCCGGCGCCCCGACCCAGACCAGATTCTTCATTATAACAGGCGAACATTGGTGAGAGAGCGAGCGGAGCCAAGCGGACCTCTGACAGGCTGTCCTAGAGATGCCACTCAGAAGCCGGTCCAAAGAAAACCTGCAGAACGTGGCAAAGGCTGTCCCTGCAGGGCCTGGCAGCACAATACCTGCTTTCAGACTGTAAAATGGCCCCTTGGGAGAGCAGGCCCCTAGTCAAAGCACACAAACCCCTCCCTCAAAGACAGCGACACCCCAGCGACATTGGGAAGCCGCAGGAAGCGGTTAAAGGAAACTTTAAAAATCTGCTAAATCGATTCATGTTGAACAGAGAAGAATGGGTGTCTGGTGTCAAGATGGCTCCTTAGGCCAGAACCCAGAGAACAGGAAAGAAAAAGACATGAGTGGGGATAATTTGGAATCCACAACCGGGAAGGGGGCATTTTGGAACTTATTTTACAAAAATACCACCAATGTAATAGGAATAGGGCACACACTTCGAAGGAACACAGCTCAAACGTTCATCTGATAGTCAGGAAGTAGAAACAGTTCCAGAATGGCCAGGCTGTTGGTGTACAGCAGGGTTATTCAACTCACGGTCCTCTGGGTCCGAGCACCGCTGCTTTTCCAGCCTTCCTTTACCCGTCAGTCAGGTGTGAAGCTTCTGACCAATCAGAATCAGTAATTATTAAACTACCTGGGACAACCGAAAACACGGCCTGGATTTGGAATCGAGGTTTCAGGGTTGAAAAACCCTGGTGTACAGGGAATAGAGGTGGGTATGTGTCTGACCTGGGGGGCTAACATGGTCCTCAACTACAAACAGCTACTGGCGGTACGTAAACCGCAATAGAAGCCTTGAAAAATGACAGCTAGAGTCTTCAAACCGTACAAACACACCTCAGTGATAAATGCGCATCCAAAACGAGCTTTTCAAGATTGAGGGTCATGCAGGGCCACCCTCACATAAGGAATCTGGAAAATCCCAGACGGCGTCTTCTTCCCGGCGAGCGGCCGGACAGCATCGTAGTCGACGTGTCAGCTCACGATGAGCCAGACAGATGCTGTTTGGACAGATTTTCCATTCCATGTATAAACGGCGCCATTAAAATTCCCCGTGGTTCAGTAAAAATCGTAAAATTGTACCATTACGACTGAATACTCCGCCGGTCACAGGGCAGCCCAGGGTTTACGTTTAGGCTCCATGTGACAGGTCAGACCCCTCCCCGACACGACACACTTAACTCTCAGCTGCCTCGTGTAGCAGCCGGAAAGAGGTGTTAGCGTCACAGGGTCCACCCTTATCGCCCCCCCCCCCCCACTCCAGGTACTCGAGTCCCCAGGCATCCTCAGCTGTCACAGCACCAAAAACCAGAAACAGATGAACGATTCCAACCGCTTTCCACAAGCCACTCCCATCATCTGAGAAATAATCAAAAAGGGAGGGAGGGGGGACAACTTCAGAGTAGGGTTCAGTTCCCACGGCTGCAATTGTAACACCCCCTGGCCAGGGGGGGGCAGCAGCCAGTTCAACAGGTACTGCCCTTCCGTACTTGCGGCTTGTAAAACAAGGTTGGGGGTGGGTAATCTGATATGTGGCTGTTTCTCACAAGCAGCCAACTCCCAAACCTCTATGCCGCCGTATTGCCGTAGCCGGCACGGTCTGCTACGCTGGGGAAACGGTCACGATCTAGGAGGTTTGGTGTCACTGGCTACACACCCCACCCCTTGGTGTCCTCCCAGTCACCATGGGACTGGCTGCCCTTTTAGCCTCCACCTACGTCTCCCGCTACGTCTCACTCTGAGCTAATCACACGTGGCGTCCGGGTGTCTGTAAAATGAAGGAGGATCCGACAGAAATCCCTGGGGGGGGGGGGCTGATGAAATTGCGGCCACAAGGGTGGTGAAAGAAGACCGTTCCCCCATTCTCTGAAGCGCCATCTAACGGGAGTACCTTTCAGCTGGGATCCCATCCCGACCCCGCACACTGACAGAGAGCAACACAGACAGAGGGCGGCAGTAAATATCACCGGAAGATCTGAGCCTCCCTAAAAGCGACTGAATGGCATTGGGCCCCAATAAATGCAGGCTGGAGCCACGCAGCAGCAGTCGAACATCTGGACACCTTTAAATCAAAAAGCCAGTTTTTTAATTAAAGTTCATTACGAAAACTGACAAGCCTGCAAAAAAGGAGACGAGGAACGGAAAAACCCGTTAAGCCCAAATGAGCATCACCTGTCAGCGATTAATGAAGCCCCTGGCTATGTCATAAAACATCCTGAGCACGGTGACTAATTAACACCAGGCTCTCACTCCGACACAGCGTCTGGAAATAGGACGGCCTTCCCACATCCGGGCGGAGGCAATGCCGTTCTGGGTCCGCATGGAACGTAAACAGTCAAATCAAACTTAATTACAAGACAGAACAAAGGGAACGCCCTTCTGGCCACAGAGGAGAGCTTTCTAACTGTGGAGGCTCCTGAAGGCAGGTGAGCGGTCGTGTCCCTCCAAAGCCCTGCGAGAATCCTCTATTCACAGCACGACATGAAAGAACAGGCTGCGAAATGTCAGCTTCTGTCAGCTGATGGCTAAGATTAAGCAGGACAGAAGGTGGAAGAAAGGGAGAAAAACACCAGACAGACAGGCTGACTAGTCAGCTAGTCTGTGGGATGAGTTCAAATGAAGCAGAAATTAAGAAAATGGGCACCATTTTAACAGACGTCATATATGTAATTAGCAAGGCACTGTGGAGGGAGTCCTACTGGGTTAAGCAATTTTAAGGAACCACCAGCCATCTTAACAGTTAAATCGAAAGAAAAGAACAGAACAAACAGAAAAGAACTCCTAAAATAGCCATATTCCAGAAACCACTTCACAGCAGGAAAGTAAATAAATCACCATCAATTGCACATGCAAGCACCCCGGCTCACTCCGTGCACCAGATAAACTCAGCAGCTCCAGAAATACACAGCATCTTCTGAGAGAATCCAAGGGGCAATCTTAATTACTGCCAATGCTTGATCGTGGCCAGACTGGGTTCGAACACGTGTGGGAGAGCATGTTCTCATGGAGTCCTTTGAGGGAGACCGAGCACTTCAAAATGCAGAAACACAAAACGCCCCAGAAAAGGCCGCTAGTCTTGTCAAAACCACAACAAAGCACAAGCGATGCTCTGACCACATTCCTAGAAACCAACTTCAAGAATCATACCATCATAGGTTCAAATCTCAGGAGAAAACAGGAATGTGAAGAGGGCGAAGCTATCAAACCTTAAGGAATTCAGCACAAATAAAATTGCATAGATAAAATTAACTGCAAAACTATTTTTAAAGTGGGCACACCCTGCAATAACAACACAATACGTTAATACTAAGGTTATATGCGATTAGACAGTTATTTTATACGTCAGGAGGGGAACCAACAGACCAGCAATACAGAAACTGCCTCAGTTTAATGGTGGTGAAGGATTTTAATGGTGCATTCGTTATTTTCAATTAAATAAATTATATTTTACAATAGGACAGGTAAAATACAATTTCAATACATTCACCTTCAAGGAAAACAATGTTAAGTTAACAGTTGTTACTTTTAATCGCCATCTCAAGCATTGCCGATAATCATATTTGAACAGCAGTGAGATCCTAATTTCATTTTTTAAATGACTCCATTAAAACGAAAAGGTCACTATATACGTCAGAAACTAGTATTCATCATAAAACCAAGTAATAAAGGCGTCTTCACGTCTCCGTCCAACAACTGCAAATGGCCACATTAAAACACGTTAGCCATGTAATACTTAACCGTTTTAACTCCCACGAACATTCTTACATTCGTCACAGACCAACCCAACAACTTTTTTAATCTACTCACAGGACCGTCCCCACCCAATTAAGGCCTTAACGGCGCCGAAAAAGTCTGCAAATTACCCCGCAGTTTAATAGAAGGTACATGGAAACCCCCAAGAAAGGCTGGAGAGCTGCAGGCCGACCCGGGGAGCAGCGCCCCCATTACCAATCACCAATACCGGCCTTAATTTAATTCAATTGAATTGTATTTATATAGTGCTTTCAACAACAGTCATTGTCCCAAAGCACATAACCGGCCCGAACCCTACCAAGCAAGCCTGATGCGACAGTGGCAAGGAAAAACTTCCTCTAGCAGGAAAAAACCTTGAGAGGCGCAAAGACTCGGAAGGGGACCCCATCTTCCTCTGGGCGACCGGGCCAAATGGTGCCCCAAAAGTCAGCAAGTTACTCGGCAGTTATACAGATGGGTATCCAGGTCCCCCCTGTGCGGGTAAGTCAGTCAGGTCACCCTGTATTTAGTATTTACCAAAAAGCAACCGAACCGTGCTTTAAATGTAGATACATTTAAAGACAAACTTCAATTACATTTTTATAAAAAGAAAAAGATGAACGTCATCATACCCCCCCCAGCGGACAGAATATTAAGCGTGTAGGAAAGATTTGCGAGGCTACCAGCAGCCATGCTCTTTGGCACTGAAGTCTTTCAAAGAAAGTACTTAAAGATTTAAAGATGAAGTAATGTATAAAAACATACACCACAGACCAGCAGCAAAACACCGTACAGGGCAATCCGCTTGGAATCAATAAAGTAGAAACTTATAGTACCTGTCCACCGAGTGGCAGCTAGTTACGGTTTAAGGTTTACTGACGGATATTTAGGAGTAAAAAAACAAAAGCTGTAGCCGTTCTGAAACAGCAAAGTAAGCGGTGTACCAAAGTGACTGCTGGAGGATTAACGAGGGCTGTTAGTGCCCGGGGAAAGCGGCGTTAAACTTGGCCACTCGGGGGAGGGGGTTGGCAGGGTAAACAAGCCGAGGATACTGGGCTAATTATACCACCGACATAACTAGCTAGTTAACGTTCCACCGCGAGCGTCCCCAAAGCACGTGCGGGAGAAACTCGGGGTGCTCCACGGTACCAGCACGGATAGAGGCGGCACACACACCGAGAATGCTCGGAAAGCTGGAGAAAAGCCCGAGAAAACAAGTTTTTAAAAGTCACTGGGCTGGAAGCGGCGCCGCCGTCTCGGGAGCCACAGCGCCACCCGCGACAGCCCGGAGCGGCTGGACGCGCTCCCCTCAGACAGAAACCAGTCCGCGAAAAACGCACCGAACACCCCGTCCGACACCCCCGCCGATCAGCCCACCTAAAACACCCAGAAGCGCCCCCGGGGGGCGCCCGCCTGCCAACGCGGCATTTCAGCCAAAGCGCCCCGTCGGCGGGGGTCCGGGTCAGCGTGACGCGCCCGAGGCGGTTGGCGCTCCCGTATGCCCGCGGTGGCCGATCGATGGAAGCCGAACAAAGGGGATCAATCTCCGATCGGCCAGGAGCGCCGCTTTTAATCGATGCGGGAGGAGGATAGGGGCTCCGAGAGCAGCCTTAAGCGTCAGCGTGCGGGGGAGACCGGAGTCCGACGGCTAAGCGAACGCTGCGCGACCACCTTCCCCACAACTGCCCCGAAGAAAACACGGCAAGGCATTAGGGAGGGAGGGAAAAGGGCTGACCTGCAGCTGCTGTAAATCAAAGCGCTTCCAATATTGAAACATCGATCCCGCACTGGCCGCCATCTTGAGACATATTGAGACGAAGTGAGAGGCCGACAGAGAGAGAGCGAGGGGCTGGAGTTCGGGGAAGCGGCGGGGATGGCACAAAACACGGAGCGGAGCGATCGAACAGGGCCTTCGCTTATTGAACATCGGCACGGAATGGAGTTATCGAACAGCAAGCGGCCGTATCGAACAGGGCAGAGGAACGGAGTTATCGAACGGGAAACGGCGCTTTTCTGACCGGTAAAATGTGGACTGGATCATGGGTGGATCGAGAGCCCGGCGCTGTGTGGGAAGGCACGAAGCCGAAACTGCCATTTCTATTTATGTCAGTCACACGTTTTTAACAGTGTTATTTAAATACCAGGGTTTTAATTTATAATAATTTGATTAAAATCAATGAACTTATCGCAAGTATACTCTTTTATATCTATTGTTCATTATATAGTGTATATATAATAGATTTCGCCCTACAAAATCTGCAAAAAAAAAAACATGTTTTCTTCTTTCAGTACCGAAATCATGTCTGATATTTTTTTGGCTGCTTTTTTTAAAAACACACTTTTTTGGAATCTTAAGTTCACAAGTTGAATTGCCGGTATTTAATTTTATTTACTGTAATCCGTACATGCAACGAATGTTGTCTTTGAAAAGTGATGGGTTAACATTAACAACCAAAAAAAACTCTACTACTCCATCCATCCGCCCGCCCATGTTCCGGTTCTATCTTCTGATCAGGGTTTCGGGACCTTTTCTGCACGATCTACGTTGTAATCCGTCTGCGGACTTGAACTTGAAAGTGAAAGATGGGGAACAGTGCCCCTTAATGGCCGCATCTGGAAGTACACCTTCCACCCACCACCGCGCAGTTTGGTGGCCGCCTCAGTCCACACTCATTGTTAACTCCTTATTTCCCCCCAGGGCCGACTGACATGAACTATACTACGTCTGTTCACAAAGCTAACTATTTTAACCGACGCAAAAAAAACCCATTTCATTTCCCAACATACAGCCGTAAAAACTAACCGTTTCACTTCCTCGAACAATTGTATTAGTTTATCAGTTTACTCTTTAAACTTATTACGCTACATCTTTGAGCAGAACATATAACGACTAGATAACTATTGTCAAACACGCCCCATACTCGTTATTTTGGATTCCTGACAATTCAAGTAATGGTACGTTTAAACTGAATTGCATTTACACATAGCCTGCAGTTGGCTGTAATTAAATATAAGAAAAATGGCTTCTGGGTCGTAAAGCGCCCACTAAAAGTCAAATTCACCACAGCCAAGTTGTATTTTTATTAATGTCGTTCTGTCTTGCTATGCTTTTTACAGGCTGAAAACTAAGCTGCGTATTAAATTACCAAAAAAAGGAGTTCTGCTTGCTTTGTTTTTAACCACTGCCTAGTTAAAAGGAACCAATTCTGGTGTTTTAATCATTTCCTAATGAATCATACAGAATGAAATTATTTAAAGCCCACCCTGAATTTCACTTAAAACTGCAGAATATATCTTATGAGATTAAAGGATTCGAATTAGGCACGTTTTTTCAAGATTTAATGAAATCACACATTTGCTTGAGTCATCTGTAGGAAAACCACTAAGCACAAATAGTAAATAATAGCAGCCTATAACTGGTGAGAATTTGGCCAAAAATAACCAGAGTTTAAAATGCATGGAATATCTGAGCCATTGTACTGGAGAGTACTTAAAAATGCACAGCCACACTCTACATGAAGGCAGAGCTGTCTGCGAGTGACTTAATGTGCATGTGACTAAACCAGAAATACTGGACCACTTTCTAGTCCAAATAAGTATTGTTAAGAAGCGCCGTTTCGAGATATATATCAACAGGTGTGTGCTTTCCTGGCCGTATCACTTACACAAAGAGACAGTAGCTTTTCATAGACGGAAAAGACAAAAGACTCACACAAATACACAGACACACGTGAAGAATTTTAGGCTGTAGTTTTTGTATTTGTCAGGATGAAAACTTGCATATTTTTATGTTTTATATTTTTATATGTATTTTATATATATATATATAATTTTTTTTTTTTTTTGGTGCTTTTGTATATAATTCTCGTAACAAAGGCTACACAACTGCTTTGTTGTGTAATCCAAATCAGCATACATCTGTGGAATATAATTTGATAATACATCATGGTCAGTTTCAGTTAAGTCTTCCACTGATCTTATTTCTGTATGTCCTGAGGCAAAGCGTGGTGTAAAATGTGGCAGCCCTGCAGGTGAGTTTTTAAAGATTTAGTCATATTTTCTGAGGGGTTTTGCAGATTAAAAAAAAAAAAATCAGAGGAATGCAAGAAGGCCTTGCCTTAGTGTTCTTCCTTCCACCCATGTCAGTAAGGCTGATTTAATACTTTTCCATTATCCTATTCATTACAGGGACTCCCATCAGGAAAATATATAGTGGAGCCCCCTGAAGTTCAGAGCCCTGATTCTCCTGCTTGGCTGGCCAGTCTAGACTGCAGATCTCATCCAGTCGGCTATGATGGAGGCCATCGTTCAGTTATCTGACAAGGTTGCATGAACTCAGCTTCCCTGGACTAAGAGCCAGAGATGATGGACCTGGCTGTGCAGACACACCCCCTTATGCCGGACCCTCCCCAGCTGCCGTTTGGTGTGGGCCCTGCCCCCACACATGGCAAACGGCGGATCTTTTTTGAGCTCATAATGAGATTTATGATGTTGTTCGCCTGCTCACACACTCAAACCACGCACGACAGTGCAGATATGAAAGCAGCGAAAGGCTCTTCCCACTTGTAGGGCCTGTCTACTTCAGTGGTGCAGTAGCCTGTCAATCATTCCTGTCTGACAATTAGATGAGTGGATAGTGGTGGGGGTGGGTCTGCAGCTGTGTCACCCACTTACTTAGGTGTGCTTTTGTGTGACACCACACCACACTTTTCTACCCTTATATGTATGTCAGGCAGGAGGTGGCACAGTGGTTAAGGAACTGAGCTTGGAGCCAAGCTAAGGCCAGTTTAAGAGCCAGCAATGTGGCCCTTAAATCAAACTGTAAGGAGTGGAGCTCCCCCCCCAGCACCCCATGGCACAACAGAGTACAGGCACCCCCCGATCCCGATCCCGATGTTCCCTGCATGCTGAATGTCACCCTAGTTTTATGGATCAGAAAGTATTTTATTCATGCACCCCATCCCTTTCCACCAGCACAATCGCTAACATTCCTACAGATATCAATCAGAGGCTCATTAAAAGAAAGCCCCCCCCCCTCTTTATGGTATTGGGCAAGAGGACTTTGCCACATGCCTCTGATGAATAACTATGTGTGTCAGTCAGCTGCCCCCAGCCTTGGGGGGACACGTGTAAATAATGCCCCTCCGACACATCAGCCGGTATTTTTAGTGTTAGGGCTCGTTCCTGCGTCTCAGTGTCTCGTTGCGTGGTCATGTGACCCGCGCTCCATCCCACTGAGGACTTTCAGGTGAAATACCTCCATGCCTGAAGAGCTTATCCATTTCTTTATGATCTTCAGTCCTCACACGTGAAGCCTGCATTTGGTCCTACCTTTGTTATGTGTGGCCTTTCTAAGCTGGACAAACTGGGTCTTCCCTTCTGCGTGAGCATCGGCTGGGATGCACTTCTCCCTCCCCGTACCGTGGGCTGTCGCGCTGGCTCTACCTATGGCTGGCCTGGACGCCAAGAGTGTGGCCCTCAAACTTGAACCAGCTTGTTTGCATCAGTTCCCATTCTGGCCATTAGGAAGCCCTTGAGATCCTCGGCACGTAGGCTTAACGCACTGTTCACACCCCTACAAATGACTGAGCAAAACGCGAAAGCAAACGATAAATGCAGGATCTGCTAAGCCCTTCCCGTTGCCTGTGGCCTGCACAGCACTCCCGTATGTGTGATGACCACAGGGGTCAAAGTGACATTTTTCCCCCTGGGCTTGTGCAGCCTGCATAACTCTCATGCCTGGATTTATGGATCATTATTGGATTCTTCCAGACAGACCCCATATTCTAAACTTAGATTGGGCCGCCAGAGCAAAGCAGCGGCACAGATATATAAGTCAGGGACAGGTCGCCTGCCTCCCCTCAGGGCTTCGTTGACAAAGACAGGAGGAGAAGCTCTTCAGTATGGTAGGCCCATCTTTTCATTCTCTGTGCCAGCTGATTTACTGGGCTCTGCAGTGAAGAAGAGGCCCCGCTTGTTCTGAGGGAACGCAGTCAGGTGTGAGGCTTTAGGGGAATCTTCTTTCCTCTTTAATGAGACGTATCGCTGTCAGTGCTCTAGGCTGCCCTACTAAGGCAAAGCACAAAACTATGCTGATACTGGAACTGAGGAAAAAAAGGCTTCGAAGTTTTGTGTTGATCCGCCTGTATCTGTAGTACATAGAATGATAGTGTGCTTGATCAAAACGGAGCACAGATTAAATAAGATATTTTGTCACAAGTCAAGACAGAGCCACAGGAACCTGATTTCGGTCATAACTAATTTCAGGTAAAACATGCGGTTACTGTTTTTGCCTTTTTACGGCAGCAGAGTCGGGGCTGAAACCGGTTGGTAATGAATAAAGCACCAGGTTAGGGTCACTATGAGAATTTACCGGGCGCCTCCTAAATCAGGCATTTTTTTGCAGGGTGAGAACTCCGTAATAAAGTACTCGGCATCCCCTGAGGTTTGGAGGGGAGAGGTTTGATGTCTGGCGTGGTTTAGCAGCGATACCATCAGCTGAGCTTAAGCACAGTGAACCAGGCAGTGCTTCTCATGTTGAGCTTTTTTTATGGTGACCTGTGGGGTCTCTAAACAACACCCCGCAGCCCCATCAGCTGTGTGACCTTGTGGGACACTGCAGCCCCTCTGTCTGCCTGTTCTAGGCACCAAAGAAAGCCAAGAAGAAAGAGGGCGCCAGCTCCAATGTATTCGCCATGTTTGAGCAGTCTCAGATCCAGGAGTTCAAGGAGGTGAGCTGGCAGATCCACAATGCCATCCCGGTCACTTCAGCATGGATATTCTAGTCAGAGATGGTTAATTCAGGTCCAGACAGTAAAGGTTCGGACCGAGACTTTGTTTCAACCAACCAGTGGAGTATAAGCCAGGGGTCTCCAACTCCGGTCCTGGAGAGCTACTAACCAATAGGCTTTCTATCCTACCTGGCTTCTGATAAGTCACATTAGTTCTCAGGTAAATACCAGGAGCAGGTGTGGCTCATCAGAAGCCAGGTAGAATAGAAAACTTACTGGATAGTAGCTCTCCAGGAGACCCCTGGTATAACGTGTCACAGAACAATCAATTGGTTGGTTGAAACAAAATATTGATCCGGATTTTTACTCTCTGGAACTACCCACCTCAGATTCTGGTGCTTGACATCGGTGGCCATTCGGAGCAGGAGTCCCCAGAACCGCACTGTTCAAGATCATGCTGATTCATCTTGCAGATTCAGCATTTTGAAAGGGGTGTATCTAGTTAACTTGGTTAACTATGGTTGGCTTATGGTTAAGTTTGGTGCTCACAGAAAGTTTTGGGATGATTGCATAATTTAAAATGTATCGGTTTTATAACAAAAATCATTACTTTATTCACTTGTTCACAGAAAATATATATTAGAAACAACCAGTAGTTTTATTTTTGAGTAGTAATAAACTGAAACCCAAATTATAGTTATAAAAGAGGTGTTCCAAGTTAAAAAGCTAATTGACAAGCAGTCTCACTGGGTGCTTTTTAATTAGTAACACCAAACACCACATAAAACACCAAACATTTGTGTTTAATATCCCTTTGGGAGCCAGCGACTGCAATCGCAATTAATAACAAAATGGCAGAAGGAGAGCTGAATGAGACAGTCAAGAAAATCATGGCACTGACAGTACAGAGGACTTTTGTTATGAAACCATGAACTTGCAACATTTTTAGAGGACTAAGCTTCCAGAGACTTTCTGTGAGCACCGATTGTCTCCAGGATAGTGGTCATGGTGGACGACACCCTGGGCTTCTCTAACCCCCTTCTCCATGCTAGGCTTTCACCATCATGGACCAGAACAGAGACGGCTTCATTGACAAGAACGACCTGAGGGACACCTTTGCTGCTTTAGGTAGACCGGCCTCCAGTGATGGAGCCAGATCAAGCCTCCAGTAAACCACCCTGCTGCATGAATAGCACGTTAAAGCTCTGTAACAGATACCTCACAATTACCAAATGCCATTGTGCTGTTTCATACAGCAGATGCCCTTCTCCTAGAGCAGTGACTAGCCATGCTTAACCCCAGCCGTGTGCCACAGGGCGCCTTAACGTGAGCAACGAGGAGCTGGACGACATGCTGAAAGAAGCTTCCGGGCCCATTAATTTCACTGTCTTCCTCACGATGTTTGGAGAGAAACTGAAGGGTGAGCCGCTTACTCCCCGTGGAATTTCATTTCCAGAAATTATAGAACATTGTTTGGCAGGTGACATAAATAGGGGCTGTTTTTTTTTTTTGCAGTGCCCACCCTAAAGGTCTTAGTTTCAGTCGTTTTCCCAGCATGCCAGAGGTCAGGTGGCACAGGGGCTCTTTCTCGCGGGGCACTTGGCTTCAGGACGTGCTCACAGCGGTCAGCCAAGATATTCTGGCCAGCTAAACCCCCCCCCCCCCAGGGTCAATAGCGGTGATCTCCCCCATCTGCCAGTCACTACCTGGGTTCAGACTGTCCTCTGAAGCCAGGGACTTAGCAGTTTGGGGCCCAGCGATATCGAGGTTCTTCAAACCACTCATCCTGGGCAGGGTCAGAGGGCGCCTGGAGGCTTTCCCAGGCAGCACAGCACGGGGCTGGGGGCCACCGTGGATCAGGATGCCAGGCCATTGCAGGGCACACACACAGAACAAGAAAATTAGCCTAAGTGCATGTCTTTGGATTGCACAGCCGGGAGATACTGTCGTTTGCAGTCTCCTTCCCTCATTGACATTGATTGCCGCTGTCTTATGCTCCCCTAGGCACAGACCCCGAGGAGACCATTCTCAATGCCTTCAAGATCTTTGACCCAGAAGGAAAAGGGTTTCTCAAGGGCGATGAGTGAGTACAGGTTGCTTACACTTGTCTTATCATTTATTATTGGTACCAGCCCCTCCACCACTGGCCATGAAACACCCCAGTGCTGTACTTTACCCCTGACTCCATTTTCTTTTCAGAATCAAGTACAACCTCATGTCTCAAGCTGACAAGTTCACTGAAGCTGAGGTGAGTCGCCCCCTGCAGTTTAACATGCGCCTCTGCAGACCTTTACAATGTTTTGAAAATGAGCAGAGGACATCTGGCTGATGCACACAAACACTGCGAATCATACAGGCCCACAAAGCCGGGATGAAATGTCCAACCAAAGTGGCACAGGATCCATGAAAGTCAAGGCCTTAAAAGGAAGAATGTACCCAGACAGTGAGATCATGCTGTAATTTTTCAACACAAAACATTACCTCAGCGTCTCTCTCTCTCTCAGAAGCAAACACACACACAGGTCCCACGTGAAGGCAGACTCAGTGCTGATGGAAACCTTTTAATCGCCACCACTGTACTTGGTCCCCCTCCACCCCCCACAGACACACGCTTATGACACCCAAATTCCGTTTTTTTCATATATCTTTCTTCTTAAGGTCTATGAAGTTTAATGAATGCTATCACAGTAGACATTTGTGGTTTCTCAATCTGCGAGCCAATTTATGCGATACAGCTCCATAGCAGTAGTGTGTTGGGGGGGGGGGGGGGGGTGTTCAGTTAAAGTCACCAGAAGAAAGTGTACTTCACCACAGCCTTTGCGAAGGACTTGCCGCTATTTTATCTTACTGTTACGGTTTCTGGGCTGTGGATTACTCTGAGATGGACTAAGTGCTTATTGAAAATTGTTAGACGGGGTAGGGGGGGTGGGGGGAGGAGAGGAAGAGAGACAGATAAGAGGCAAGATAATCCAAAAGTAATAGGACTGGTGTCCTTGCCCGGGCCTGGGTCGCCGTGACACTCAAATGCTTGTATCACCCCCGCTGATTACACCAGCACAGCGCTTCAGCACTCTGTGACTCCCCCCACAGGTGAACCAGATGTTTACCAACTTCCCACTGGACGTCTCGGGCAACCTGGACTACAAGAACCTGTGCTATGTCATCACCCACGGAGAGGACAAGGAGCAAGACTGAGTGGGCGGAGCTACTCAAACCCTCTGTCTGTACATAGTGTCACACTGCAAAGCCCGGGCCTCTTCTTGTCACCCGAGACACTGCTGCCAGTTTACTACCCAATAAAATCTCCACAGTGTCCTCTCTGAACCTCTGCTCTCTAGGACGATCTCCCCGCTTCTTTTTTTGGTCACACCATTAAACACTTCTGTGCAATTTCTCCATTTCGTACTCCAACGTGCTGCAATAGTCCTAAAAGTTGTGCTCACTGGTCATCGGTGGTATTTACCAGCTTCCTGTTTGGGGGAAACGAGTAGAATGTGCTAGAAAGTAAGAAACTGATACCCAGAGACAGCAACTTCCAGAGGCAGCTGCGTGCTGGGGCCGCACCCCCCGTAAACACGTTTACACGATAGTTCGAGGCACCGCAGCCAGACACAGACATGACAACACACGCGTGTGTCATGCCATTATGTCAATTATCGTTTCTGGCTACTGCTCATTCCCGTTTATAATACAGCCTATATCTTGATGATTCATGGTGAATTATACTTTGTGACGTAAATCACAAGTGCCTTTTCGCACATAAATATAGAGTAAGCTTCTAAGCATTACACCTAACACTGGATTAGAGATGAGCCATAGCAACAGAATGGTACAGACATGCGCTCCCTCCGCTGATGCCAGGATGCACTTATGGAGTCTAACGTGGACCACAACTCCCTGAAACATCTGGACGGCTTCACCAAAAACAACCCTGAGAAACGTCTCACACAGACTTAGCCCCATCCGTCAGGAAGAAAGCAGCATGTATTATTTACATATATGTAGAAAAAACACTAAAACATTAAGCTCATGTAAGTACACTAAATAATATGCATTTATTGCAATAAAGTGCAATAAAATCACACTACAGAGCCGGCGAGTTTTGTGACAGGGCTGCCTTCCATGGTGAACCCGAGCTGCCTAAGTGCTGCCAAAACATAAAAAGCCCCCTCCCCGCCCTGTTCAACACTTGGTTCCTTCCACACAGACGGCTGACAGCCGCTCAGGGATCCATCCAAACGCTTCCCTTTGAAGTCGGACAAGCGCAAGTGTGTGGGGAGATGTTCCACCCGAATGACCATGGAGCAAGCTCCGTCCCCATGAAGGAACGTCCCAGAAGTGAAGGTGACACCGATCTGCAGGAGTCAAAGCCGATTCTGAGGTTGTAGGAGAAACAGAACAGTAATGGGGGAAAGGAACTTTAATGGTTTGTAGCTGGAAGTTACAGTATATCACTTTTACAGTTACGGAACACATTCGGTTAGGAAAGCTTCAGAGCGATATGTGTTTAAAGGGCTAGTGAATGAGGAGCTGGCAGATCAAACAGACAATCGATCAATCAATCAATCAAATAACCAGCAACTCAAGAGAAGCTACTGGGCCCAAGTGTAGGACTGTTACATCGTAACTCAGTGAAACTGATAACCTAGCCACATAGCACACCTGGACTGCAAGTCCATCTCAGATTACAGCTAATACATGTATGTATGTATGTATATATATATATATATATATATTATATATAAAATACTTATCAAAGTTAGATATCTATAAACAATGCAGGTCTAAAACGACAAGAGAAAGAATGCAGGATCCATGGGGAAACAGGCTATTTTTCTGGGGGAAAGAGGCAGCCTGTCTGAGGGTAAAATGGCAGTCTGTCTAGGGGCAAATAGTGGTCTGTCTGGGAGCAATAAGGAAGTCTCTCTGAGGGTAAAAAGGTAATCTGTCTGGAGGCAAAAGGGAAGTCTGTTAGGGGGCAAACAAATGGTCTGTCTGGGGGTAGAAAGGCAATCTCTCTGGAGGGAAAAGGCCAGTTTTTCTGGGGGTAAAAAGGCATTTTGTCTGGGAGGAAACAAGTGATCTGTCTGGAAGAATAAGAAAACATTTCGGAAAGGATTTTCATTATGAAATAAAATCTGATACTGAAGGAGTTGTTTTCCCCCTAGAAAAATCTTGCCATCAGCTTCCCCAGTACCTGCCATGTCCCTGTCAGCCCCGATGAGTGAAACCAGTGGTCTGCTCTGAACTGGGAACCATGAGAGATACATACTGATTAATGCTGGAAGGGCCCTGAGCTGGTCAAGGCACTGAGGGGAACACAGGGTGTAAGGTTAACAAACACCGGAAAGCAAAAGAAGGTGAAAAAGAGCATTAATATCATACATCCTAAGACATCCACAGAAGACACAGTAAACAGAATGGATAGGATTAGGGCCAGGAGTTATCTCCACTAATACCTGAATAAACCTGACCATTCGCTGTTCCCCATCAATTCCAGTAAAACCAGGACTCTGTTCTGAGTTCTGAGTTCCCACCTGCTCCCCCCCCTCCCCACCAGCCGATTAGTCTCGTTTCATTCGTCAGTTGTGATTTCGGCTCCCTTTCGTCTTTCCAACTGGGTGAGCGGGGCGCAGGATTGAGGAAGGATAGCCAATGGTCTCCACTTTTCTTGTGTATTCCACTGGCAGGAAGGACAGGTCATTGACGATATCCTGCCCGGATCCAGGTTCCGGCGTACTCTCTGCACAAATATATTGGGTGGTAAGAGGTTGAGAGAAAGGAGGAAACTGATTGCACCTTTCACTTAATTCCAGGCTCCTTCTGAAACACAACCCAACTGAAACCCTAAGCGAACCCTCAGAAAACATGGCTGGTGTGTTAACATCTGCTAACATCTAACAGTGGCGGAAAGCTGAGCCTTAACACACCTCGGGGGACAATGTGCTCAAGGATGACAACTCGTTCCGCCAGGATCTTCAAGGCCTCCCTTAATTGCTGTATAGCTTCACTCTGCAAAGAGCCACACTGTCAATTAGCCCCTCCCACCACAGCTGCTCTGACCAATCACAAACCTTCCCCAGTTTCAAGCTGACATCTTGAAGAGCTGGGTTGCTGAATATTTCTGTGGGCTTGGCGCGGGCGCCGCCGTCTTTCCTCACCTCCGCTATGCTCTGTCCTGGCTCACCCTTGGGCCCCTGAGCACCCTAGTGATGCAAACACACAGACACTCTGTTGCGGAATAACTAAAAAGATTCCAGAAATATTGCTGTCTTTTTTTTTCAGTGTCCAAAAGGATGACGTCACACATGGGACTATTGAATCCCACAGCCTGTCAGGCGTGTAGAGCTGCCTCTCACCACTTACCGGCAGGCCTTGCTCCCCAGTCATTCCAGGGGGGCCCTGGCGAGGATAAAAACAGCAAATCAGGGCCCATCGAGTGACTAGTGTTCGACAGGAAGCTGGAGGCCTGTACTTAAAACGGCATTAGCCATGATGTTGAAGGGTTACATTTTCATGAATATGATTCTGTTTACCAACAATTATTTACCAGGTTTCCCTCATCTAAGGAATAAATAAACTGGTAAGCTTATTAAATCATATGCCGTGCATGTTCTCCATGTTATCATGTCATTATTCAGGTTAGGCTCCAATTTACATTTGATTGAGATCTGGAATCCTCAAAGACTTAAAGTGCCCGTTCATTTAGAAGGAAACTTATCACTGTTCTGAGCAAGAGGACTGTGCTCACCATGGACCCTGGGTCCCCTTTTGGTCCCGGGTTGCCAGATTGGCCCCGATAACCATCCTTGTCCTGAAACACAGACACAAATGAAAGACCCACACACACACACACACACACACAGTTGTGTAATCATATCTTTTTGCAGACCGCTTATACATTTCTATGGGAAAAATGCTAATGCTAACTATGACCACCTTAACCCCTAGCCAGCCCCAAACCATAATCATAAGTAACCAAACAAAGGAAACTGGTTCCCATAAGGTACAAAAAATTCATCACATTGTGGGGACATTTTGTCCCAGAAGGTAAGGTATACCTGGACCCCACTCACTCACACACACACACACACACACACACACACACACACACACACACACACACACACACACACACACACACACACACACACAATACACTGCATTTCTCTATCATACACAGCAGCTTGCAGCCCAAAGTCCACATACTGTAGCATCTCACCACACAGAGAATGTCACCATACTCACATCATGTTCGGCCGAGACCAGAATGCCTGGCACTCCGGCAGGTCCCGGGGAGCCTGTGGCATGTAACAGATGAGCACAGACCGTTTTCTCAGGTGCTGACAGTGTGTTTTTAGTGCCTGAGTGTTTGTGGGACCAAACGGCACTGCCAGCGGCTGTTTCTGCTCAACCGTCCCCAGTTAAGTACAGTGAGTGGATGTGGGCAGTGACTCCAGAAGCCATTAAAGTGTCTGAGGGTGTCTCTCGTGTGCAGATTGGTTACCTGGGAGCCCAGTGGGACCTGGAGGGCCGGGAGGACCGGGGGGCCCAGGGGGGCCACGCAAAGGAGGAGCTTCTTCATCTTTCAAAAGGAAAAAAAGGAAAGCAAGAGGAACGTGGTAAACGTTTGTGGGAAAGTGGCACACGTACAGAGTGCACATGATACTGTCACCATCCAGTGGTTTGTCTTACAGGGCTTTTTCGTCTCCTGTTACTTCATACAATTTTCACACCCCGGTTGCCCCCCACGGGCAACACGACTCGAGTTATCATGTCTTATGATCTTAAGAAAGATGAGAAACGTCCTTCGGTTTTTAAATGATTAAAAACTGAAAAACTCAAAATGCAGCATTTAATGTGACCCATGCTCCTTTACTGGGGCTGCTGGTTTTTCTGGGATAGCTGGTTTGCTGCTCCCATGACGGAGGCCAGAGAACACAGCATGAAACAGGTCAGCGTTGTGGACCGTGTCTCCCATAACCCAGGAACCAAGCACCTGTCGATTGCCCCCCTCCTTCCTCTATGCTGGGGTGAAGTAGGAAAGGGGGGGGGGGCGACACGCACCTGCAAATTACCTGGCTGTCCACATAAATGGGAGCACAGAGATCCCTCTGGATCTCATTTCTGGAGCTCCAGCAGTCAGCGTGAAGTTGCTTGACACCATGGGGATTCATTTAAAAGGTTTTTTTTTTTCTAAAAGGCTTTGGCCAGAGAGCCAATCTTTGCTTTCCAAAATCAGGCTATTGTGCTGACAGGTTACAAATTGGGTCTGATTTACAGCAGGCCGACTGTGGCCCAAGACCAGTGCTCAACAAAGGCAGCCTCAAATTAAACACAGCTTCGCGAGACGGGCTGCCTGAAATGGGGTCTGCTGCCCTCTAGTGTTTCGACAATGAAACAGAATCATGGCTGTCAACCTTAAAATGCCCAAACTGAGCACATTTAAAATTAAATGGAAAGGGAAAAAATGATTGCTCAAATAGCATCAAACTTTCCTTTAAATGTCATTTATCTACACATAAATACTTAATGATTACAGAAGATAAACACATTATTAAATTTAACTGGAGACAGGAATTGCACACTGACCTAAGTCATGTAGGAGGTCTCGCAGCAAGGTTATAACCAGGCAGAGGTGGATGGTTCAGGTCCAAAAATAAAATTCCAGATCACGATTTTGTTTCAACCAACCAGTTAAGTACTCTGTGACTGACTCTTTATGCTCATCTGGTTAGTTGAAACAAAATCTTGGTCTGGATTTGTACTGGTGCAGTTCTGAAGGCCCGGGGATAGCGAGAGCAATTTTTGGGCAGTCAGCTTTGCCAGGGGCGTTCTGGGATCCTCGATATGACCCTAGCAATGCCACCTTCTCTTTCACTTCCATGTAGAGTCAGACTGCACATGGTTGATGACCAAATCACATGGTGCGTGCCTGACTGGGGTGGGGGTACTAACCGAACATATCTCCTCTGACAGAAAGGTGAGCTGGCAGACCGGGGGGGCCCGGGGGTCCCGGAGGCCCGAACTCTCCCGGGTTGCCTTGGTCTCCCTTTGGCCCTGTGAGAATGACAGTAACCAATCACATCGCCTCTAGCAGTAATCAAAGCCATATGATTTGGAAAGATGTTGTGAGATTTGGGCTAAGGTGTTAAAGACCTTGGAGGGGGGGTGGGGGGACTCACCTGGGTTGCCTACTGGGCCAGGCAGTCCTGTGAGGCCCATTTCTCCTTTGGGTCCTGGTGAGCCAATTAACCCAGGGTTTCCTGGAGGTCCAGGTAGACCTGGGTGGCCTCTGGGTCCTGAAGAACATAGCATTGTGAGGAGGGTGGGGCAGGAGGTGCAAATTGGTGGGAAAGCCAGGAGGCGCACCGGCATGGGGCCTGATTACATCAGAACCGGAGAGAAGGGAGTGGGACTTCCAGGGTTAGCCCTGGGTACCAGCTCACCTGGCAGGTGGGGCCCCTGGGGGCCACTAGGGGTGGGCTGAGGTCTATCCACTTCGTTCTCGGTTGACCCCGCAGGAAGGCCGTTAACAGATGGAGGAGGTCCAGCGCTCTCCAGTTGTTTGATCTGGAGGCGAAAGCAGTGAGCAGAAAGCAGGAAAACAGGTGAGAAAGAGCCCCCCCTGTGATGGCAAGTGTGGGCTGTAAGAGGTGTTACTAATTCAGCCTGTATCACACACACAGGCACAGAGAGACAGACAGACACAATCTGATGTGGATGCTTTTTCACCCAGATGGCACGGGGGAAGCTTCTGGGCTGCGAGACTCTGTTTAAGACTCAGCAATCATGCAGCACAGCCTCCAGTGGCCTGGAGAGTCAACTGCACTTGCCTTGGACTCAATGTGGGTCAGTCTGTCTGTCATGTGGGTGTAGCTGGTGCAGTTGAAGCACTCTGAGGAGGCGAGAGAGAGAGAGAGAGAGCGAGAGAGAGACACTCTTAGACCCACGACTCTCTTAAGGACTCACAGATATATGCACGGTGATCAGAAAACCCATCACGATAACATAGAGCAACATTATAAAATGATGTGAGGGAGGTACAGCAGGCAGATCAGCCAGCCGTGTTTCCTACAGGGTCCGCCCCCCTGTGCCAGCTCTTCAGGGGTCAGAGAGTTCCTGGCAGAAAATACACAAAGGCAGGATGTTAGAGGTACCAAGATAAGGGGGGGTATGTCACACTGGATCCCCTCCAAGCTCCAGCCTTGTCCAGTGTGCCTGTGGCAGCTCCGAGCCCCCCCAGCCTCAAAAAAAATAAAAAACCAGGCCCCTCGGGGCACCATGAGCACCTCCCCCCCATATTCCCTGGGCTTGTTTTCTGTCTGTCTGCTCACTGGCAAATCCCAGCATGTTCCCAGACAGCAGGAACACAAAATGGACCCAGCTCAGGGCCCACCCCAAACACGCCCCCCCCCCCCCCCATGGTACCCCACTCCCGTGTGCCAGTTCCCAGTGCTTCCCTTTCAACCAACCACCCCACACCCCGTGGTTCCGCCTCTTCTTAATTACTGGA
>JAABNY020000035.1:4480066-4492740 GCA_015164015.2 Brevimyrus niger
TTCTATAACAAATTGAATAAAACTTTCTACTCCCTTGCAAACCCCCGCATTTTCCCCAACCCCAAGCCCCCAAACGGGACCCCGCTCAGGGCCCCCCCCAACCCCGCCCCCCCCCCCCCCCCACCATGGTACCACAGTCCAGTGTGCCAGTTCCCAGTGCTTCCATTTCAACTAATCACCTCACACCCTGTGGTCCCGCATCTTCTTAATTACTGGAGGCGGCAGCAGCAGGGGACCCATCGAGGGGGTAGTCAGTGCCTTCAGTTACATCCTTACCCCCCAAGAGAGAGAGGATGCGGCGTGCTCTTTAAACAAGTGGCAGTCTGCCCCGATGGCGCCAGAAGGTGGGAGGAAGCTGACAAGGTCCTAATAACTGGGTAGGGCCCTGAGCAGTAGACGGTCACAGCAGGTAAAATCCACCATCGGGGATCTTTATGATGCTGCTTGGGGCCTAAGTGCCCAGTTCACCAGCCCCCATACGCACAGGCAAGTGCTACTGGCTGACAGAATGCCCTCAGACCCAGCAGGTTCATAAACACCTGACCAGAGAGGAGTCTACATCAGCTCATCTGCCCCAGGGGAGAGGATTAAATCGGGAGCCAGGCAGGGAGTTATGACAGAGAGAAACCACATGGGGGTGGAAAGGCACTAACTGCCCCCACCACCACGGCTCAGAGAGTGATGTTAAATATAAAAACGTAAAATGACAGCTATCAGTATCGCTGTTACCTGGAGCTGAAGTCATGGGGGTGTGAGAGACCCCCAGAGCTCAGCTGATGGACCTCGATCGGGTCCAGAAATCAAAAAAATGCTAAATGACTCTAAATCATTTAAGAGAGAGAGGTCCAGTAGTCATACAAACAAATCATTTATGGGAGACTTCAGAATGCTGTGCATGAACATTCACGGCACCAGATACTCATGCTTACCCTGAACCTGCCTTAACGGGAACAGAATTGCTTCCATTAAGACAATGAGCCCCCATGGTTCAGAAGTCAGAGCTCAGCTTTCCAGCCCATGGCCTGGGGGGGGGCATTTCTACGTCTCCCCACCCCCCAGCAAACCGAAGATTAAAGGGGACGTTAATGGTGCACTGCGTAGCTGAGCTCAGCGGCACGCATGTTATTTGTCACATCATCGTCCTCCATAACACTCCACCCCCACCCCCCCAATCGAACAGCTTCATCAGACTTGTTGGCGTTTTTGACACTGTGGGCGGGCCTCATCCATAGCCTCTCCGCAGGGGTGTTTCCTCACTGTGAAATATGACGCCAGTCACGTCCGTTATACCGGCCAGCTCCATAAATCTAAAGGTACACGCGGTACGAGAGGAGCCACCGGTTTATCATTCTGAGGCTGCTGTCACATCTGAGCTCGGGCTAGAGTGCGCGGACAGACATCTCCTGCTGGGCCCCATTCCTCATCCCGGGGTAGGCCTGTCTCTGCCTCCCTTCCTTAGCCTGCACTCTGCCAATTAGAGCACGGCCGCCCCAGGTGGGGGAGATGCACGGAGTAATTAAGAAATCAGCGAGCCCCTCCGTGATTAATGACGCCGCAGCCTTTTGGCAGTGGTGAGCTGATTCCCATGGCTGCCAACCTCGAATTACAGGAAAAGACTCGTAGCATCTCATTGGTTAACGGGGCTCCGGCTTATTCCTAACAGGGTGTTCGGGAATACAGGGCCGAATATGTCCAAACCTGTTCATAAACATAAATGCAGATTGCCAGTTTAAATACTTTTGATGACAAAATGTATTCTTTTTGGTAATGCCGTTTTTTTTTTTAACTTTAGTGGTTTGATCATCACTGCAAACTCTCATACTGGATACATAGTACTGATGGATGGATGGATGGATGGATGGATGGATGAATGGATGGATACTTGTAACACCCCAGTTAAAATGTGATTTTCAACCAGGAAATGCTAAGTCCAAGCAGATTTGTGTACCGTTATGTCATAATAGGGGGTTGTCAGGGGGGCTGACTTAGGGTGGCTTCATTTAATGTATTGATCTGTTCTTCAGCTAATTGAAAACAAAGTTGTCCTCAAAGAGGAGGGGTGGTGGTTGGGTATAAAAAAATAAGCAGAGCAGCCTGTTATCTCTGAGTAAATGAAGAATGAGATTTGAAAATGAGATATGAGAATGAGATTTGAGAATAAGATTTGAGAATGAGATAGTTAAACCGGCATCCTGTAGTTTGTGTTCAGATCATGAAGCTGTAACATGTAGCATTGTTTATGATATAACATTTATCACTATTTAATGAGTCAGGTGTGATAAGAATATGTAGACCATTTAAACAGATTGGTCACATGATACAGTGAATGGGGCGTGTGATACAGTGAATAGGGCATGTGATACAATGAATAGGGCATGTGATACAATGAATAGGGCATGTGATACAGTGAATGGGGCGTGTGATACAGTGAATGGGGCGTGTGATACAGTGAATAGGGCATGTGATACAGTGCCCCATGTCCTCAGAACCCGATGGCCTAGGCTTTGTGTCAGTGTTCCCTCCTGCCTCACGTCCTGTCTTTCCTGAGACACAGTATATATTTCGTACTCATGGTAAACCCACACTGGATAGGTGATTCTGGGTGATAGTCCTCCATGGGTAATCACATTTTCCAGTTTACTCTCCCCAGTGCCTCCATGATCTCTCCACTAACAGGTCCCCAGCTGCATTTAAAGTGCACAGATGGGAATGTGGGATCACATTGAACGACAGCGACAAAGAAAGTCCATTTGGATCTGTATTTTATGGCAGCCAGACGGTTTTTCCCGACGCGAAAAGAATGCCAGAATGGTAACGATACTGTTGCCCTGATGGGCCCCCGTCTCAGCAAACGGCCCCCGATTCTGATGAATGCCTCTCTTTGTGTCCATCCTTTGCCAGCCGTGCCACTGCCCCAGACGGCCGCTTGCAGCCCACAACCACGGCGCTAATGTGGTCGTTAAGAGCAGCGGTGATTGTTTATTGGAGTTGGGTCAAGCTGGGAAATTATCAGGGAAACTAACATCCAGCACGAATCAAATGGTGATTTGCAACCTTTTCCATCTCCAGATCCAAAATATATACCGGGAAGCAATGAATCGTTAGATCCCACCTCATTTATTTGGTGTATAAAAAAAAAAAGTGCCTCTGGCTGGATCGAAGTCTCCCACGTGTTCGGCGAAACGTCACTCTGCCACATTTTTCATTAAATATGCTTCACCGCAGTCATTTAATTTGTAGAGTGATCCCCAGCTTCCAGTGTTTGGACAGAGATTGTAAGACTTATCACAGTGTCTGACTGTATATGTAGTCTCGCGTTAAATTGAAAGAGTGAGGTGGTGTGGAACATTTGCATCTTGACTACCATCTGGGGAGAGTGTCAACTGATTGCAGTCACGAAACAATACAGAGACTTAATATTTTTACGCATATAAAATAACGTTACATGATGGCTTCGCGTCGAATGATTAAGAAACTCCGGGCGCGACAGCTGCGCAGCTCTTTCTCCTTTCAGAGGCAGCCTGTCAGGAAATCCTTCACGAAATGGTATAAAAGAAGATTACAGAGAGACGTGTCATTTATAAGTCACAAATCACCGACTCACGCATAATTTTAAAAGCACAAAGGCATTTAACGCAGACAAAGTGCCTCGGTTTTCTTTTCGCTACAATAGACCTGGGAAGTTGGTGGGACAGCTGGTCTGACCAGTTAGCGGGATGGCTCAGGTGACGGGATAAAACACAGAAGTGTGACTTATTCATGGAAAATGGCAGCCCGCTGTAAAAACCGGCACAGATGGTCAAACGGAAATTGCAGCAATTTTTAATCTTTTCTCTTGTCATTGAATTGCTTGTGTTGGTAAATAAATCGAGCTAATTTAGACAGACAGACAGACACCAATTAGGGAAAGGGATTAGTTGTCCTTGTTGACACACCATAGCCTGGGGAGCAGTGCTTGGGGGCAGTACCTTGCTCAGGGTACCTCGCTGGTACTTTGCGGGTCACGGAGTCAAAGCAGCAATCTTTCAATCACAAGTGCACCTCCCTAACCATTAGGCCACCACTGCAATTTGGGAAGTAAAATGTGTGCTATTTGCAAGCAATTTATATTATACCACTTTGTAGAGATAAAACTAATTGAGCATTTTAAAAAGTGATGGATTGAATTTGTATTTTGATGCCTATGATCCAAACTTAGTAAACATTGAATATAATATTGAATATATTATTGCAGGTTAATAAAATTTACATGAAGCCAATGTATTATAGCAGTTCTGTGATTTTGTGGATGCACATTTGTGTTTGCATGTCATTCTGACTATAACTCAACAAGCTGTTGTTGTCGCATCCAGCCCAGCATTTAGTTAACTAGTTACTGGCCACTCGTCTCTAAAGCTCATTTCACACAGCCACTGCTAGATAATCAAAATCTCTAATTACCTGTGATCAGTGTATGTAAAATCACTCTGACCAACATCTCCATGCTTTATCTTCCCCTGGTTTGGGTTCCAGATCTCCCGGTGTGGCTCCACATCTCTTTCCCGTCTCGTGATTCTGCCCCTTGTTCCGTGCTCCGTGTTCTAGTTGTGCTCTGTAACAATCCGTCGCCTGACCTTGCTTAGTACTGCGTCCTTGTCTTGTTTTTTCCACCTGATCCGTTCTTACTTGGAGCTGGAGTCCCGCTCGGCCGCACCTGGGCGTAGACGTCAGACGCCCGAGTCCTGTCAGCACGCCGGGGCTCGCCTGCCGAGGAGGGGGCGGCCGGAAGCTAGAGAACCTTGGCCCCGCGGGCGTGCCCTTCGTGCCCCCCACCTTGTTAAGGAAAGCAGAACTGACAACGGCCTTAATCGCTTTCATTATTTGTAAATGACCATCTTTGTGAATTAGAATACATTTCTTGATACACAATAGGCAATTTAGAGATGCCAGTAAGCCTGACCACATGTCTCAAGACTACAGGAGGAAAACCACATGACACGGCGAGCTCCACACACAGAGAACAGGGGCAGAACCACTGTGCCCAGGCTTGGAGTGAGACCACGGTGCTGCCCACTGAGCCAACATGCCAGTGTCTTCCCTGATATTTTATTCAGTTTATTTCTAGCGGTTCACTAATCCGTGTTATTCTTGCACGAGTTGACGCAGTCCGATTCAGTGAAGGATCGGATATTAGACTTCAAAAGACGTCGGATCTCGGTTTATTTAGCTGCATTGTAAATGGAGAGAGGTCATTTGGTATGCATTTAAATTCGTACTGTTCCAGCGCCCCCATACCGCTGTTCGCCATGCATACAGCTCGCTGCGTTTGTTCTGCCGAAGCAAAGATCAAGAATCTCGCTCAAGGTTGCAACAGCAAGCATCTCTTTGTAGCGGGTTAGTAAGGCTGTAGTATTTAAGAGTGGCGCCATCACCCTTTCATTTGCTCCTAAGTAGCATAGTTCCTCGACTGTCTCATAGAAGGTTTTTGATGACTAAAGGCTTTATTTGACAGTGATACATCAAGTGAGTGGTTGCAGAGACGGTTTGCGAATGTGAGCAGACCTTGGCAGCTGTGCGATTTAAGTCCTCGCCTCAACAGAGATTGGATTCTGAACCCGGGGAACCGCTTGGCCACACTGCCCACTGGCATGGTGCAGAAATCGACTTCCCCCCGCTCGATTCGGCCCGAGCGGAAAATGTCTGGGGGCTGCCGTGTTTTATAAGGTGCTATGAAAAGGGGAGCGACGCGGAGGCTACTGCTGATTCCTCTCTGCCAAGTTGTGGGGGCGAACAGCACTAACCTCAAGCAGTAGTATTGCAGTTCAGGGAGCGTGGTTCTGCAACTTGTCTCTATCATGGTGTCTAGCCTACAATGCCAGGGTACTTTCACCTATACCTTATTAGCACCTTATTGTAAAGACTCCCATGCTCTCGTGGTAAAAAATATTTAAAAATTAATCATCGGAGGAATAATATGGATTTAAAAATGCACTTTCATTCAACTATATAGTAATTGTTGTAGAACAATTACACTCTGAAGCAGGTTTTCTGCCGAGTTCGATACGGCAAGGTTAATTTAGTGTAAACATCTCATGATATTTACTTATTGTATTGTAGATCTGAATCAAGCACCTTTCGGCTGTTTGCTATTCATGCATTTATTGCACCCACTACATAAAAATTCATATATTTAGTTGTGTATTTAAAGATACAGGTGCCAGCTCTGAGCAACAATGTACAGTTAGTCGGACGTGCCCTTCATCTGAAATAATATACAAACAAAGCATTATACTCTTGTCATAATATGTACTACACAAAATTGGGAGGTACAATGTTTACGTAAGAACAATATGTACTGCTGCCATAGTGCTCAATAGACCTGATAAAATAATGGTTTCCTCTTCACTCTGAAGTCACTGTTTTCAGTGTCTCTGTAATCTCAGCACAGGGCCTCCTCAAATAAAGGTATCAAGGTAAATGTGAAAGCATCCACTCAAAGTAAGTGTGGACCGCAGCAGGGAGGTAGATCACTCGCAGATCTCAGTATTTTGCACTTTTTGTTTTACGTATTTTTATGTCTTGTTTCAGTATAGGCTTCAGAATTAGTGTGTGGCATGGTTATGAAATAAGGATCTAGTGTTCAGTATAGTGCGTAATTATTACCAAACCAGGCTGATGAAATTTTATAATAAAGCTTCACTCCTTTATGTTTTATGATTTCTTTTTCTCTCAGCCTTGTCGCTGCACCACAACAAAGACGACATCTGGAAAGAGCGCCACTTCTGATCCAAGTAAGGACTTTCTTATTTTACTCACTATGTAATCCATCCGTCCATCTTCGGATGGCCTGCCCTGCTCCGGGTCCCGCTGGGCCTGCAGCCTGTCTGAGGCAGCGCAGGGTCCAAGGCCGGGGTACAGTGTGGGCAGCGTGACTCACTATGTAACACTGTGCAGCGATGCTGAAGAATACTGGAGGCCCGCGGGTTTCGGTTTGGTTTGGTGCGCGAAAAACATCAGAGACACATCGAGTTTAAAGAAGCACTAACCCAGAAAGACGGCAAATGCCCGTATGTAAGTTTACGCACTTTCTTTTCACTTATTTAGCGTGTGGTATGTGAAGGTTGATCCGGCTTGCACAAAACTGCGCTGACATAAGGGTTCGTGGGACGGATTACTGAGGTGAGCTGCCGGGACTTTTATTCTGGAAAAGCTTCAGTGACATTTGCGTATTGGGCACGCTGACCTGATGGCTACCCAACACTTTGTATTTATTCTCTGTGCGTATCTGTTACCCTTTTGAGTAAACTTTGGTGACACGACAGTGCATGATTTTAAAGGCGTAAGGTGACCGTTCTCTGCCAGCGCCACAGGGTTAATTGGGGTCTTTAGAGTCTTCCAGATTCCGCTTTTTCGAAGAGGTAATTAAGATTTGAGCTGCGGTTTTCATCTGTATTAACGGCCGCAGCCAGAGTAAATTAACTGGCTTGACAGATGAACTGTACGAATCCTATCACCATTGTCACGATGCTGCCGTCTCATGGCCAGTGAAGGAACGACTGACCACTGGGACTCCTGCGCATTACAAGAACATTGTAATTAATTGAAAACCAAGAAGTGACTGCGGAAATAGCGAGGTGTAATAATTTCTGACGGGCTTTGAGAACTTGGCAGTCAGGGAACTTGGCACCTCCTTTTATATACCGTGTAAGAGCAGTGCTGTAACTGGGAACATTAAACACCCCACGTTATAGGAAAGGTCAGCTCTCTGTAGCCACGGCTGGGAATATCCCTAAGACAGAAATTTTTCTCTAGGTCCAAAGCAATCTTCTATCATCTATTCACCATTCCTGCTTGTACTGTACTATGCAGGGTTGTATGGGTTTGGAGCCTGTCCCAGAGGCCGTGTAAGGTAGGCAATGGGGCAGGGTGGTCTGCACACCCATGACAGGGGTACCCCGTTCGCATCTATGGACAATAAGAGCTCGCCGTAGCATGTTTTTGGACGAGGTGGGGTAATCTGCAAGAAATGCCACAATTACAGCAGGAGGCCGTGCAAACTCCACATGCGCAGAGCTGGGACAGAGATCTGAACTCTGGTTTCTAGAAGTGTGAAGCAAGACCTTCAACTCCCTTCTAATTTATGAAACTAAAGGCGCGTTGTTCTCTTCATCATATTCCCTTTGGTGTGCTGACAACTGACATCCTTTCTAGTATTTTCTAATTCTAGAATTTTTAGTTCTAGTGTTTTCCTATGGTACTAGCAATGTTACTCCACATTTACTCATCTGTAGTTGCCCTTGAAGCCTCAGCAAAGGAAAGACTATGACTGTCATACGTATATATAAATATTAATTTTTTTGCATATTCTTGGTTTCTTTATTATCGTAGACAAAACCACGATGCAGGTGAATATCTAGCTCGGTAATATCGTGCTTTGCGAGCGCCACATTACCGCCGCTGCCCCGTAGCGGATTTTAGCGGCGCCTGTCTGGTCGCCGTTTTTTGTTTTCTTGGGAAGCGGAAGCTTGAGTGTAGGGACCCATCTGCACGCCGCCCAGCCCGTGCCGGACGCTCCGGACTGATTGCTCATTACGCAGCCTCTAATCAGATATTTTACATGCCGCTGAGTGTCATCTCAGCCGCATTAGGCATGGGGAGCCTGCGTTCTGCTCATTCCCCCACCTCGGGGGTCGCAGCAGACTGCAGAGCGCATGGCTGCACAGACAAATTGCTGTGCGACAATACAGGCCCCCACCTCCCCCCCCCGTCCAGCCGTCATCTGGTCAAGGCCCAAGTGACAGACCCCCGGGTGATCGATGAGGGGCATCTGACCATGGGCATTCGCGGCTGGCGTCACTCAGCCGCAGCGAGCGAATTGCATGTTGTTGTTGCAAGGTCTTGGCAGCATCTGTGAGGGGACATTTACACGCCCTCAACAAACACCCCCCCCCCCCCCACCACTACCACCTCTTGGCCGGCTGTTGTTGAGATAAAGGACCTTTAAATGGGACTCAAGCAGTGCAGAACATCTTTTTTTTTTTTTTTTCAGAGTGCAAATTAGCCTAACGTCTCGGGCCGGGGTAGTGCGGCCAGACGACAGCGAGGCTGATATATTACAGACAACGCAGCATATTTTCCCCGTTTTGTATCGCGCTGACGAGACTAATTAAATCTGAACCTTTATCTTTCATTCGTGCCAAATGCGGCAACAATGAATATTTATGAGATCTGTGCAAATGACCCGAGGCCCTCCCTGAGCCGTTCACCACGTTTTTTGGGGGAACTCCCAAACTGCAGCGACCCCCCAAAGAACTGCAGCCCGGCTTGTTTTTGATCAGAAACCATTTTGATCTCAGTTCCAAGCCCATTGTTTCCTGTGGAGTTTCTCCTTTTTCTTAACTGAGGACCCAACTTTTTTTGAACGGATTTGGAATATGGGTTCTTTGAAGAACAGCTTCCCTTCTAACCGGTGTCCTCCGTTTTTGATCCGACGACGTGGTGGCGCTTTGAAGAAAGTTTAAGCTCTCAGGCAGGAATGAGTGAAAGCGGACTTTGAAATACCGAAATAGCCGAAGGTGATCAGGGAACTGCAGCGTCGGGTTGATCGCATACAAATCATTTTCCCACTGAGCGGACGAAAAAGCCGAAATGGCCAACATAACTTCAGTACCACACGCAATACGGGTAGAACTTTCCAAATGTCATGGATATAAAAAAAAATGTTTGAAGATCTTGACCAAAGGAAAGTATTGATTTGTCCAGTTCATTAATTCCTTGAGCAAAACCCTCAGTGTTTTAACGGCGATTTTTTTTTTTTTTTTTGGGTGGAGGTGGGGGGGGGGGTCCTCACAGAGTGTCAACCAATTACGTTGGGTGTTTTAAACACACCGGCAACCAGACAGCTTGGGGCTCATTAGAGAATCCCCAGGAGAGAGTGCATGTATCTTCCCCGGGGGATGCTGTTATAAACGAAGACTGTCAGCCATGATATGGTCTATGGGTCTGCTAGGCAGATCTGTTGATGTACCAATTTAGGACCTCTGACCTGTAGGCCCGACGTAACTCTCAGACCTGGTTATTAGGGGGAAGGTTATTGGGAAGATATTTGTTTTTTTTTTTGGTTAATATAAACTGGATCTTGTCAGGATGTTTAGAAAATTAAATATTATTACAAATAAACCAAAGCTAAACCAAAGTGATTGCTGTTAAAACCACATTAAGCTTAAGAATATAACTATTAACTCTGCGCATTACATTTTTATATCATCTATCTATTTAACTAACTATTGCAGCCGTATTTCAACATAGAAGACATTTACAATGCAGACGATAAGCATGTTTATGTCTGTGTAATGTCTCCACAGCAAAGACTTAACAGGCTTCTGGTACCTTCTTAATATGGTTATTACAAAGCGAAATTGAATGAACTATTTAATTTTATAGCTTTTATCTCTCGCGCTGTAGAATGATTTTCTGTTGTAACTTTCCCATTCTGTTCCGCTGTTTTTCTATTAGCTTTTGTCGAAGTGCCGTTCAGATAGGAGCGATGCTTCCTGAATGAGTCCAGAGAGGGAGAGGCACAGGGTTCGAGGACAGCCAACCACCGGCAGTCTTGCTTTATGTGTATCCTGCCAATCACACTCAGAATTCTTGTTTGCAGTGTTTCTCGGCCCGATTGATTAGTGGTTGGAGGTTGTGGCTTCACCCCATTGAGGTTTATCGATTCCCCCACTTAAGAGCACTTGGCCCAGCGACCACAGGCCCACAGTTCAAGGCACTTATTGAGAGACTGGCTTAAGAAGTATACAGGGCCACCGGGACAGGGCTAGCAGGTAACTTAACGTTTCTCGGCTAATCAGCGAAGCAACTGCAATGTGATGGTGAGATGCTACAGTGAGATTAGCTTGCTAATGCTACTTTCATTTTGTAGCGTATTGTACTATTGCTAATTAGGAAGCACTCTGGGTTATGCTACCATTGATTTGTTATAAGAATCGAGGGGCCAGCTACCGATTCTGCAGCGCACCCACATCCGACGCTGGAAATGCCTTTCTGTAACATCAACAAGTAAGAAAACATGCGTAGCAAGCAATAACAAACTAAGGGCATACTTATAAATCATATTGATTTTAATGCGAATGCACAGAAATAGGCTCTGAGCCAAAGCTTTATTTTCATAGGGGAGCAAGACAGGAAAATCAAATAGTACCTATGTACCTGTACAAATGGCAAATAAAGTATTATGAATGAAAATGCATAAAATATAATATGAATGCATATATACATATATATATGTTAAAATATGTAGATATAAAGAATCACCGCCTACAAACATATTTAGATGTGAAATACACTCACATAGCTGTATAGACTTTTCATATGTGCTTTAAGAGGCTTTGAAGCTTATTACTATATAAAGTGAATATTTACATCCAACTGAATTATGTAACGGCTGAAATCAACAGAAATGTTTTCAGGCCTTTGTTTCACCTTTAATAAGATTTTGAACGGGACAATAAGTGAAAAACAAATAGATCAGTAGGTAGAAATGGCTTAAATTAAATTGAACAGCATGGTATATATTTTTCTGGCACAGACTTAAGTGCAGTGTAGTTGTAAGTTCTGAGCACCGATTCATTGGTTTGAGATGGGTTTTTAGACGAATTGCTTGTCGTTGACTGGCTCGCACATGTGCCAGTCTAAGGGCAACAGGCAACAGATGAAAATAAAATCCCGCCTTCTGGTTTTGTGATGGCGTTGCTCCCCCTCTGAGCCGCCTACTCTGTCTCCTTCAGAGCGTAGCTCTGGGAGTAACAGTTTTCCTGCGTTTTCCTCCAAAAAAAACCCAGCGCACCGGGGACAGCGCCGTCATTTTTCGGGGTGTCCTGCGGGTATGTGTGCGCGCCGGAGCACTCAGCTTCACATCCTGAGCCTCGCCGAGTAAAAACATCTATCGATACAATGGCAGCACCTGGAGCAAACCGGGGATGTCAAACCAACAGAGAAACCGAAAATGGGCCCCTTCAGATGTTGCGGCAAAGGACGGGCTGCCGAGGAGTTACATATCAACGCGGAACACAGATCCTCTATTCTGATGTGTGTGCAGCTGCAGTTGCTGTGACACTATAAAGCTGGAACAATATGGATGCAGCCTCGCTTTCCATTGGATGGAGGAAAAATGTCAACCATGTGATGCAGAACAAGAACAAATAATCTGACGCAGCTGCTGTCAGCAAACGGCAGCTCGTACTCGGTCACCTTTCCATAGTACAGAGACTCCTCTTCTTATGAGCGAGTTGCATTCCGAGCGGGCGTTCGTAACTTGAAATGTCCGTAAGTCGTTATTCAGCATCATTTTGAAGGGTATACGCAAGTGCAAAGAACTAGGGTGCTGGGAGTACGCACGATACGCCGCTGCTGCGCGGCGGGAGTAGCGGCCAGAAGTCGTACCAGGCGGAATTGGCGTGCAGAAAGAAAAAACACTGATGTTGCGGACCGGAAACGGGATTAGTACGTAGTGTCCTCTTCGTTTGTATGTGTGAAAGTTCATAAGTTGAAATTTTGCAAGTAGAGGAGAGTCTGTACTAGTCAAACCCAAAGTTTGCTTTTGTTCCAAGATATAGTGGTCCTTGGGGGGGAATTTTTTTTTGGGGGGGGGGGGGGGGATTTCTTTTGTTCCTGGGTTTAGTGCGGGC
>JAABNY020000035.1:4510707-4524128 GCA_015164015.2 Brevimyrus niger
TTGTCCCCCACACCACTGCAGCCCCAAAAGCGGTTACACAGTAGATGCACATCAACGTCAGACAGGTTAGGAGTGAACAAATGGGATTAAACAGCTGGAAAGTACAAACAAACCCACCCAACCCACCCCCCTCAAAAAAAAATACCCCACTCTGGAATGGGACACGGACAGCCTCAATACGGCCGGTCTCGTCTTTCTTCTCTGTAGTCACCTCTGAAAAAGACAAGACAAACCCTAGTTGGAAAAAAAACCAACCCAAAAACCAAGTCACAGTCTTTGAGGTGCTAATGAATGCAGAGAGTGAGCCCCCTAGTGGCCAAAGCCTTTAGGGGACGAGATGCAATGCAATTTTATTTATATAGCGCATTATCACAACATTACATTGTCTCAATGCACTTGACATTTCTGCCACATAAAGACCCCCCAGTGAGTAAGCCTAAGACGACGGTGGCAAGGAAAAACTCCCTAGAAGGAAGAAACAGACCCAAAGAGGGAGCCCATCCTCCAGGGGCCGGCAGAAGAGTCAAACAAAACAAGATGATATAACTAAACTAATATATGGGTTGCAATTTCATTCTCTATGCAGGGAGACCAATACAAACTAATTTTCCCTTAGGGACTCTGCACAGGTGTGACCAATGCATAGCCACTCATACATCGTTGTACTAAAATGTCGATTTTGTTAATATTTGTGTAACCAAAGCATTTCCATTTTACCCGTTCCGCACGGGAGCATTAAAAATGACTATAATTCACATCTCTACCACCTACCTGCCCCCCATCTTGAAGCCACCTCCACGGTCACCACCACGGAAGCCCCCCCGGCCTCTGAACCCACCACGGTCACCTCCAAAGCCCCCCCGACCTCCACGATCTGCAAGAGAGATATGATTATTCCAACAAGCACGTCCCACCACAACACGGGAGGCTGAAGATGGAAGACTGCTCCCGTACCTCCGCCGCTGTCCGCCGGTTTAGGGGTGCTACATTTGTTGCACTCAAACCGTCGGGCGAAGTTCAGGTTGCCACAAGAGCTGCGGTGAAGAGGGGAGGGAAGCGGATTCTCTGTTAGCGTTTTAACTCCGATGGCATGTAACCTACACAGAAACGCACATACGTTACCTGTTTGGACAAAGCCAATCTCCTCCCCTCATATCGAACCCTCCAAAGCCAGCGCGAGCGCCACGGAAGCCTGAAATCAGAACCATCAGGACGACGGCATCCATTAGCAGGGCTTCACCCTCCCAAAGCAGCGCTTCAAAAAACAGAGAAACACAAAACGCACCTCCACGGCCTCTGCCCCCACCCCGGGGTGAGAATTCTGCCCTGCGGGTAGCAAAAGACACCTTGATCGGCCGCCCGTTGAACTCCTTCCCTGTAAAGAAAATTCCTAGTTTAATACTACGAACACAGGATGTTTCTGAAGAACGGCCCATTGGGAAGAGAGGTCAGCACCTACCGTCAAACCAGTCGATTGCAGCCTTGGCAGAGGGTGGATCATCAAATGAGACAGTGGCTTCCCCTTTGAGCTGGCCCGTGGCCTTATCAGTATATAGATTAATCATGGGCTGCCCAGTCTTCTTGTTTACCTGTAGGTGACATACATCAGGCACGCCATCAGCCAGAGGAAGATGGGAGACCACACACCAAGTAGCAGAGGAGAAGCAGACATCTTACCTTTATGATGCCAATCTGCTTAAAAAAGTCCCCAACTTCCTGGGTGGTGACATCCTCTCCAAGACCTTGGACGAAGATGGTGTTGTTGTCCGAGTTGTCCTCGTCCCCCCCTGGTGGACAGGGGAGATATCAATCATACCTTTAAGGCACGGGGGAATTTGGAGGCAGTGGCAGGGGAGAATTTAACAGGAACCTACCGGAATCATTTCTTTGTCCGTAATCTCTGGTCCCTGAAAAACATCAAAGGACAGAGAGGGCAGCATAAAACAACTGGAGAAAGGGGAAAGTTACATGACTACAGGGCTCACTACCTTTGAGCTAGACAGCTCTGACTGGGCTTGACGCCAAGGTGCTCGTGAATCAGCACCCTGAGTTTCCTACGGGATCAGTCAACCCTTGTGCCATCAGCACTATTTGAGAAGAGTCTACTGAGAAACCACCAGCTCGCTTGTGGGCTATGGCAAGTTCCGTTTCACACAATGTTCACTTCCTTTCTGGGGCAAAATGCTGCCATTTTCAACATGCAATAAATACCACCGTGGAAGATTTTAATGTGTTACATGTAAACACGGGAGAAAATTACGGCATGTCAAACGAGAACCCTAGGACAATAGGAGGAGTGGTTTATGTATGGACACAAGGACAAACTGTGGCTTTTGGAGTCCTGTTCTTTGCCAAAAGACTTTTTCCATGGAAACGGTTCTGATACTTGTCACTTACCACCGTAATTTTGGAAGCCACCACGGTCACCACCTCTGTAGAGGAAAAATCGAAGAAATGATGCCTTCCTTTGTCACACCGAACCCAGTACCCCAATTTCTAGCTTTGTTTAGGGGAGTTTTTTTTTTTTTTTTTTTTTACCAGTTTACACCATGAGTTTCCCCCCTTTGCATGGGCCAATCCTTGGGTCAATCCTTGAGGGGTAACTGACCAATGAGATTTTAGGTGGTCAACCCAAATAATCCCACAGGCCAATGGTCGATCAGTAAGATAATGCTGCATTTTTACCTGACTTTCAATTGATCAACCAGAGGTTACCTTGGTTTTTACTGCATTGAAAAAGGTTTTTCTAGATAGCAGCATCACTCGACACAATGTTATGACATTTTCCTCCACTCTGAGAGATTAAACTGAGCTCCAACAGAAGAGGTCCGAGTAAAATTGCATTCACTTTGAAACCTGTGGTATAAAACGTAGACCAAGTTAAGAGAGAAAAAACACAGAACTCCATGACAGACACTCGTGTATGAACTGCAGATGATGTCAGTTACTCTGAAGCTTGTGGAAAAATTAAAATTTTCCCCCAGGATAGTTTTAACCGAGGGCAGAAACCCAAGCGGTGTGAATTCACAAAGCGGGGACATGACAGGGTGGAGAAGACACCTCCTCATGTGCCAGGCCAACGATCATACCTTCCTGCTTGCGGTCATCGTTATGCTGAAACGTCACAAGCAGGAGACTCAGACCTGCCTGAGCAATAAAGCGTACATTTTTCACAAACCGTTACTAGTGCCAGTTATTCCAGTATGTTCTAACCCAGAGCCACTGGGGAGAGACTAAGCAAACCCCTCCCCAGCCCGGTTTCTAAGGCAACACTGGCAGCCAACTCGCCTTGGGGAGGGAGCATCATCAAAACAACATGGTGCAACGTGAGACTAACCAGCAGGGAACAAATTCCGGATGGTTTTACGGCTGTCAAACTCTCCTGGTCACAAACCAAACCTAGTGGCGAACCTGATGTGGCCTGTCGGGCTCTGCAGGCCTGGGAGTGCGAGTGGGCAACGTTTAACCCAACACCCGCCACACTTAGCTTGGACTTTGAGCATCTGAGAAACAGAGTCACCTTCTCTCAACAGGTATGACCACCACCCGCCCTGGCGCTCATTTTAAGGCCACCGTAACAGACACACACAACCCTAGATCAGCCTTGGTGGGTCCCAGGCAATTTAGCCAATATTCATGTCAGTCATGTCACAGCAGCACTCACTCACAGCAGCCCGACTGCGGGATGAGCAGATGGTGATGAAGACAGGGAATGAATCCCTGTCGTGTTACCAACCCAGCGGCGAGGCCCCATAAAAAATATTTGAAAAGTGTGGTTATTTTTTTTTTAATAATCCGTATCACACCTCCACCAAGTAGCTGAAGGACAGTCCCACCCCCCAATTTCACAAGTTGATGCTCCAGCACGTGGGAAAATCCCTAAAGTCCACCACCATCCACTTCCACCATCCAACGAGAGCACTGAACCAGGACACAGAAGAGCTTAGAGGAACCTCATCAGACGTGACACGCAAGGAGTAACCCTTCCTGTATATCACCATTAAGACTCCATTCACATGTTGACCTGGGTCTCACAGACGAAGGTTCTTTCAAGATTTTAGCTTCTGTGTGCGTGTATGTGTGTGTGTGTGTGTGTGTGTGTGTGTGGGGGGGGGGGGTGCAATAACACACAGGCATGACACTGGCACCTTCTGGACGACGCACAGCAGAGGTGCCGATTACACGGACCTGCTTCCGGATGGCGGCGTGTGGGTGCGTGGGTGGCATGAAGGAAGAGCAGGAGGGGACCTCAGAGGGCCGGAACGCGTACTTACCTCATACCGGGTGGGGGGCCACCTCTTCCATCACGATCGTATCCCCCACGCCCTCGGCCTCGGTACCCCTCAGACCTGTCATCGCCTCCCCCATATCTTCTCATGCCCTGACCACCATCATCATCATCTGCAGGAAGGAGGAGGGCTATTAGAAGCAGCCAGGATTAGTTAGGGTGTGTGTGCGCTGATTAATGACCAAGTAACAGGAACAGACTAGTTTGCATGCTCACTGTACAGTAGTGTTCTCAAACCCTGCGTTTGGGGACCTCCAAACAGAAGAATACTAAAGAGCAAAAATAATAATAATTATAATAATGGCACTATCAATCCCTGTGGGGAAATTCCCTTTTCGTCTACCCCATCTTGCTCTCCATGACACAGAGACACACATGTAGCTCAGAGTAAGCTGGCTGCGAAGGGCAGCCACTTGCAGCAATGCCCATGGAGCAGGGTGTTATGGACCCAAAGATGCGCGACTATTCCTTCAGGCTCGAACCATCCGATCGGAGGCTCAGCCCTCTGAGCTACACGTTTGCACTCTTGTAAAATGTACAAACACCTTAAAGAAAGGAAAGTGTAAAGGGCAAGGCACTGTACAATTGTTGCGTCGTCCAAAATCCCCCTGTTGCTGGCCGGCATAGGGCTGCTGGGTGTAGGATCCCTGCTGGCTGAAGCCTTGTGGCCGCTGCTGGGGCTGCCCATAGGACGCCGTCTGGGGCTGCCCATAGGACGCCGTCTGGGGCTGCCCATAGGACGCCGTCTGGGGCTGCCCATAGGACGCCGGCTGCTGTGGAGGTGGCTGTCCATAGCCCTGTGGTTGTGGCTGCTGCTGTCCGTATGACGAGGACCTCTCTCTGTATCTTCGAAAAAGCAAGATGACATGTGTCGGCCGATAATGTTCGCTCAGAAATTACTAATGGGGTGGTGCCTTAACGCAACACCACGGAAACAGCTGCCCAATAACTGAACAGGTCAGGTAGGCTAGCGCAACTACTGACCAATAATCACTTTTTAGGGAGTCAACCAGTAGGGGGTGCAAGCGAGAGGAACATCTTACCCTCCTGATGGATCTGAGCCTTGTTGGCCATAGCTGTCATAGCTGGTCTGAGACTGCTGTCCGTAGGTTCCAGAATAGCCTTGGGTGGTTTGCCCGTAGTTCTCTGTTTGGGAACAGAGGTTAACCAAGACAAATTCTCTCAACCTTTCCATCCACCAGGCTTGAATATGCATCATTTATTCTGTTGCTGCATCCCATGGTAAACTTCACCAACCTGGGGGGGTGGGGGTCAGGGGTCACATGATTCACTATTGTCCACATATAAAAACATGGATGCTTCTGAAGAGTGTTGGGGTAGTTTGCAAACCCTACAGACTATTTGCTAGGTAATAAAACTGTACATACATGTAAAAGGTGTGTATGCGATTCTAGACTGGCCTCGAATTGAAAAAAAGCTAAAGTTGGGAGAAACCTCACCGTTGTGGTACATGTGCATGAAATATCAAAATATTATTCATAAAAATATAATATGCTGGCTACCTAACTTTGGTACTTTTGTGGCATTGACAGAAATGCTCCAATCCTATCCAGGATCGAAAAAGTCTTTCGGTGCCAAATTCTGATACCGAAACGGTAAATCTCAGTGTCTGTAAGCCAATAAGCATGCAGCATGTCTAAAGATCTAAAGTCACCGGTGACTGGCTGTCTAAAGTAACATTTCATGAGTATCTCATAAAGGCCAGAGGAAAACACATGCCCAGAGACACAATCTACGAACTGGTTTGCATGTGCGTCGTTCTTGATTTTTGCATGGTGTGTGTGTGTATGTATTAACCATTAAGTTGCATTTTGCAACCACTTTTGAAGACAGTGCAAATAAATGTCATAGCTAGACGCACCAGGGCGACTTGTAAATATGCCCCTCATATAGTGGCTGATCACATTGTCATATATCACGTGAAACACCTGGAGGCAGTTAGAATTGGTGTGCATATGTATGTGTGCGTGAGCGAGATCAAAACTTGATTCAATTCCAGAGGCTCTAATGAGGCAGTGCTTAGTGATAAATTTGATCACAAGCATCGGCGCCAACATAGTTTTACAAGTTATGTAAAAGTGCAGAAAAAGACAATATATGGTATTATTTTTGTACCTCAATGAGATTGAACACCTTAAGCTGTAAAATGTTTCTTTTATTCAGTGGAAAGGGAAAGATCGATCCGCAGGCCAGAATTATTTACGAATCACAAACATGTCACAGGTCGTAAAAGTAAACTGACCGTGAGACACGCGCATTTCAACTAGTTCATACGCTCACCGAAGCAAGAGATAATACCCAGCAACGTGTCCCATTATATAGAAATAATTGACAAGGTGCAGGTATAAGGAGTGGCGTTTTCTGCCAAGTTCACGGCTGTCCTGAACGAGCTAAGAGTTAATAGCCACCTACGAGCCAATCAAAAAATCCCATTTATTGCATGTAGTCCCGTTGCAAACATGTTATTGCATGAATGTGCCCACATAGAGCGCAGACAAGGTGTGACTTGCAGAGCAGGATCCAATGAATGCAGTAGGCAGGGCTGTAAAGTGTCATACACAGACGTGAGACTCACACGCCGCCCCTAACAGATGTAATCTCACTCTAAACATTTGATAAAACTTGAGAACCCCAGTAAAACATAAATAGAAGGCTGTGTCCCATTATGATCTCGATCAATCTCCCCAGTAACCAACCAATAACCAACCAGATGACTTCTGCAAATAAAAGATTAGTGCTGTAATGTTTAATGTACTATTGTTGGTGTTGAAAATTATTTACAAACATACTGAAATTGGAAAAAAAAATGCTGCTCAGAGACCAGTATTGAAATCAAGGTATTGTTGTGGTACTGGTATCAAAAAATGTTAGCCATATATGTTTAGAAAACCATGGATCTTTCCGTATCTGCGCACGCAGAGTAGATATGCAGATGTTCCGTGTGTGCAGAGATGTGTGAACCAGCCTTAATAGTCTCACTCTGCCAATGTAAGGCCTCAGCCTGACGACTGAGCCAGTTAAGCACCTTAGGAGTAGGATCCGTGTGCGTTACAGTACCTCACAACATACAAAACCTTGTCAATTCTATAATGCGATAAAGGTCAGACTCTACAAAAACAGGTAGAGGTGGTGTCATGATATTAGGCAGACTTCCACTATTGCTCAAAAGACTGCATTTCAAGATCTAACCATGTGGTACCACGTCAAAGAAGCGATCACTTACCAGGCGGTGCGTAGCTGCCAAAGCTCTGACCACCATGCGATGATCCATCACTCCCTTGACCGTAGCCCTACGCAGCAAAGGCACAGCACAAGATATTTATTCGTTCAGCTGCCGACTCTGGCCTGATCGAGTACGGTCCGATCCTAAGATCCAAAGCACGTACCTGCGCACTCTGTTGGTAACCCTGGGGAGGAGGCGCGCCGTAAGATGAATAACTTTAAGGAGAAAACATTAAAATGTTTAGATTACAACCAAATGTAAGATTTTGTGGCTTTTCTAGTGAGCAGCATAGCGCCGACACCGACTTTGAGCGCCAGCGGCCAGGCTCGTCATTGTGTCGTGACAGTACAACATCGTTTGGCTTAAGAATACGTGAAGCATCTCGGTAATACCATACATATCAACTCAGTATGTGACCGTACCTCTGCTGTGGAGCGCCAGGCTGACCGTAACCAGATTCTGCGGAAAGAGGAAACCGGTCAGGGAGGCACACCGGGTGTAGCTAACCAGACGGCTCTGCCACTTTAAGGGTGCCTGGGCATGAATGTGTCCCCGCGATAGATGACAAATGTGATCAAGGAACCGTGAACGCCAGTGAAAGTTCACCTCTCGATTACCCCAAAACAAAGAACGCGGCGCCCAAACGCGCCACCATGCGCCGGCGTGGTCTGAGGCCTAGCACGCCTTCAAACATGGCGGACAAATAAGGCCCAGCACCAAACTACATATTCGCCTGCAGTATGATCACTATCGGCAACTAGAGATATGCGTCTATTACTGCCAGGCTGACTGTGCGATAGGCAGGTGAGCAGTGAATGCTGCAGCCTGTAGCCGCGCACCGGCCCATAAAACACCGGGTAGCCCCACCATCCGCCGCAAGGGCGCTTAAATTCAAATTCGTACGCATCTCACGAAAGTTCAATGTACAAATAAATACTGATATGATATTAGTGAGTCACAAAAGCTTACCAGAAGCCATTTTCCAGCTCGTAATAAAACCACTACTCCACCTTTTAAACTATTTCACGTTTAAAAACCCGACACCATGAAGGCGCCCAATGCGGATCTTATGAACTCCGACCTTCCGGTTGAAACTACCAACTTCCTGTTATGACGCGTTTATTTAACACTGCGATTGTACTTGACGTTGTGTTATGGGCAGCGTCGAGGAATGCATAACCGCAGCCTATGCAACGCTGTAATTCGCATATATTCTCGGCACAGTTTTGGTGTGGCGTTTTAGTAAAGCTCCATTGTTTGTCTTATATTCTTTGTTGTACTGGAGTCCCCCTATTTCTTATGTGGAACATCCCAGATACTTCCGGTTAGCGTCACGTGGGAACAGCCATCTGCGGCATGTCGTCTTTACACCAGTCAGTATGCGTCGAATAATGTGTAGTTGCGTTTACGTCCCAGGTCCATAGTAATTAATATACACTGATCGAGAGATGCCTGAAAGTGGACGTAGGACGTTATCGTGTGTATCTTTTAGTGTAACAGGTGCAGAAGAATGTGCAGCGCTGTCAGCTGTAGGCTAAACCCCCTTTCATATCTAACTTGTATTACAGTATTCACCTAGTTATTGAAAAGATCAGGGCAGGTCTTATCCGCAATGGGCCGGTATGTATGCAGGTTTTTGGAATAACCTGTAGGTCAGTTGTTCAAACCCAGGTGTGAGGACTCTTTCAGCCAATCAGTCCTCTAAATAGTAATCAAATTAAGGAGTTTCAGTGAAAACCCGCATACACACCAGCCCTTTGCGGATAAGATTGGCTATCCCTGGACATCAGGGTGCCAAGCTTACCTGGGGCTTGACCTTTTTTAAAGGAAGATGAGCTAAAATACAAATATAATAATTATGCGTACAGTACAGTATATGTGAGGGATGTTAAAATATGCAGATGATACAGTACCTGTACAGTGCTATTTCAATACATAAAAATTAAAATATTAAAAATACAGTATATACAATATAATTTCTCCGCAGCTTAAGGCACCGTTTTCTTTCTCAGCTCCCTCTGTTTGCTACCATGTGCATGTTTTGATTTCCTAGTGCAATCCATACCTTACTGTCATGAAATTTAAGTGCAGCATGGCTCCCAAAAGAAACCTGTTGAGGAATCCAGGAAGAGATACTGTAGCATCGACTTGGAAATGAAGCAGAACATGATAAAGCAGCGTGAAAGTAGAAAATATGTTAACGCCGTGCCACATAATTTTTGCTTTTCACATCCCACCACAACCACCATCCTGAAAAATAAAGAGAAGATTAAAGAAGCTGTTAAAGGATATGCTTCGATGAAGGCGACAGTATTGATTAAATACAGGAAAAGCCTGATATCTGACATGAAAAAGCTTCTTGCAACATGGATACAAGACCAGGCCCAAAAGCAAATCCCCTAAGCACTGTGATAACAGCAAAGGCATTGTTGCGTTTCAAAACTTTAAAACAAAAAGCAGGCCCTGATTGTGATGTGCAGTTTCAGGTACCTCTGGCTGGTTCACACAGTTTAAGCAGAGGGAACATCTCAAGGTTAGTGGTGAGGCTGCAGGTGCTGGTGCAAAGACAGCTGCCAATTATCGTAGGAGGATATTTTCCGGAACAAATTTTTAACATGGATGAAACGTGCATGTACACGAAGAGACTGTTGCAATGAACATTCATCAATCGAGAAATGAAGTCTGCGCCTGGCTTTAAGTTGCACAAGGAGCGTGCAAGTGTAGTTGGCAGTTAATATGATAGTCAGCCTTTTGATTGCAAAAACTAGAATGTTATCAATGTTTAAACAGTATTAACAGATTCAGTCAGAAATATGGATGGGTTTAATCTCACATTTTATTATTTTAAAAACACTTGTCTATTTTGAAACAAAGAAACATTGCATATAAAATTGGATTACGCTGTGTATATGTAACATGAACAGTACCAGTTTCTCAAATATACACACATCTCGATCCCAGCCCCACTGAAACATCCTATAATGTTTGGCTTAGAAGATATGAAAGTCATTTCTTTTTAAAAAATCATCTTGGATATTGCAGCCCACAGAGAATACAAGAGAAGGCACTAGTGTAACATATAAAATTTATACTTTATGATCCAGTTGAACAATTACAAAAAAAATCTCATTTAGAACATAATATTGTTTTCACGGTGGTTACGGTTTACCCCATTAGCATAATAGCACTGAGTGACATTCAGCGAGCTTACTCTGGAACAGAACATCACAAGGTTGAAGGCATATGGACCAACTGACTCAGCCATGAATAAAAAGCACATACAATGTGACCTGGCATTGGTGCCAGCAAACGGACTGGGGCATTAACATCAGTTCAACTGCTAGGCATGAAAGATAAACTGCAAGCTGACTCCAGAATGGATTTCTACAAAATACCTCTCGACTGCCATTATTCTGTACCAACTTACTGGTTCTGGTAGTTGTAGTAGTCAACCTGTAAATGCAGCCATGACCTTGGTTAAATTTAAGGTTCATGGTTTAAAAACTCTTTTTAAAGTATACTATCGCCACAAGTATAAAATGACATATTCTAACAACGGTTTTCAACTTTTAATAGGCTCCTCGTAGCGAATGTCTTGATATGTCTTGGAAAACCTGTTATCATGAATAACAAATAATAATATTTATAGTTAGGTGGTTTTAAGAAGTTGGGCTCATGACCAAGATATTCACGCCTTCCAATCCTATTAAGGAAATTGCTATGGGACCCTAGGAGAGGTTAAACCCTTCATTCAGAAATATACATATACAGTGGTTTTAAAATATCAGCATGGTGACTGTACTGCTTTGAATGAGTCTGTTGAGAGAAAAAAAAAAAATCTCTTTATTATTTCCACTTTGTGGTCACATAGAATCACAGTCAGGCACCCTAACGTGATTGATCTTTAACCAAAACTTTGCCCTTTTCATGTTAAACCACATACACAGCTGCGGATCTCATGGCTTCTTAATGAAACACCAAATGGCACATGCATGGCCAATTCACACCTAGGCAGTGCCTAAACGTTGCACAGTGTATGTACAGTAAGCATTGTCTATGTAGGAAGAATAGCATGTAGCACTCTGACAGTGTCTTCTGATACATACAGTTTGTGCACTTCCCAGACATGCACACACTCAGCGTTCCGTCCGCAAGTAATGCTCATCACATAAAATGTCATCCTTTCATTTTGTTTGAAGTTACTGGCTGCATAAGGTTTGCTGCTACTGCAAGTCTGCATTAATGTCCACAATCAGCTGCCCAAAATGCACATAGTCTGAGGCTGTACATTAAATCTCATTTTACACAACATCAGAGACACCAATGACATCACATGACATTTTGCTCAAATCATTTTCACCCCGCACCACTGTACCCAATGGCTGCATCGCTGATCGGCCACAGAGACATTCGGTTTGCTTGGTTAGTGGACTACTGCAAAAAGATAATCATAAGAGTTAAAGACCCTGCAAATGTGCAGGGCAGTAGGCCGGAGGGGAACAATTTGGACATGTGAGCAGGGAGGTTTTTCACTTTTGAAAGGGAATAATGTGCAGGGAGGGGGCGTGCGAGCTGGGCCGTTTGTCAGACGTCCGAGGTCTTCAGCTCCAGACGTCCTGCGAGTAACGACCTTTCGTCATCAGCTTCTTGATGTAGTCCACGGCCTGAGTGTGGGTCAAGACCCCGAGCTCGGCGGCAATGTCGTAGAAGGTGTTCTGCACGTCACGCGCCATGTTGCGGGCATCCCTGGGTGGGGCAGCAAGAGTGGCACTTAAGGATACGGCCCTGCAAACCCGAGGTGTGCAGCTCGGCAGGTTAGGATGCTGTGCTTGTGTTCGCGAGGTTGCAGCTTCGGAGCACATGGTCAGCGGAACTGCCAGATGCTCGAGGGACTGAGCGCTTTCTCAAAAATATGTCACTAATAACTGAAAACGTAAGCCTGCAGCTCACTGGAGGAACCTGCTGTTGGACCACAAGACCATGTACTCAACATGAGCTGCTCTGGGATGGAATGTCCAAATAGGTAAAGCTGTAGGTATCTAAACCAAGACATGGAACTTCACAGTGACAGAATGCCGTGAGGCCTCGGAGGACCGCTACTCACCCACAGACATAGATGTGGGCGTTATCTGTGTGGATCAGCTTCCATAAATGCTCCTTGTTCTTCTTCATAAGATGTTGCACATACACCTGTCAAGAATCAACACAGAACAGGGAGGGGTGGGAAAAGGACAAGATTTTGTGGGTCACAAAGCTGACAAGTCCTGAAGAAACCAGGAAAAAACATGCAGACAGATGTCTGCTCCATCCCATGAGACCCCAGAGCCCCCCACCTTCTCTCCTTGGTCTCGTGAGAACGCCACGTTGAGCTGCGTGACCACTCCTGTCCTCTCAAACTCCTCCAGTTCTTCTCGGTAAAGGTAGTCCTCAGCCTTGTGACGACAGCCATAGTAGAGCACGGTCTCGCCTACTTCCTTACCTGCGAGACAGGATGTCATTTGAAAGCTTTTAGAAGGGATGACAGAGACCCCAGTTACACTGTAACAACACTGGTAACCTGGACGTTAGATGGCGGAGAAGGTGCACCTTGAGACTTCTGCCAGCCTCGCTCCTGGATGAATCCCATGAACGGAGCGATACCGGTCCCTGGGCCAATCATGATCACCGGGCTGCTGGGCTTGAAGGGCAGTCGGAACTGGGACTTTCTGACGAACATGGGCACCGTGGGCTTGTTCCCGTTGTCCGTCACCACCTTGTTCTTCAGCCAGTTTGTGGCCACGCCCTTGCTGGTCCGGCCCGTCAAGGTCTTGTACTCCACCACCACTGCGCAGATGTGGATGCTGTTGGCGTGAACCTGCGAGGAGAAGCGTACCCGTCATGTGTGTCATT
>JAABNY020000035.1:4564995-4602069 GCA_015164015.2 Brevimyrus niger
TTTATTGGGCCCTGGATTTTCCTGTGTTGGATATCTTTTTGTATTTTGATGATTTTTGGATTTTCAGTAAAGTTTTTGGTTAGTAACAAATTCTGTGCCCCTGAGTCTGCTTGCTGGTCCCTCACAGGTACCTTGGATGCGGCCAGCAGCTGTGCAGTGCTGGCTGCGACCTTGTGGGACGACACCATTAGCTCCTCGATCTTGTTGTGGCCCTGGGTCAGCTTGCCAGCGACATCCCTGTTCACATGGATACCCTGTGACACTAACCAGATGACAAGATCAGAAAGGAAGAACCTCTCAAAGCTGGTAGGTTTAAGACGACTTACACCATCATTGCGGCATTCAGGCCCACCGCCTTGGAGGCTGAGATGAGGCCTTCAGTCCAGCGAGAGTTTCTAGCATAGAACTCCTTCACGGATACTGCCCCCTGCAGGTATTTAATATACAACATTTAAATCATGCACATTATAAAAATGACATACATGGAAGGCAAGGTGGAACCTTCCAGGTTTCAGTCTGTCTAAACTTTTGCAATCTGAACATTAAACAAAAAGACTTCAATGTCTCCATACTCACCCTTCCACTCTTCACAATGTCCTGGTGCAGATCCTTTGAAGATAGGACCAGAGCTTTGACGGCCAGCATCAGCTCAGTGCAGGACACCAAGATCCTGCAACAGTATCAGGGATGGTGAGAGAGGGTAACGTAAAGCCCCAGAAAAATTACACCTCCTCTGTGGGGGCTGAGAGGTCAGATTTAAAGGACATGAAGGTGAGGCAAAGTGGTAAGACTTTACAAGGGATCTGACCTTTTGATGACCTCCATCTTTATACCTTTGCCCATAGTCTGTGTCTTGCTGAGCATTTCCTAAGTAAATATGTAGAAACAGTCGAGGATGGGAGCTAATTGTCAGGGGATTATCCATCAATCACAATCACTTAATATGCCGAATGTCATAGCTCAGTGGTTCTTATGACACATGTGCAGGCGTCACCTCAATCCTAGTAGTCGCAATCTCCACTGTGATGGAGGTTGCTGCCATTTCCTGCTCCACCATATTGGCCAGCTCCCTCTGGTTCAGCTCCAGTCCACGGGGGTGCGGGTTCTGTGGGGGTGTGTTGAGAAGAGCAGGCAATGGACCTGAATCCAAACGTATCTCCCGTGGTCCGATTGAGCAGAAAATATGGCTCAAAATAAGCCAGGAAAGCGTACTAAGTGTGACAAATAGGTCAATTTCAGCAATAATAATACCATATGATTATTAATACTTTAGACTCAAGTCCTAGTGGATGTGGTCACCTTGGCTGTGATCCGGATCGTCTCCAGCGAGACCTTTAGTCCAGTGACGTCTGCATTTCCCATGGTGTCACGGTCCTGGAGCTGCTTTAACACTATCAGAACCTGGGAGCCAAATATCTTCACGGCCTGAGACAGTGCTGGGAAAACACAGAGGGGCAGCACTGGCACCAGCTGGCTCTGGCCCACACGCACACACACAAATCTCACGCTGAGTGTTTCCTGCACGAGATGACAGTATCACTCACAGCTGCCCTGGTCCACAGGGGCACCAGCCTGCACAATCATGTCTCCAACTAGGTGACCCAGCTGGACCACGGATTGCACCATTTGCAGAACATCTACATGAGAAGATACCACAGTCAAAGCCCCATCAGTACACATGGGACCAGGACTTCACTGGAGGTCCCCTATACACTGACATACCTGCCTGGTGTTCTGTGTGGTGATCCTGATTGATCTGCAACCTGTCCAAACAGTCGAGAGCTGCCTGACACCTTGACAAGAGGTGGTCTGCAAGGAGAAGAGCATCAGAGCTAAAAGACACTGACACACATAGACAGAAGTTCCTGGTACTGGGCTAGGGCAGCACTGCCCAGTGATACAGTCCCTTGGTGGGACAGATGAGGAGATGGAAGATTAGCAGGACCCAGCCAGAAGGAGAGGGAACCCGGGAACGAGAACAAACCTGTGAAGCAGGTGCAGCTGTGGTGTGCTGGGCTCTCCAGCTGGACCAGGGAGTCCTGGATGATTCTCTGGGCCTCACCCAGCACCCCTTGCAGGGCTGCCTTGCGGGCAGCTGCTAGCTGACTCTCTAGAGCTTGTACCCTGCTCGCCTAGATTGACAGGAACAGTCACAGTTCACTGCAAATCCATGCATCTGTACTCGCCAAGATTTAAAATCTTAAACCTGGAAATAGTGCATTATCTGAAATTGTTTACTGGTTTCTGTCTTTGGATTTGTGGTGTTTTCTTAAATTGATCATAAATCTGTCTTGACTTGTATTAGTCCGAAAATTGTGGCATTCACTTATTTACTGGTAAAACAAGCTACATTAGACAAATTGAAAAATGATACCATTCTTTTTTCCTTGAAAACTTGTTTCAAGGTTCAGTGCCAAGCTGAAGATGCTTGATTTTAGAGTGACACAAAACATATTTTACGAAAGTATTTTTTATTCAATAAAAATGGGGAAACATGCTTCACCTGCAAGAAAATGAACGGCCATTCTTGTCTTCTTGTCTCTTTCTGTCTCTAGCTGACTTTCTCCCTCACTCTGTTGCTAGACAGCTCTCTCACCGTATAGTTCTCTTTTTTCACTCTCTCGCACTCCCCCCTTATTTTGTATAATAATGTTGTAAAATGCCATTGGGTGTATCAGGGTACACTGCTGACTTCTCTCAGTTGTAAGTAGATGTTGGAAAAATTCAATTCAATTCAATTGCAGCGTGTGGCTCAGTGGGCTAAGCTGTGTGCCTGTAATCACAAGGTCACTGGGTTAAGCCCAGCCTCGGTATGTCTGCAGGTCCTTGAGCAAGACCCTTTACCCCCAACTCCAAGGGTGCCGCTCCTGGTGGCTGCCCTTCGTGGACAGCTTGCTCTACATGAACAAGTTGATAGAGGCATAAAAAGAATTTCCCCACAGGGATTAATAAAGTGTCAATTATTATTATGATTGCAGTTTCTTGTTTTAAACTGTTTAAAGATTAAGAACTAAATTTAAATTAAAAATGGCTCTAAGCCAGCTTGTTTCAAGTAACAGCATAATCAAGCCACACTAGTTTTAAGTGATAGCGACTTAAATTATGGATTTATTTTGTTACTCCTTTTTTCAAGTGTTGTAAAGTTAAAATTGCTTTTGTTTTGGGAGAGCAGGGTGGTGCAGTGGGGCAGCATTGAGTGGTGCAGTGGGGCAGCACTGTCACCCCTCAGCTATGGAACCAGCCGGCGTCACCAAGTCTGCGTCATGATTCCATGTGTGTGGAGTTTGCATGTTCTCCCCGTGACGTCGTGGGGTTTCCTCTGGGTTCTTTCCAGGCACACTGAGGCTAACTGGAGGTTCCAAGTTGTCTGTAGGTGTGTGTGTGCCATGGATGGATGGAGGTTTTTGCTTATTTTCATTTATTATTGTGCTGTGTCAAGCCTAAGTCATTTGATCTTAAAATGCCCATCTTTATACTAAATTCAAACCTTTCAATGCTTCTCAGAGCCTGCTTTTTCTGGACTTGAGCCAACGTATTTTAAGAATTCTTGTGAAGTAAAAATAACTTACTGCATGGGCAGATCATTTCACTAGAATTAAGTCATTTTCTCCTCAAATTCAGTGTCCATTTCTTGTATTCCAGGTAACATATATTGCAGTGTTCTGACAGAATGAGAAAAAGAATGACCACACACACATGGTTTTGGAAGCCTCTGGCTGCCTACCTTTTGGTTAAGCTGGTTCTGCAGGCTCTCAGCAGTCACTTTCCCAGCCTTAGTCTCTCCAGCCAGTCTACTCTGAGCCTGCTCTAGCTCTAGCTTCAGCCTGACCACCTCTTGCTCCCTGCAGCTGATCACCTGAGCCAGCTCTGCCCTCTCTGCCTCCAGGGCACTGAGGTTAGAACTTAGGGCATAATTTGGCTGGGGGACAGAGAAACCCACCCAGCACAATGAGATGGGCGGTATGGGGAAAAAGAGAAATGGGGGTCAATTAAACTAAATAATACCCATCATCTTCATCATCATAATCATTTTCATCACCACCATCATCACCATTATTATCATCATCCTCATTATCTTTCATCTGATCTTCTTCATCACCTTCATCTTCATCGCATCATCGCATCTTCATCACCATCATCTTCATCACCACCATCTTCATCATCACCACCCCCACCATGATCATCCTCATTGGCATTATCTTCATCACATCATCTTCATCTCCACCATGGTTATCCTCAGCCGGTTCATCAAAATCATCATCTCCATCACCAGCATCACATTATTTTCCTTATCACCTTCATCACCATCATCTTCATCATTACCATCATCTTATTCACTATCTTCATCATCATAATTGCCATCGTCATGACAATCATCTTCTTCTTCTTCTTCATCATCATTCATGGCTTTGATGAATCCTCACTTTCAGTGAGTGAGTTCCCAGGTGATACTCCCTCCAGCACTTCCTAGCATCTATACTCACTTTTTGTGACCTGAATCTGCTGTTGTGATAAATGAACACCCATCTACTACACATATCAAGGATTCTGAGAAGAACTGTAAGCTGTCAATGGATTGGCTGGGGGTCTCCCTTGGCATCCTTGGAGGATTATTATTGAGCAGAATGAGGACTGCGGCCCAGGCGGCATGTCTACCTGCTCTGAGGAGGCCATGCTCTCCTTCAACGAGTCCAGTTCCTTCTTCACAGCCAGTAACTGTCTGTGCAGGGCCTGTTGCTCCTCCTGCAGAGAAACCAAGAAGACATAAAGCATGGAGGACAGGCAGCAGCGAGGGAGGAGAACAGGACAGACACACACCGGCACATGAAGAGAATAAGGGACACATGCAGAGAACCAAGATGCAGGGAGACACACACCGATAAATGCGGGAGGCTCTTCAGCCATGAACTCAAATGCACCGCAGAGAGTCATGAGATCAAAGCATATCAACAGAAGAGATCGAAGTTTATATGTAGAGGGTACGGTGATGCAGAGGGAGGGCATAGCATCTCACCCACTGCACAGCGTCCCCGCAAGATGCCCCGGCCTTGTCCTGCATCCCCCCCCGAAGTAGCTCTACCTCATCCCTGGCCGCCTCTGACAGGCTCACCTGCTGTGTCACCTCAGCATGCTGGGAAAAAGAAACAGCTTGATTCCATCTCTCCCTCATGCCAGAGGTGGAAGGATCTCGTCCAGAAAGTACAACTCCAGACCAAGATTTTGTTTCAACCAACTAGCCCTCATGCCCAATAGGTGGTGATACAGTGAGTAAGGAACCAAAGCATTGCAGGGTCAGAGGAAGGAGACCCTTGCTGCAAAAACCAGCTTGATTACCTTAAGCTTGTTAAGCTGTTTGACCAGTTTATGATAGTTGATCAGCTTAAGGTATGTTTTTGCATGACGATTTGATGATTCAGTTGGCCATACTAGCATGACTAGCTCAATAGGCTAATCACTCAAGCCAAACCAAGTGGTGATCCACCCAGCTAAACCATCAAAGAGCATCAAGAGCTCAGACAAGACCATCTTAGACCATCCTAGACCGTCTTAGACTGTCTTAGATCATTTTAGACCGTCTCAGACCATCCTAGACCGTCTTAGACTGTCTTAGACCATTTTAGACTGTCTCAGACCATCCTAGACCATCTTAGACCAGCTAAAGCAAGCTACCAGCATTAGCTGCTTTTTAGTTGCTTTTCTTCAACAGGGCATATTTGAGCCAATGGGTCTACATGTCCATCTAGCACATCGCTGGGATTGGCCCCTGCTTACCTTCCTCAGCAGGTCTGCGTGGCTCTGCACCAATTCAGAGTACTTCTCCTTCAGCTTGCTGTAGCGCTGCTCATTGACCTGAGCCTTTCCTGCGACAGAAGCACAGCAGATGTGCATCAGTACCTTGGGGGAGGTTTCCAAGGGCACTCCAGATACATTTACACATTACAAGCCATTATGAGGTGTCACACAGCATGAAGCATGACGTGAACAATCGATTGGGCTGTAAGCTTTGAGAAGGAGTCAGCAAAGCAGGAGAGGGAAGACTGAGAATGAGAAAAGAGGGTTTGGAGGGACCTAGAAGACTCCATAGGAAAAATGCGACTAATGGCTAAACACCACCCTCTTCCCCCAACCCAACCAAAGGAGGACCCTAAGGCTCACTCTCGATCTCAGTGAGGCTTCGCTGCTCCTTTTGTGTGACATTCCGCAGTCGCCGCAGGTCCTCCAGCTGGACCTTCAGAAACTCCTCCTCTCCCAGCGCCTGCTGCCTCAGGTATCGCTGCTCCTCCAGCTCCACCTCCAACTCCCTGACGCGGCCTTGCAGGTCCTGACACAGGCAGGAGCTCTGTGAGGGGTAGGAAGTTCACACACATGGTTAGCAGAAGCACAAAGGGACCTTAAGGGTCCTTCTGCAGAGGGCCAAGCCCATGTAACCAGCTGGGAGACTTGGCAGGAAATCAGCAGGCAAGCGATAAATATACAGAGGATCTGGACCAAGTATGACCCCAAACAGCACAGACAAGAGAACAGGCAGCAGTTAAGAGAAACAAGCTTGGATACATTTATGTTTGATCTCTTTTTTTGATTAAGAACTGGGTGTCTGGAGTCTGTGCTCCACAACCATGCTCACTTCCATCCGGAAGGACGTCAGCTTCTCCTTTTGAGTCTGCAGGTCCCTCGTGAGCTGCCTGATCTGGAGGTCCCTATGACGAAGTGAAAAGTATAGAAGATAAAATGTCAGCAGCAGAGGGCTCGCCCGACCAGGTCTGGCCACTGAGAAGATCAGGACTCCTGGAAAAAAAGAATCCAATCCCCAGGGTTTCCTGTTCTGGGAGCTCACTTATCATCCTTCTGTTTTCCATCCTGCCTGCCCTTGGGCTCCAGGGTGGCAGAGGCACCTATGGCGTCGTCATATTTTCTTTCCCCGATGCTCTGAGGAGGAAGGAGGGACAGTAAGGCAAAGACAGCCCCCTCAGGCACAATGGAGCCCCCGGGGTCCCTCACACTGCAGCAGTACCAGCGTGACAGGGCCATCTGTGTCCACCAGGTGCTCATTCTCCGGAGACTGGGGCTCAATGGGAATCAGCACGACGGGGCTGACGTGGTCTGAGAGGGCTGAGGACCGCAGGAAATTTGGCAGTTTCTAGGAAGGAGGGAAGAACAAGGAACAAACATGAAATATCTGCCACCTTCCAGCTCTCCCAACATCACAGGTAAGAAGGGCAACCAAGAGACTACTAAGCAAAAATGAACAGAACAGCAACATCAGACCCACGTTCTGCAGCCATTCTGGGCCTGACAGGCTCACCTCAGGCAGCTGGGGGATCTGGATCAGTCGTTTGAAGTATTGCAGGTTGCTTGAGCGATAAAAGAAACCCTTCAACCTGGACCGGAGAGAAGACACCAACATATGGGCATGACCACAACTAATTAAGATCGCCTTATCATGGCTGATGGACACTATCTAGAAGGATATTAGTGGAGAAAACTGCATAATTAACACAAAGTATACGACAAGTGTTCAGTTTCTGTTGTGATTTTAATGCAATGTGTAACATCCAACCAGTATAGACGATTCATAAAAGCAAGGAGAATCAGGAGCCTGGAGGAAGGCCTCTCTACGATTAAGCAACAGCCCAGGGCACTGCCCCCTCAACCCAGGATCCCGTGTGAACGCACTTCATGAACTGTTCCTGGAAGCGATCCCTGTGACCCTGGAGGGTGTCAGCAGGCAAGCCTGTGGGCGAGCGAGAGATGGAGACAGAGAGAGAGAGGGTCACCAAGATGAGATGAGCTGAGGGACTGTGTGGGTGGAACAGGATATGACATCATCTGGAATTCTGGGTTAATCGGTGCGTGGGAAAAGGAATACTTGCTTTAAGTGCCCAATATTGGTCTACGGAGGTACTATTTCAGTGACCTCAAAACAGAGCAGAGATAAGCCTTGCCCCCAGATTGATAATGACAGACATATGTAATTAGGGGGGTGAGTGCAGGGATTGGCCAGGGTGCCAAGCAGAGGCGGGACCTACAGCAGTGCAGCTTGAAGAGCAGCTTGACAATGTAGTCGTACAAGTAGCTGGAGTCTAAGATGACCTGGATGAGTGGAGCCAGGCGGCATTGGCCAGCCGCCGTCTCCGACACGGAGCGGGACATGTCCAGGGAGCTGAATACTGGAGGGGGGGGCTTATCAGTACAGCCACCACATCCTTCGAAACTCCGCCCTCCATCACAGACCACAACCTGCCATCTGATGGCATCTTACCTCCCAGGAAGAGGTTCAGCTCACACTCCAGGTAGTCAAGCATCTCGACTGTGATCTGGAAGCTTCACTCAAGCAGGTGGGGGGTTCAGATAATGAAGCAAAAATGAGACAACGGGAAACCAAACAGTTCGTCATGTAGAGACTGCAAGAACGACAGTGCACAGATTTTCTTCTCGGCCTCAGAACGGATGTTCTGGATTGCTTACAGGTTGTTGACATCATTCTCTCCCACATAATCCAGCTGCCTGTCACTCATCTGCAGATTCCCTGGGAAGTGTGGATTCTGAGAGACAGACACAAGATATGTTACTATAGTATTTTACAGTTTATTTTTGAAGAGTGTCTGAAGTACATACACAGCTAATCCACGCCAATGCCGGTGTGTGTCTGTCCTTTGACTGATAACAACACACAATAACTAATCAAAATGCTTTCCACATAATATTACTCTTCTATAAAAGTTACATGGAAAAATGTTGCTTGGTAAGCTTTGGAGTTGGTCTTAAAGAGGGACACTCACTTTGATGTGGAACTCCAATTTGGTGACGAGTAATTTGAGGTAGATGCTACACAGCTTTCCATATCGCTCCGCCAAGTGACCCTGCAGGTGACACAGCAGAGGAGCAGATGGCAAAAGCCACCGGATTCCAGCTGCACCCAGTGGCAGAAAGGAATCGCAGCAGAGAGTGCAGAGGAGCTGAGCCGAGGTCAGAGGACTTAAGACCAGAGACACAGCACTGCATGACACAATGGCCCAGGGGACTCATAGTGAAACTGATTAGAGGAACCGAAAGTAAAAGGGTCCAGGAGGGAGCCAGTGCTTCGGACTGGCACACTTCCTCTTGCAGTCAGCAGAAGCGGCGAGTATCGGGGGACATTCTCAAATAGGAGAGATGTGACATTTAAAGAAGCAGCATTGGCATCCAAAGAAACTGTGCTTCTGTTCTCTATCCAACAGAACTGCAGCAAAAAAGAAAAAAAAACAAAACAAGAAAAGATCTGGCTCTCCTTCATCCCTGAGGTTTTCCTGTCTCTCAAGCTGGGAAAGCAGGGCGCCGGGCTCACTAGGACTGAGAATGACACCCCGGCCTGGATTAAGACCCCATTCAGACCCCCTCTTTGTGACCCCCCCGCACCTTGTGACAATGCGACAATTTCTACACCCCACTGCGCTTGTGGCAGCCCCCTTACAATGTAGCACAGATCCGAGCCATCCACTCTGTACCACAAGAGCTTTAAAACAACACAAGGTGACATTTAACATACTAAGAGAAAATTTTAACTCATAAGATCTTGAGACTTTTTTAGAGCCATTGATAAATCTTGGTGCATTATGGGTTTTTTATCCTTGGGATGGAGTTTCTTACCCATATCTTGCTCATGTCACAGAGGTTTGCTTTGCTCCGCATTGAGTCCTTTATAACCTGGACACAGATAGCAGCACATGTCAATCACAGCACCGGTAAATAAACCCCCACGGGTGACATGATTGGGTAACGCGTTAGCTTAAATGAATGTGCTACAGGATATATGCATCCATCAACAAATTCAGTGCTCCCACACTGGCGTCTCTGCATGTCCACATCCTGAGTGGCTGCGAGGATGTGCTGCACACACTGCCAGTGGACTTACGTTGGGGTGTCCGTCCCTGAGCAGCTTATGGAAGACATGGCAGAACTTCCAGCAGAGCACGGCATTGCTGGAGAGGGGCAGGCGATTAACCACCGTCCAGAACGTGTGGGCGCCCTTCTCGTGGTGCGTCCCCAGGATGCATGGTGCATGCGTGTCAAGGAACGTCAAACAAGATGTAAAATCTCCTGTTCCAGTTAAGCAACTCAAGACGTAAGCAACTCACCAATTCACTTGTTTGCTGAGCAATCAGATTTATTTCAATATACACGCATCAGAGACTTCCACAAAAACACAGACGGGCAACAGCAATGCAATATTCCCCCAGACCAGCAGGGGGCATGACAGAAAAGATATTCCTGGCGTGCTTCTCTTTGACAGCTAACTCCTGTGCGTTGATAGCCTTGTTGATGCTCACGGTCTACGTGACAGGGGAAAACAGAGTCAAGGCAAGGCAAAGGTACATCACCCAAACAGAACTTTCCAAATGCCATTTCTGCTTGACTGGGATCAGGAGAAACAGATGCTCACATCTGCTCTTCCTGGCTGACATTCACCAAGGAAGGTTAAATGATTATTCACCCAGAAACAATGTTTCAGTTTACACAACTTTTACATCTACGGTGGAAATTACAGTACACTGACCTAAAACGGGGGCATTTCTCAGGACTAAGAATGCAAAGATTATACTTGCGGTCTTAGCAAGACTGGTCGTGCTAACTTGTCTTCCAAGAACAAACTTGAGGCGCAATGTATCATGGAACTGATCTATTTTGGCAAGGATGTGACCAATGCAACCCTGATATTTGGGCCAGGGCAACGACAACCTCCTGCGATTTTTACCATCCTTTGTACTTCGGTTCTTGTGTATTGGCAAAGGAAGATGGCATAAAAATGGGTATGCGAGAACACAAGTATGGTCAAGTACAAATATTGAAAAACACCCAGGCATTCTTGATTGAGGAAAAATGTAATGTACTAAATAAATTCAAAGCTGGTGGTCTGTGGTAGCCCCAGAGCCATTGCTTTGTGTGGCTGGGGCAGCTTTATAATTTTGGGCCCCCTTCCATCCCACCCCAGATGTGTGGCAGTGATCTCCCTCTCTCCCTGAGTCACTTGTTGCACTAACATAGGAACACCACTGTTTAAAAAATAAACAACTATCAGTCTGTACACGGCTATAACGCTAACTGATTTTAAACATATCTAACTTTAAACGACCTTTTTTCATGATGCTGAAGCAATTTTGCACTTTAGGGAAATTGCATGAAATACAGAGAAAAGATCAACTTGAAAGAACTTGATTTGTCCTGGTAGAAATTCTTCCAGTCCATCGAGAGAGAATGATGGCGAGAGAGAGAAAGAGACAGAGAGGAAAACTACAAGGAAACCATTGCTTTAATGTAAATAAATCACTCTCACCTTGCTCTTGAGACTGCAGTGTGGACTTCCTGACTGTTTTAAGGTATGATCTCATTCATTTTCATGATCTTTCATTTTCTTTATCAGTCTTTCAGCATGGAAAGTAACTTTCTGTAACTTTTTTTTTTTGACTAAACAATTTTTTTCTAGAATGACTTGTAGGCCAATTACAACCTATAATCTATATCTCTCTATACTTTCTTTTCCCCCCCCCCCCCCTGGGTCCAAAAAAAGGAAAAGATACCCATTTTGCCCCCCCCCCCCCCCCCATGACAGGCCTGGGTAGCCTTTCTGTGCTGGTTTAGATAAAGTGTGATTGGTCAGCAGAAAGTTTAGTGAAAACCTTCCCAGCTCTGATGGTAACAATGTACACAATTACACCCCCCACTTCAAGAAAACTAGCAAGCTTAGAGGAACAAAAAAAGAATTGTAAACTCGCATAGAGAGAAACCACACACAGCAGGGTCCCTAACAGAAATAGCTGCAGGCTGGTGTGCGCTTCCTTCTGCTTTGATACAGGTATATAGCAAAAGTGGCTATAAAACTAGGCAAAATCCTATCAAAACCTTTCATCAGAGCAAAATTGGAGGTCGGAAGGCTGTGGCAGATTGACCTCGAGTGACCCCAGGCAGGTTGTGACCTGGATCTGTGAACAACATGGGACAGGTTGCTCTGCAGTCCTACTTTTGTGTTCCGTCTACTCAGACCTTCTCATGACATTTTTTTTAATTGCTGACACGCACCGCCCCGTTGGACTCCCTGTGTTAAACGTTAATGAGGGGCGGGTATCGATGAGAAGGCAACAGTGAAGAGGCTGCAGGGAGCCCAGGAGGAGAAGACCAGCTTCATGCTGTTTAAAGCTCCACAGATGTCGAGGTATCAGCTCCCACCATAATGCAGCGAACTCGATTCCAGGGCTCACCACAATGGCACTGTGTGTCATGCCAGCTCTGGTAGTGGCACGATGGGGGGGGGGTGGCACGATGTATATCGGAACATGCCAATGGGCACATAGTGAAGAGATTGCGAAATTGAGAAGGATTTTGAAATTTGAAAGATTTCATCATTTAAAATAAAACTAACACCGTTTAGTGTTCAGAGTTTTGTCCTTGCCCCCTGCATGCATGGAAAATTAGCCTGAGTAGTGTGCGGATTCAAAAATTAAAGAACATGGTTTTTCTTTATTTATTGGGGGACGGGTCCTTCTTGTCTTCAATATTTCCAAAACCCCTAAGCCACACTACATATAGCCTACGGCTCCAGCGTCTTCGATTTTAAACATTTTTTATTAACAATCCAGAACCAATTCTAATTTTTTAAATCCACTGTGGAAATTCACACACACTGGCCATCAAGCGACAGGAGATAAAAACAGAACAAGAACCCATCCCCTGCAAGGCCGGACACCTCAGTCACAGGGAAATATACAGCATCTTTAAAATTTCACATCAAGTTCTTGTCATGACAACTGACAAGAACATTTGAAAATATCCCACCGAACCGATTACATCTGAAACCTTAGGCCACTATTTTCCCCGTCCCTTGGGGAAAATTAAGTTAAGCTAAAATCATGGATGGCCGTGATTAACAGTTCCGTAACTGTGGAGAATGCTGCAGGATTACAAAAGCATCTGTGAAGGCTGGGTTCTTAAGGGAAACCCTGCCCCTATAGCGTTAGATAAAATACCACCCAAACGACACAATGTTCCGTGACAGCAGAAACTGCCAGACTCCCTTGTGGTGTCACAACTCAGGGAACATAATTATCATAACAGAAGTCGGACTGAACCGTATGACTGATTTTTGTATAGAGGGGATAATGAACCGATCCCTCTATACCGGAGTCAAGTTTATTCAAACATCAATGTGAAAAGAAATCGTTTTAAGCGACAACTGTTGAACTCTGCAATGGAACATCGATGCTGGTATTACCGTATATAAACGATATTGACTGTAAAGAGATTAAGCATCTGTGATCTGTGCAATTAAATCGCATTTTTTTAGAATGGCCACGTAAGTGAAGGAACTCGGTGACTAAAATTATTAACATGTGCTGGCTTAGGAAATAACTTTTTAAATAGTATGACTACGCTTCCATCCTCTGCTTTGACGCGCTTTATTCGATCAACCCAAATGCCTTAAAATACAGCAGTCTAATATTAAAACTTGAAACAGCAGTAAAATCCTCCAGGTTACAGACAAGATGCGGGATTGTCGTCAAATTCAGAAGGCACGCAATCACTTTCTTGGACAGTCTCATTTGTATATAAATAGTGAACAAAACCACAAATGACGATTTATACGGTTGATCAAACGCCAACTAAGTGACAGAAAAATACAACAAAAATGTCCAGACAACGAAAAACCCCTCTATTACACGGACCGACGGCCATTTGGGTGAAACTCCGCTGTGATCCTTACCATTTTAGTTAGGTCCATCGTTTCAAAGATAAAACGCTGCTGAAGAAGACGGAAAAATCAGAAGCCAAAAAATGTTGGGCAGTTTACTGCCAACAAGTGGAAAAACGACGGTCCGCTTGGAGCGGGTAGAGTGCTGAGGTCCTATAAGCTCAATCAACATGTGTCACGAATTAAAGTCTATTCATCTTTAACTCCTTCCGTCCCCCTAGTAACAAGCAGGACTGGAGGCGCTCAAAGGTCTCGCATTACTGGAAGATGCAGAGAGATGCCACCGCCACTGATTGTCATTCTTCCATGGGCTCCTACTCTACGCTAGAAGCTTTCTAGTCCGTCTCATCTACTTTCTTCTCCGAAGCATTGCTAGCTTCAGACTGCGGAAACCGCAGCGAAAGACGTGATTTTGAGCATAGTGCGAAATAATGAAAGCTCTATCTTTTTTTTTCAGAAAGGAACCGAAAGTTGAAGGATGGGGACCCAAGCGTCATCTTCACCCTGGTGCGCCCATTCCCTACCCCACGGGGAGGGCGTGGTGGCTGTGGGAAATCCGGCACGTCACTGATTTCTGGGATGCACGTTTTTTTAGTGGAGATGCTCTCACGTTGTCCTCAAATGCTTGGAGAACTGAGAAGCTTTTGGGAAAGGGAGTAACGTTACATAACAGCATGCAGATATTCATTTGTCCGGCTGTGATATCCGGCACACCGTTAGTACGCTACTTCGCCACGTCTTACACGATAAATTTAACCGTGCCTGAAAAATCGACGGTCATTTTTAACGTCTCATTTTACCTGATAAGCGCGAAGGAATAAAGACATTTGGGTTAATATTCATACGTTTTCTCCATATAGTGCGTTGCAACATTTCTTGCAGTATTATAATTCGCCCTACATTAATTTCTTCACTTTGGCCTATGCTAAAAAATATTAGATACATTTCTAGATTTAACAGTAGCTAAACCTACTCTGGCTAAACATGTCACTGAGCGTCTCTTTATTACAAACATAAAGGCAATGACGCCCCCTTTCGCCAGATTTGTGATAATGCTGCTGAAATTAGCAGAAATTGAAGATTTCAGTAAAAAAAAAAAAAAATGGAAACCTGTAAAGTGGAGTTTGTAAAACTCACACAAAAACATTTTTTCCAAAGTTTTATCGCTACTGTAGCCTTTTTAAAAAAGTACACTCAGGATTTTATCAAAAACTTTTATTCAGCTATTGCACTGATTGTTGTACTGACAAAGTGAGCCAGGTTATTATGGCAAATACATTCAACAGCAAAAAAATCCGATATCCTGCAGGATTAACGCATGCAAAACTGCTATAAGCCTAGGTGGGATCGGCAATTCCTGAAACATGGGCCAGACGTCTGTCCCTAACCCTGTCTGTGGGGCAGGCCAGTCTGTGGTAAACATTTTGGCTGGACTGGGATAAAAATGAACGACTGCACCAATTTGAGCTGCGGGAGGGCGTTGTGTTCTTCTGTTCCAGCTGACATAACGGAAATGACTTTGAATGAAGACATACTGACAGAATCTCTGTCACCCCCCCGTTACGGGTCAGCCCACTCTAAAGGCGGCTCGCTGACGCACGTATGGTGTCCGACACGTGCCTGAAGCCCCGCCTCCATCCGCCATTCAGCACTGGCTCTTTGTCTTGCTCTTCCTCTTCTTCTTCTTCTTTTTGCCCTTATTGCCCTCAGCGGCATCCTGGTCCAGTGACACCGTTCCTGCCTCCCAGTTCTCGTTGCTGATTGAAATTTCTGGTGATGACGCAGTGCTGGGGAGTCGGGGGGGAGGGGGGTAGGGTGTGGAGAGAGCCAGCTGAGGTGAACACGACTCCCAAGTGACTTCAGTATCAATCTTTAGTGCATCAGAACAATAAAATCAGCTGTCAGACTGTATGCGGACCCCCCCAGCACTCACTGCATCGGTGTGGCGTCCTCACTGCCGGGGGGTCGTCGCTCCAGTAAGGCCACGAAAAAACCATGGGTGAGGGTGTGAGTGGTGCTGGCGCGCAGACACTGGGTCAGGGGCTCCAGGCCTCGTTCGGGCCAGCTGGGTAGAACTGGGATCAGCCTGTGGAGATGGCACAGAACAGGAAAGTGACAGGAGTAGCAGCAGGGACCATGTGACCTCTCCTCGGTGTTTACATTTCAGCGTCAAAGTGACTCGGAAATCGCGGCTGAAGGGCTGCTGCCCCCTGGTGGTACCTGTAGCCCACGTTCTGCTGCAGGCCAGCCGATACCACCTCCTCATTTTCCTGTTTGTGGACTGAGCAGGTGGAGTAGACCAGGCGCTGCAGTCGAGGGAAGCGCAAGGCGTGGTTGAGGCAGCGTAGCTGGAATGCAGCCAGAGCCTGCAGACGGGCCTCCTCCTCCTGTGGGGGCGCCGGAGAGCTGTCCCGCAGACAGACCATCCCTGTAACGCGACAGCACTCAGCATCACTGCCATCATCTCTGACATGTGGGACCCTAAAATCAGAGAAGCCCTTACCTGATCCACTGCAGGAGGGGTCCAGCAATATGTACTCCACTCCGCGGTACTCGGGGCTCTCGGGGTCGACTTTCAGGAAATCTTGATTGGCCAGCTGCTGACATGTGACACCGGCACGGAGCAACAGCGTGCTCATGGTGGACAGTCGCTTTGCATCGAGGTCAAACGCGACCAGCTTGCTAAAAGAACCATGGAGGAATAAGCTGTACTCAATTAAAGAGGAAGAAGGCTAGTACAGAATGGGGGGGATTGGAGGGAATTACAACTTCTTACTCACCCCTTATTGCCCATGATGGCAGCAAGCTGGCTCGTTTTATTCCCAGGAGCAGCACAGGCATCAAGCACATGAGCCCCAGGAGGGGGATTCAGGAGGTACGCAGGTAAACAGCTGGCCTGCAATGCCACAAGGAATGAGCAGGGGGGGTTCAGGAGTTACGCAGGTAAATAGCTGGCCTGCAATGCCACAAGGAATGAGTAGGGGGGTTCAGGAGTTACGCAGGTAAATAGCTGGCCTGCAATGTCACAGGGAATGAGCAGGGGGGTTCAGGAGTTACGCAGGTAAATAGTTGGCCTGCAATGCCGCAAGGAATGAGTAGGGGGGTTCAGGAGTTACGCAGGTAAATAGCTGGCCTGCTATGTCACAGGGAATGAGCAGGGGGGTTCAGGAGGTACGTAGGTAAATAGCTGGCCTGCAATGTCACAGGGAATGAGCAGGGTTCAGGCAGTTATGCGGATGCCTTATAGAACACGCTGCACATCCATCAGCCCAGCTGACAAATGGCTCTTCATACTGTAACTGCAATGCTGCCACTTTACAATAAAAATGAAATAATGTGTTAAAAAAAACACAATGTGTGACTAAGAGGGCCCCACCTTATCCTGCAGAACGATGTGTCCAGCTTGGTACAGAAAGTGCGCATGAAAGTCCGTTTTTGGAGGGAAGATGAGCAGTTCTGGGAGGTGCTGGTCGCAGAGGAATGTTTTCCCTGACAGAATGCGCAGATCTTCCAGCCTGTAAAGACGCCGAGAACAGTTCGCTGGGTCCAAGTTTCTGAATTCCAGATGAAAAAATAAAAACCCGTCTGGGTTTCCTATCAGAAGCTCTGTTGCAGCCACACAATCCCAGAACGTACCTAGCAGCTTGGCCTTGGTAAGAGAAACCCTCCCTTTTAAAGTAATCGATGACGTCTTCCATGGTGGTCTTCAACGTATTCACACGCACATAGCGTGGAAGTTGATCTTCTGTGGACATTTACATTTTACATATTTAGAGGATGGTTTTGTCTAAAGCCACATAGAATCGAGGCAAATAGCACAATGTGAACATTCACGCTGTCAATGAGTCAAATAGGCATAAATGCGGCTAGGAACTACAACATAAGAGCATTCAGAGAACATAAAGAGGCATCAGGTTAGTAGAACAAATGCAGAGTCATGACATGTCCACCTGTGATTTATGTTGACCGGTGCCTTAGTTCAACCTAAGGTTTATTTAAATTAACAAGCATAAACAATGTGTGCCACTTTCTGTTGCTTAAATGACTGTATAAGTTCCACCTAGAACAGGAAGCAGTGACCCAACTAAGAATAAGAACAGGAATGACCTAAGCACAAGCAATTTGTTTGTCCCTGACGCACGTACACACCGGATGCCTGCCGGATGCCTGGGGGAAGCAGGTCCTGGTTGCGGCTGACTTTCTTCTTGACCTTCATGCGGGCGAGTGCCGCCTGCAGCCGGGAGCGGTGCTTCATCATCACAGCCTTCCAACTGCCACCACACTTCAGCCCCTGGCCAATCAGAAAGTCGTACAGGAGAACCTGGAAAACATGAGACCAGAAAACATCCGTTGGTCCATTGGTATAAGCTGTATTGTCAGTGAAGACATTTCATGGGGTGAGATAAGACAGAACCAGTAATTACCTTGGCCAAATTCATTTTGAGCTTTGTCTCCTTAAGCAGCTTGGTAGAGGTTATGATATCTTGAAGTACGGAGGAATACTTCTGAGTCTCACATACCAGGGCATAAAGCTGCTTGATATTCTGATACAAAAATAAGTTTCGCATGAAAACTGCCGCATCTCGGGCTTTGTTATACTTTTGATTTCGCATTCATGTAACGATAGTTTATATTTATGTGTTCTTCTTTTACACAAGTCCATCACTTCTTTTAAAAGGCATTCAGACAAACGGTATCGATGCATTGTGATTAAGATAACTCGCCAATTTTAATCAGACAAATAATGAGTTTGTAAAACTAGGAATTTTATTTTTCTATCCAATGAGATCGTTATCATTAATAAGTTGTTGGAAAACGGCAGACATTATTTAATATTAAGTACCTACCTGAAATTTACTTTCATACACTAAAGTCTTAACCGCTCCTTCTTTACGCTCTACTTTCTCAAGAATCTCAGCGGCTTTCGTGTACAGGGCCATTACTAAAAATATATAAATATCGCAACTTCTTAAACTCGACCACCCAAAACAACTAACCCACGTTACTTATGCTAGTCACTCGTTTTCCGGCAAAAATAATCTGCTTTACGGCTTGCTGAAAAAATCCAACCCGGCATAATTACGACAGGCCAATTTACGTTAGACCTGCATTGCTGCACACTGTCAATATGGTGCTATTGGTCTAGTGCACGTTTAATTAATTTATGGTGTTCATAAACCCCACCCCCATATATATTCTTGCGCTTAATATAAGAAAGAAGGAAAAGGACACTACTCTTGCCTTCATACACACATTCCTAGGTTTAGTCTGACAACTGAGCACACCTTTACCTGTCTGTTACATTACCTGCACTCCAGTGGCTCGACAGGACCGCTGATCGGAGAGCAGAGTGTTTTGGGCTGGAGATGGAGCTGGCCGTTTCCGTCGCTGTGTTATTAGGAGCGCTGCTCTTGCTCCTCTTTGTCGCATTTGGTAAAGGGAAAACGGAGTTGAATGAAAAAAGCGAATCCACTGAAATAATCGACGGTGAGTAGAACTGAAGTGGAAAATGTGCTGGTGCTGAATATTACCGATTTCCACCGCTATAGTTTGTGATTATAAAAATGCAAAATGCGTAATTCAGTCTTACCTTCATGTAAAGGTTTTTTTTTATTTTTTTGCAAGAATTTTCTATGCAAAACTGAAGTGATGCGTTTATAATGTGACCTAAAATAGCGACAGGTATAGAAACTTGATACTGGCATTTTGAATCCAGTTAGTGAGAACTAAACCTGATCTGTTAAGGGGATTGAATTTCACAGTAAATTGCTGTGTAATCTAATTGTGAATGATGGTATAGGCGACTGTCTAGCTGAAACTCGGAGACAATTTAAATGTAACACATTTAATATTTTACACTTCTACGACTTAACATTTACACCCCATTTAACCCATTTAAATGGATGCGCATGCAGGCATCGCTGTACTTTTGTTATGAACTAAAACGTTATTATGATGATTTAAACGTAAAACTAAAAACCACGGCGACTGGTAGCCCACCCAGTACTTAAACATCACTTAATTAAAAATGGGCGTTGTCTTCGACATTGCTGGGGGTTGACTGGTTTTTGATGAAAATCTAAAATGAGCCGGTGTCTTGCAATAGACCTGCCCGCAGCTCAAGAGCACGATGACACACCGCCCCCCACCGAGGAGCCAGAGCAGCAACAGCTCCCTCATGTGGAGGAACTGGAGCAGCACAGCTTTAGCCACCCGCTCCTGGCCGCCACGCTGCATGTATGAGTGGAGGACGCGTTTTGAAGTTTTGTTTACTTCTACAATGACTGATCTTGTAACACTGGGCTATTCTGAAGCCTGCCGTACAATTATGCCGTCTCCTTACCTGTTGACAAGCAGGTTGCCAAATTGAATGTTGTTCAGCTTCTGCTCAGCTTGCTCTTACTGCTCACACATTCCCCCCACTCCCTTGTTGTCCATCACAACCAAAGGGAAGACTTGTTTATAAGTAAAATGTGTTGTCCACCTCCTTAGGGTCACTATGGCAACGTCACCTGCTTGGATTTCAGCAGCAATGGGAAATACTTGGTATCTTGCTCTGATGACGGCACCATCCGGGTCTGGAGCACAAAGGATTTCCTGAGCAGCGAGCACCGGTGTTTGTGTGTTGCTATAGAGAAGGACCACGCTTCATTCGTGAGCCTCAGCCCTGACTCACGGTACATGGCTGCACCGGTTGGTCAGGGTGGTAGGGTCCTGTTGGCTGCCTCTTCCCTGCATTGAGAGACTTTTCTCTGAGTTACAGCACCTTCGTCACCTGGCTGGCTGGCAAGAAGACCCTCCGTGTTTTCCAGATGTGCAAGGAGAACGACGGCTCCTTCAGCTTCAAACCAGCTCCAGAGGACTTTCCTCGGGTGCACACAGCGACCGTTGTCAACATCGGCATTTCAGAAACTGGTACAGTTAATAGCACTGTTGGTGGGTCATTGACCAGTTTGACATCAAACCACCATTTTTCATTTTGTTGATTATGTATGTGTTGCTGAGTGCGGTGTGTCCCAAAAATGGACTGTCATTTACCGAAAGTGCACATATTCCTTTCTTGTTTCATTTTATCAACCTTTTTTCCAATCAAATTGTTAAAAACAGAACAGGTATCCTGTGACCTTCAAAATTATTTTCCTCCTGTAGTGAGGACAAAATGAAGCTTTGTGAACCATTTGCTGTTTCTTTTAACTCCACTAGATGGAGCGCTCTGTACAAAAAGTGCACAAAGCATGTCCCAAAGTAAATCAAGAGCACCATTTAGAGCAGGGGTCCCCAGTCTTATCCGAAAAGGGCCGGTGTGTATGCAGGTTTTTGCGATAACCTGTAGGTCAGCTGTTCAAACCCAGGTGTGAGGACTCTTCAACCAATATGTCCTCTGATTAATTAGGGAGCTTCAGTGAAAACCCGGACACACACCGGCCCTATGCGGATAAGATTGGCCATGCCTGATTTAGAGGGTTAAAAATACAACAAATGATTTTGGAAGCCTAATGTTGTCCATCGCTACTAGTAGCTTTGGTTCATGCTTTCTTTTCCCCCAGGAACATTTATTATGACTGCATGCAGCAATGCCACCATTATCCTCTGGGACCTGTTTGGCAAGTTGTTGGCCTCCATCGACACTAACCAGACGACCAGCCTCTATGCTGCCATCTCTCCTTGTGGCAGGTATGGGCAATGCAGCTGAGCGCTCAGAATATTCAGCCACAACATGTGACGCGGTGTGTTCCCTGGGCAGGTTTGTAGCATCCTGCGGCCGAAACGTAAAGGTGTGGGAGGTGTGCTTCACGACAGATGGACAGTTCAAAGAGGTGGTGCGAGCGTTTGACCTCCAGGGACACTCATCTCCTGTCCAGTTCTTTGCATTCTCCGGTGACTCCTGCAGGTGGGTCTGCTGTGTGGAACGAGTCTGACAAATATGTGTCGTAATAGGCAAGTCTTTCAGGGTGATTGATAAGCGAGTCTGGATGCGAGCTGTCCTGTACAATCCTAGTGTAAACGCAATGATTTCCCCAGCTGTTGCTGTAGTCAACTTTGGACACACCAAGCCACCTACAAAGAACAGCAATAGTGTCGCTTTACATGACCTGGCTACCTGACCTGGAGATGAGATGGTTTTTGAGGAGTTTGTCCAGAGAATCAAGGAAAGGCAGACAATGAGAGCTCATCATATATGTGGGACCTCCTTCTGGACAGTTGGATAAGCATCACTGGAGGTCACCTCCATGAAACTGGCGTAGAGGTGAATATAGTTCCTGGAGCAATTGGGGTTAAAAGCCAAAAGGTGGGATCACTCTGCCAACCGAGGGATTTGAACCGGCATCGTTCTGAGTGCCAACCCAAGGAGATAAAGCCCCCCCACCCCCAATTTTTTTTAATTCTTCTTTGGTCAGTGTATAATTCCATATAGAGTGGTACCTCGGCTCTCGAACTCATTAGAACTCAAATTTCAGAAGTCTAATCAACCAGTTTGGAAAAAAAATTCCCTATAACTCGATCTGAATCTCAGAAGTCGAACCGTGAACGCCGACCTAAGAACTTGTGCGTGCGGGGAAATGAGTCACGCGGCACATCTGTCAGTGGAAACAAAGGGTAACGCTTCAGCCTCGCATTCGCTGTGATAGCGCCATGCATGGTTACACTAGCTGAATACATGTATATAGACAGTAAAAATACATTTAGACAATGATAAGTAACAGTAATTATTATATAATAAAATGCATTTAAAAATAAAGATTTCTTAATTATTTTATTATTGATAATAATCTATTAATACATTTAATTATAATAATATTGTTGTGCCCATCGGAACATAACGGAGACAAATGCCCAGACGTCAGGGTATTGGGGAATATGGAGTTGAATTACAGGTAAGGCAGGCAAAATGCAGACGGACAATACAAAGATCAGACTGGGGAAACAAACAAATGCGGACTAAATACAGAGGACTAATGACAACAACCAGAAACCCCTAATCACTCGGGAATTCCACACGGAGTTAACAAGGAGGTGTGGCACACGGAAGGAGCGGACAATCAGCGCAGGCCACATTGTTTGGAAACTATTTTCTTACTTTAAAAATGTACTTTTTTGATAAATGTGTTTAGTACAGTGTATGCTCTTGTTTTATCAAGTTCATTTTGTGTCTAAATGCTTAAAAAAAAAAAAAAAAAAAAAAAAAAACATTTAGGTGTAATTTTTGGGGCCGGGAACCAATTAATATGTTTTCCATTATTTATTATGGGGAAAATTTGATCAGAACTTGAACTTTTTAGGATTCAAGTTCTGAATGGATTAAATTTGCGTTCTGAGGTACCACTTTGTCATTTTTTAGTTGATGTCCTTATACTTGTTGTAAAATGCACAGAATATTACTGTGGTTAGGTGTATCCAAACTATTGACTGGTCATGTTGGTACAAATGCCAGTCAGTCTTTGAGTAACATTTATGAGCAATTCGGTTCAGATGATATTTACTTGCTGTATGCCGTGTCAAACAGGATGGTGACATTGTCCAGAGATGGGACATGGAAGTTGTGGGACACTGATGTGGATTACGAGGAGCAGCAGGACCCGTACCTGCTGAGGACGGTGTCCTGCCAGGTGTCCGAGAACAGCCGTATTGCCCTGTCCCCTGATGCACGGGTGGTTGCAGTGTCTAATGGCTGTGGCATGACCTTGTACAACACGGCCAGCGGGGAGCTAGAGGAGGAGTTTCACGACGTTCAAAGTGAGGACATTGTGGACCTGGAGTTTGACATCAACAGCCGCTTCCTGGCGTGCAGTGGAGGCCACGCCATCCGCATTTTCCATAACGCTCCAGGCTACCGGGCGGCCATCCAGGACATGGAGGCAATGCTGCAGAAGACCTCCAATGAGGACATGCAGCAGAGACTGCAGCAGCAGATCCAGGATGCTCAGGATGCACTGGACAACCTGTTTGCGGAAGCCAAGAGTTGAGCGTGTGAACGAATCAAACGAATCAGAATGAGAATCAGAAACGGCCTGCCTGACTGCTCCACGGTTTGCTTGGATATGTGCAATTTGCATGTAGATTTTGCCTTAGAAATCATGGTGTGTTTTAAAACTGCCTTGTTTTAAATGTTCAGACTTTTAAGCGCCCAGTAAATCCAAATGTAGTTGTTTTTTCTTTCTTGAATGTTACATTTAGGTATATGAAAATATCTCTGTGCTGAAGACAAGAATGCTTTCCTATATATTTTATTTTAGGAATTATGAGAAGACCGTGTTCAAAGGGAGGCTTGGTGCCTTTGGCAGTAGTACTGCTGTCACAACTTCATGGCTGGGGATGTGAACCTTACCCCCATTCAGTGTGGGGCTGGAGCATGTGTGGCCTCTCCGTGTCCTGAGTGTTTTTTTTCTTTTCTTTTTTTTTCTGTAGCCCAGTTCCATGCAGTTAGGCTCATTGCCATCCTGTCCATGGTGACCCAGCCCTTGTACCCTCTCCTGCCTGGGAAAGGCTCTAGCAAACTGGATGGGTTTGCCTCTTCATACACACCACAGCCCTAGGCCATGGTAGAATCTCTATAGTTTTTGCATGATCAGAGACTGATCTTATATAGACAGTCAATACACTTTATATTGTAGCTCAGTTGCACATGTCTTGGTGTTTGAAGAGGATTTGAAACCCACAATGGGTGGTATTACCATGGCCTGTCAGTCAAGTGCTGATTTGATCCATTTGAGAGTAGAAAAATAACCAAGCAGCAAGTGCCGATTGACAGCCCAGTGGTCCCTCCTACCATTTAAGCCTGTTCATACCTGCTGCCGGTACTGATGCACTATTGTGAAAAAGTATTCAAGCCCAAAGGCCACACTTGAGGGCCACACACGGGTGTGCATACCACTTGAAAATCAAAACTACATGGGCGGTCTGTTCTGTGATGCAAACATTCCTTGATTATTCATTGGCCGGGGGAAAAGTCTAGCAGGATGTCAGAAAGGAGTTTGGACCTCATAAGGTATGTAATCAACTTTTCCTTGTGTTGTGTTGAATAAAAAAATGGCAACATAAAGTATTACTGTTTGCCTGCATTTATTTATTGACAGCAAAGATACAGCCTACATATCACTTCCAGGCTCCTGTGTACTTTCTAGAAATTGAAATTGATTTCAAAGTATTTTGCACACACAGCCTTACATAATATATTTGCTAGCTTGCTACTGAGAGGGCTTAATTCACTGTGCTAAGATGGCTAGTGATTTAAAGAAAACTGACAAAGACAAAGAACAAGGTCTCGGATACATGAGGCTGGAATTTATCTCTATTCACCTCTGCTTGTGTCTCCCAGGTCAGAAACAGTAACAGGTGGATCATTAGGAGTGTTATTACAGACAGATTTTTGGTTAATTGTTTTCTGTGTAGGTCTAATTTGTTTGACCATGATATAACATAGGAGAAGATGATGTATGTGAATGTGTGTGTGATTCTGAATTGAGGACAGACACTTACGATATCTAGGTGACCTATAACCCTTTCTTTTAAGTTAACGTCACTACATCGCCCTTACTGGGCGGAGTTACCAATCGACTGTCGCGCAGGGAAGTTTGGGGGGGGGGGGAAGGCACGATGAAGTTACGTCAATGACGGACAGTTATACGGACCTCTGAGCGACTGCCGCTGCCGCGCAGAAGCTCAACGGCTAATAAGCATCCGGAGGAGGCGGGGCATACGGGGCGACGCTGTTTGGCTGCCGGGGTAACGGAGCTTTAGGGCTGAGCCGAACGGTGCCGGTGGAGTAGGAACTCCCGCCATTTTTCAACCGAGCCCTCAGCTTCTCGTTTGTTTGTTGTTTTTTTTCCCATATCCGTCGAAATAAAGAGAAATTAAAGGTCCGATTTCCCCGGGTTTCTCTAGGTGTCAGGAAGGGCTTCAATTCCCTGCGCTAGTAGCGCAGTGAGGCGTCTCCGTTTCGCAGGAGGAAACGCAGCCGGCTGACTGGAGCAGCCCCGGGAGAGGTTCGGCCGGACCGCCCGCGTCAGATACCCCGCTGTCTTTCTTAGACCGGAGCGCCATGGCCAGGGCGGCGGCACGCCCGGCAGTCGCAGCGCGGCGTCGGTGTGACTGAAACTGGCGTGCTCTCGCTGTTAGCGGCGTTACTGTTGTTGTCTTGCCGGCTAGTTCGAGCCGGAGTAACTGCCGCTTTTGGATGCTTTGGAGCGCGGCCCCGGCGATCGGCGTTTGATTTCGGTGTACCGGAGTTACGCCACCGCGCCGTGCCCTCCTGTCAGCGGTGCCGGGTAGGAGGATTCAACGCGCTGACGACGCATCATGGCACCGCTTCTGGGGCGGAAGCCCTATCCTCTGCTAAAGTCGCTGGCCGAGCTGCCTGGCTCTGGAGAAGAGATCTACATAATCCCGCACACCCAGGAGGCCTTCAGGGACAAAGAGTATCCTTTGGCTCTGGTGGGGGCCGCCAGCATCCATCTACGCCGCCGACTCGCCTGGGGATTCGGCAACATCGGTGACTGGGAGCGGGAGCACTGGAGGTGTGTGGTGAGGCTTGCTGTCCCATCTGCTGGGTGCCTGCTCGGTGCTCGGCTGCTGATTGCCCGCTGCCTTGCACTGAATCGCCCCGGTGTTCATTTAGACGCTGGCTTCGCACACCGCAGGCCTGCTTTCAGCCTTGTATTTAATCCCGCAGCTCCCAGTCTCGCTTTGTACACGCATGGGGGAGTGTTTTCTTTTCTTTTTTTTAACACCGCCTGATCGCCTGTCACTCTTTTAATTATTAAGTGTGGGCACAGACAGACCGAGTTTGGCATGCTGTGTGTAGCTCAGAATGGTAGCACTTAGGGCGAATACCCAGCTCCATGCTGTCGCCCTCTACCTTGCCGAGGGTGTTCCCTGTCACCTGTCATTTTTCGCTCGTGGTCCCTGTGATGTTTACGGAGAGCCGTAACAGAACCTGCTCGCCGTTTGTGAAGCAGACGCCGTTCTCCGAAGGCCCTTGGACTAAGGCAGGCTTAGAGATGGGGTTGTGGTAGAGTCACTTAAGTCTGGCAGCGGTATATAATGCAGAAGGACATTCGATACTGTTATTGCTGACTTGTGCATTATTAACGAAAAAGACAAAAACCCAGCTGCTGTTTTAACCAGGACCAGCTGTATCTGATGTAAACAAACACGTGTAAATACTGACTGTCAGGGTCTCATTGCAGAAAGGTACAGAAACAGGCTATTGCTATTAAATCCTGCAGTAGTTTGATTGTGCCCCCCCCCCCCCCATCACACACACACACACACACACACACACACACACACACACTAAATGCTTTATTTATTGTACAGTATGACTGGGGACAAACAGGAACATCAACTTGGATGTCGCTTTGCAACCAAAGCTCATTTTATAATGGATGTAGTGTGCTGACAGGCCTCAGCGGGGCGCCTTCTGTCTGGTGACATTTGTTTAACTCTGTGTCTGTTGGGGGGCTCGTGTTTTTCCTGAGCAAATGTGATCAGAGAGTTTGAGGCTCGCCTGCAGAGGTACAGTGAGCACATCTGGACCTGCAAGAGCACAGGCAGCGGCCAGCTGACGCATAAGGAGGCCTGGGAGGAGGAGCAGGAGGTGGCCGAACTGTGAGTACAGCCTCCCTGGGCCCCCTCACAGGGCCAAGCCTTCGTGTGTCTTGTTGTGAACTGGTGCTGAGCTGTGGTGTGTGAAATCGCAGCATATTGCTTGATTGGTTGAGCAGCTTTGTTTAAACAAAAAAATAAAACCAAACCATCAGATGATTGTGAGAGTACAAAGGGGGGAGAATGTCACCTGATGTTAGCTATTTTTTTTGGATAGTTTGTCAGATTCCCTTCCCAAGATTACCCATGTGGTTCACATTTAGCATTTGGTTTTTGAAGAATGCTTATAAGATGGGCAGCATGGTGGTGCAGTGGTTAGGAAGGTTGACACTGTTGCCTCACACCTCTGGGACAAGGGTTCGAGTTCTCGCCATGGCTCCATGTGTGTGGAGCTTGCATTTTCTCCCTATGTCATTGTGGTGTCATAGGGTGATGTCCTCTGGGTTCTCTGGTTTCCTATGGTCCAAAAGCAAGCTGAGGTTAATTGGAGTTACCATGACCCTGAATAAGCAAAGCCATCAGAGAAATTGAATGAATGGATTGATGACTTACAAGATACCCTTTTAAACTTTGCTGGTTGCTTTCCTCTTGACGCAGTGCTGTGTTCCCTCGATGGGCTGTAATATAAAATCCAAGTCGAGTGGCTGCACTGATGTAATCAGATGTTCATGCTCATTTTGCTGAAGCTGAATCTGACTCTCCTGTTTTACTGTTCTTGAGCGATCTCCGCATGTGGCTCACAAGGTCATCTTCTGAACCTCTGAGTGTTTCTCAGTGTCTCCTATTGCTGAAAGCAGATGGGGAAGTGACACCGGCCTCTCACTGTGTTCTGACAGCCTCAAGGAGGAATATCCTCTGTGGTTTGAGAAACCAGTCCTGGAAATGGTTCACCATAACACTCTTTCCCTGGACAAGCTGGTGGACCAGGCGTGGCTGGAGATCTTCACCAAGTATGCTGTTGGTGAGGAATGCGACTTCCTGGTAAGTGTGGATTCTCTTTCTTGAGATGCCTTCTGCTTTGTGTGTGAGCTCAGCTTCCAGGGGTAGCAGTTGGCTGGTCTGTGTCTGACTGCAGGTGGGGAAGGACAGGAGCCTCAGGGTGAAGGTGGTGGAGGTGCTGCCCCTGGAGGGAGTGCTGGATGAGCTGGGGGAGAAGAAGGTGGAGGGGGCCTGTGACTCCCCATCCAGTGATAAGGAGAATACCAGCAGGGAGCAGCTGAAGGTGGAGCTGCAGCCTGAGGAGGAGAGCAGGAGGAGTCACTCCTGTGAGTGCCGGGCTCAGACCACATGCGACGCTGGGATTGGACTGTTCATGATTTATTCATGATGACTAACCCACTGGTACGGTCATTCAATGGTGCCCGATACCAGGATAGATGAAAAGATGAGGCGCCGATTCCTGATTTTTACCCGCTTTTCTGGGTAGCCTTTGTGCTTGTTGGTTTTAAGGAAAATTATAATTTGGGTGGGTTTAGTTTCAAAGGCCTGTAAAGCACTGGCACCCTGAGTGAGTTTATGAAAAGCCGAGTGCCAGGTAAACGTTGTCGTCCTCCTTGAATGCATTAGTCACCGATTTAGAAGGGTCATATTTCACATACAGGCTCACCCGTGGATATTTACTGTGTCCCAGGTAAATTTTTCGTGTGAATATTGAACTATAACACATTCATAAAGTGAGGTACTTGCTATGCATGGTGGCGTGCGCTGAGCGCGTGGCGGATATTTCACGCGGAGTGTCCGTTTTCTGCCAGGTGACCGGGCCCGGCGCTCCCCCAGAAAGCTTCCCACCAGCCTCAAGGAGCACAGGAAGAAGTGGGTCATGCCCAAGTTCCTGCCGCACAAATATAATGTCAAGCTGATGGACGAGGACCAGGTGGGGGGGGGGGGGGCAGGAACCGTGTCGGGTGGGATCAGGCCAGGCGCCTGTACAACCTTATGCGTCCACTGCGTTCATAGTGCACGTAACCAGGTTTTTATATGCGTTCTATTTCAGCTCATCAGCAACGTTCCCACTGACAGCCTCTTTCGCACAGAGAGACCCCCCAACAAAGAGATTGTGCGCTACTTTATCAGACACAACGCTCTGCGCATGGGTACGGGAGAGAGTGCCCCCTGGGTGGTGGAGGACGAACTGGTGAAGAAGTACAGCCTGCCTAGCAAGTTCAGTGACTTTCTACTGGATCCATATAAGGTACTTCGGCGCGTGGCTTTATAACCCCGTCGGCGCTAATGCGGACACCTGTTTCATTCGGCTGCACACAGCCGACCCTCGTGACAGTTTTGCGTTTAAAACTTACAGTATTTGGCCGACATCCCGTCCGGTAAGCGTAAGAGTTTGAGTTTGCCAGAGGGGAAGCCAGAGAAGAAGACGAAGAGAACCGACGGGGAGGACGCAGCCGAGAAGGGGGCGAGGAAGAAGCTGCAGAAGACGACACCTCAGCCCCTCGGGCCGACGGCATGGGGGCATGTGCAGGTCAGGCTTTGAACTCTCCTCTATCTCCTCTAGGTCGTCAGGTCATAGTGAAGGCGGTATTTATAGATGTGAGCAATGCAGAGGGCCGTTTATCCAACATGTATCTAAATGCTGTTTGTCGCCCCTGAAGACGGAGGAGAACGGCTCTCCCTTGAAAGTGAAGAACGGCGGGTCTCCTAAGAAGAGGAGCTCCAGCGGAGGGGATAGTGGAGTTCATGTGTCACAAGCAAAGAGGCACGGGAAGAGTGTGGCCAAGGCAGCCGGCGGCCAGAAGACCTCCAGGAAGAGTGAGAGCAAGTCCAGGATGAAGCAGCTGACTTTGCTGGAGGTGACCAAGACCGGTTCTTCTGCAACCCCTAAGAAGATGAAGAACAGAGGACCCGGAACTCCCAAACCGGGCAAACCCCTGCCACCAATGGCCCTCCACCTGCTCCGCTATTACCGGGAGAACAAAGACAAGGAGGAGAAGAGGAACGCCCTGTCCTGCCTTATATCCAAGGTGGCCAAGGTGCTGACACCTGAGGACCGGACCAGGCTGCCCGAGGAACTGCGGGATATGGTTCAGAAACGCTGGGAGCTCCTGGAGTACAAAAGGCGCTGGGCAGCCATGACTGAGGAGGAGAAGCAGGACGCCATGCGCAAGAAGCGGGAGGAGATCAAGGAGAAGCTGCGTGAACGAGCCAAGGAGCGCCGGGAGAAGGAGATGCTGGTCCGAAGGGAGCAGCAGCGCCGCTATGAGGACCAGGAGCTGGTGGGAAAGAACATCCCTAACTTCAAGCTGGCGGACATGCCCGATGGGCTGCCCAACGTGCTCTTTGGGGACATTGCCATGGTGACGGACTTTCTCAACTGCTACTCCGGCCTGCTGATGCCTGAGGACCAGTCCCCCATCACGGCCGCCGCCCTCATGGAGGCTCTGGCCACCAAACAAGCCGGCTTCCTGTACTTGAACCGCGTGTTAGTGATCCTTCTGCAGACGCTGCTACAGGACGAACTGGCCGAGGGCTACAGCGAGCTGGACATGCCGTTGTCGGAGATCCCGCTCACCATGCACTCCGTCTCGGAGCTGGTCCGGCTCTGCCTGCGTCCCAACGACGCCCACGAGGAAGGCAGCGGCCATGGCTCCGAGGACTGGGCGTGGGGGGCCCCGGACGACACGCTGAGCACCGAGCTGCTGGAGAAGCTGGAGACGTCGGAGGTGTTTGAGCTGAACCCGCAGGAGAAGATCGGCCTGCTGGTGGCGCTGTGCCACCGCATCCTTTTGACCTACTCGGTGGAGGACCACGTGGAGGCCATGCAGCAGCGCTCCGCCGAGCTGTGGAAGGAGCGCCTGGCCACGCTGAAGGAGGCCAACGACCGCGTACGTGCGGAGAAACAGAGGCGCAAGGAGCAGATGGAGGCCAAGCTGGGGGGCGGCGACTGGGTCAAAGTGGAGGGCAGTGGCGCCGGAGGGGCGGCCAAGCAGGACAAGCGGAGGGATGTGGGGGCCAAGAAGGAAGGTGGCGGGGGGGAGTCAGTGGCCCCAGAGCCTCTGCCGGAGGACATGGTGAGTGTGGTGAGGAGCAGGAGGCTACAGACCATTCAAGCCAAGAAGGAGAAGGAGGAACAAGAGCGGCTGAACAAAGGTATGAAGGCTCACGCAGCTTGGGGGGCCGGTGGCCATGTGGCAGGGCTCCTGTTGAGCTGCGGCCACGTTCGCCGACTCATGCTGGAACTTCATTCCGTTACAGAGCGCATGGAGAAGGAGGCGGAGGAGGAGCGGGCCCGGAAGCGGAAGGCGGCGGCGGAGAGGGCCTTTCAGGAGGGCATCAGCAAGGCCAAGCTGGTCCTGAGGCGCATGCCGCTAGGCACGGACCGCAACCACAGCAGGTCGGTGACTGCTGACGGGAACGATGGTGCTGGGTTTGGCTTGGAGAGCGTCTGTGAGAACGCACGTGTGTCTGTCGTAGGTACTGGCTTTTCTCTGATGCTGTGCCGGGCCTGTACATTGAGAAGGGCTGGGTACACGACAGCATAAACTACAGCTTTACTCTACCCCCTAAAGAAGAGGAGGAGGAGGAGGAGGATGAGGAGGAGGACGACGACGAGGCTGATATGCCAGGTGAGCACGTTCTAGGGATTGTGATGTACTCCCTGCCACATCTGTCTGTGAGATATTTATACAAAGGTTTCTTTGCATTCTATAGAAAGTAAAGAGGAATGCAGTACAGATGGTGGCCAGCAGGGGACACCAGAGACCCCTGTTGAAAGTACAGTTCCCAAAAGGGGACAGAATCTTTGGTATGTTTGCATCCTGATATTATATCTGAACAGCTGGCCTAAGCTGAAACCAGCCCGTGAAACTTGATGCCCTTGGTGCATTGAGAGTGTGTGTGTGTGTGTCCGGCAGGTTTGTGTGTGACTCCTTAGCCCAGCTGCAAGAGCTTATGGACAGTTTGCACCCCCAAGGTGTGCGGGAGAGCGAGCTGAAGAACCATCTCCAGTACAGGTGAAGCACTGAGGAGCCGTGGGTGGTGGGCGTACCCCCCAGTGGCTAAATGTGTGAAAACCTGGCTGCCATTGGGTTAACGTTTTAATGTAAAGATTAAGGATTAATGTCGGAGATGTAATTTAAGATGACTGGCTTTATTGGTAGGTAGACGTGTGGTCTTGTTGCTTAGAGAAGTTTGGGTCTCGTGCCACATGTGATGGCCGTGTGTGGCTGCCCTGTGCAGGGACTAATGGCCCTGTGTTCGGCCCTAAGGTACCAGGATATCCTGCAGTCCATCAACGCTGCCCAGAAGGCCGGCTCGCAGCAGAAGACCTGTGACAGCCCCCTGGAACTGCTCCATTACTTACAGAACGACATTCTGGAGGTGGCCTCGCGGCTGCAGAGAGGTGGCCTTGGCGACCTGGACGACATCGGCAGGTTCGAGGACAAGGTCAGCGCTCTGTGTTCAGGGAGTCCTGCGAGTGACGGCCAGGGGGGGGCCTGGGCGGTGGCTTCACGCAGCGCTCTGCTCTCTCAGGTACGCTCGCTGGTGAGCCTGAAGGACTTTGGGCAGTGCATCATCACCCTCCAGGAGAGCGTCTTCACCAAGTTCCTGCAGGGCTTCATGGACCCCAAGCAGAATAAGAGAAAGAAAAAGCAGAATGGGGAAGAAGGGAGCAGAGTGGAGGAAGCGGAGGAGGAGAAGAGGCTGGCTGACGAGGCAAGGGTAACGTGGCCCGGAGCTCGTGGAGCAAGCGGCAGAGTAGCCCCCCCGCCCCTCCAAACCTCCACACTTCATTTTTCCTTTTTGGGTCTTCAAGGCAATCATTTCAGGGGAACCCTGCATCGTGAAAGTGGCTTCAGCGCTCTACACTGTGTGTCCTGCAGGTGGCGACAGCTGTGGAGAAGTGGAAGGCCGCCATCCGAGAGGCGCAGACGTTCTCGCGGATGCACGTCCTGCTGGGTATGCTGGATGCCAGCATCAAGTGGGACATGTCGGCTGAGAACGCACGCTGTAAGGTGTGCCGGAAGAAGGGTGAGTGTGCTCTGATTCTTGGAAAGTCAAATCTCATTATTCCTATAAGGGTACTGGTAGTAATCCTTACAACTATTGGGTCACTGGTACTGCTTCAGAGACTGGGTTTTGATGGAACTTCTACTGATTCACCACTAGGGGGCTTCATTTGCCATAAACTTATTTGTGAAGGGGGGTTTAGGTCATTCTGTAAACACTAAGTCAATAGTTAATGTACCAGCAACAGCGTAATTAAATTTGATTGTTTTGCGAGGGTCAGGTGGTGCGTGTTGAGGAATATTGTAAATGATCTGTGAAACGAAATATGGTTTAAGCAGAATGAGGTCATAGCCTTCCCAGTGCCACTGGCTGTTGGGCCTCGGAGGCACCAGTGTCCAAAGTGACTGTATTGCTCTGATCTTTGCCCCTCCCTACTGGTTATGCTGGTAAATGTGCCATAAACTGGTGGCAGGGTCTTTGGTGTCAGAGGGCTCGCCGCGGTCTGCCGTGCCTTCACCTTTGACTCCCTTAAGAGAGGCCGCTGTAGTGGGGCATGGTGCCTGACAGTGAGAGGCCCATGCAAGGTCCGGCTGCACCTGTTTCCACCAGAGCTGCCGGCCCCCACTGGGCCAGCTTCCTTCCATCTTATGTGGAACCGAACGGGTTGGGAGGGGGGGGGCCATGGAACCCGTGACCTGAGCCAAGTAGTGTCCCCCCCCCCCCCGAGACCCCGAGTTGGGTTTTAAGTGTTGATGACTGGCATGTGAATCTGGGCTGATCTTTCTCCTCCCCAGGGGAAGATGACAAGCTGATCCTTTGTGATAAGTGTAAAAAGGCCTTCCATCTGTTCTGCCTCCGTCCGGCACTCTACTCCATCCCAGACAGGGACTGGCTCTGCCTTGGATGCCAGCCGGCCCTGGCTCGCCGCCATTCCCATGGAAGGTGGGCTCTCACTCCTTTAAAGGCAGAGCTAGCGAGAGGTGGCCCTGCTTCAGCTCTCTAAGTGGGCTTGGGGTCTGTTCTGCCTCACTTGCCGGCCGTTCGAGAAGATGTAGCACAGTCACTGTTGTGCGTTACCATTGAATGTGTTATGAATGTGCTTTTTGTGTTACAGAAGCTATGAAGAAGACTCTGAAGAGGAGGAGGAGGATGATGATGATGAGGAAGATGAAAATTCTGAAGAGGAGGAAAATGGCAAGAATGAGGATGATAAAGCCACTGGGCATTATTGTAAGGGACCTCAGTATTAAACAAGGACCTGTGGGTATGGTGTGGGTGCTATGAGGCTAGAGGTGGTCTGACCAAAGCATGGCATGAGCCAACAGGTCCCGCCCACCCATGCAGCCAGCAGCCAATGAGTGACTGTGGTCTTGCGGTCTTGATGTAATGCTCACTTTCTGGAGCATGGGTGCTGTCTAGAGAGCCCTGGATTGTAGTACGTTGTGTCGAGTGACGGAAATGTGTCATGGCGTGAGTTAGACCGCTCATTGGGCGCTCGAGTCATTGGCTTATAATAATAATTAATTCTTTGTTGTCCCTCATGGGGAAATTCTTTTTACGCCTCCCTCAACTTGCTCTTTGTAGAGCAAGCTGTCTGTGAAGGGCAGCCACCTGTTGGGGCACCCAGGGAGCTGGGGGTTAAGGGCCTTGCTCAAGGAGCCGCAGACATGCTGAGGCTGGGTTTGAACCGGTGATTACAGGCACACAGGCTTAGCCCACTGAGCCACACGCTGCCCCCTGGCATAGAAGTACTGCAGGGCCTCTGTTCATTGCACTTGTGGCGTTTCACCGCATTGGGTACGATCACGCTGTGGGACCCTATGTGGAGAGATTCCCGAGGTAAAATGCAGATTAGAGCAGCATTAGCAGGCTCAGGGCGGTGCATCTCCAGTCTCCGTGTACGGCCGGGGAGCTGATCTCTGCCTGCCCTCTCGGCAAATACGAGCCTCTGCATTTTCACACATTTTCCTTGCTTCTTTTGTACAGTGAGGTCAAGGAAGGCCAGGGGCAAGAAGTCCTGCAGGAGGAAGGCGGGCGCCAAGTCCCGTGGCGGCCAGCAGAAGGAATCCCCTAGCAACGCCGTCGACATAGAGGAGCTGGTCAGTACTGACACCTGTGTTCTCCGGCTGCTTAGGGAAGCTCGCACTGCCCATTCAAGCCGCCCTTGTCACACAGGCATGTGGGGTGAGGGGTGGGAGGATTAGTGAGCTCGCCTGATGCGTTGGCCTCACCAGGCCCCCAGGGGGCAGCCTTACCACATCTGCAGACACATGTGGTTGTCAGGGTGGCGTGTCTGTTGACCATGAGTGTAAAAAGTGAGAGGCTTAAACATCAGTGTGTCCAAACTGCCGTTTTCACCTGAAGTAGCCGAATGTATTAATCTGATCATTCTCTTTCCTGCTTCATGCTCATGAATTTTCAGTGTTTCAGGTCTGACTCTCCATTCGCGGTTCTGGCTAATAAGATTCCGTTTGTCAATTGCATCTTACGCCTACAGTACATGTGTAGGGGTTTCAAGGTGGCCCTTTGGTTCCTGTAGATATGGGTTCTTCTCTTTGGGATTCCAAAGATATGAGAGAGTTGCTGCTTCCTCCTTGCAGGTGCAGCAAAACTTCATGAGGGGGGGGTGTCGACGGGCCCTGGAGCTGGACCGCTGTGAGGAGATCCTGCAGCGGCTGGTCAAGTTCCGCTACTCCTGGCCATTCAGGTGGGCCCTTGCCATCGACCCTGGGACTGTACCTCACTGCAGGAGGGTGGGTGGGGATACTGTCTGTCCCCCGTGTCACACAGCACCTGCCTGTCCCTTTTAGGAAGCCGGTCTCTCCTAAATTGGTTGAGGATTACCAAGACGTCATCTCCCAGCCCATGAACTTCCAGACCATGCTGTGCAAGTTCTCTGACGGCCATTACCGGCACAGCGGCGACTTTCTGGAGGACATGAAGCTGGTGTTCTCTAATGCCGAGGAGTACAACCCACCCGACAGCCCCGTGCTCTCCTGCCTGCTGAAGACGGAGCGCGTGTTCATTGACCTTCTGGCCCAGCTGTTGCCGGGACTTGCTTACTTCCGACGCCACAAGCGCGCCTGCCGCAACCGTGGCGAGGAGGAGGAGGCCGAGGCGGCGCCGGAAGAGACCGGCCGTGCTGCCCGACCGGGAAGGCCCAGTGGGAGCAAGAGACAGGAATACGGAGACGGCCTTCGTAAGAGTGGCCAGCGTGGTCTGAGGTCGGAGGAAGAGGAGAGCAGTTGTGAGGAGGAGGAGGAGGACAGTGGACTGAGGAAGAGCAGGCGGGCTGCTGTCCTGGGCCAAAGGAAGAATTACCGCGAGGTGGAGAGCGACAGTGATCGGGAGGAGGTCGTCGTCCACAGGAAACGGGGCCGCGGAAGGCCACCGCGGGACAGCAGGCAAGACCATATGCGGTGCTTGCTGGAGGCAGGAGACGGTAAAGGGGGCGGGGCCAGCCTACGGCATTCCAAACGGCAGAAACCATCTCTGTGAGGTGGGGGGGGGACTCTGAATCACCCGGTGTGGTGCAGCCCCTGCTGTCCTAAAGCTTCCCTCTGACCAGCTACAGGACTCTGCATTTTCATTGTGTATTTTTTTATTATTATTTTTATGTTCCTATTTTCAAGAAAACCAATTTATATTTGTAAAGTGGTTGTTTTCCAGACAAAATTTAGATTTAAGGACATTTTGGAAACTCCCCAGATTATTCTAGTTGTTTTCCCCTCCCCTTTTTTGTTCCCCAGCTTGTCTCGGTTTGTATGTCTTATAATTGCAGAAATTTCATG
>JAABNY020000035.1:4639372-4655304 GCA_015164015.2 Brevimyrus niger
GAGGAAGAGGGTTGGGGTGGTGGGGTGGGGGGGGGGGGGGGGGGGGGGGGGGGGGGCAAGAGACCTTAATCTATGCAAAACTATCATCACTCATCATCTGACATAAAAAGGGTCTCTCATAAGATGTGTTCTAATATGTGTTCATAAGATGTGTTCCTGGAGGTGCACATAAACTGACACATGGGGGGAGGGAGTCGGGAGGAAGTCAGGAAAGCCACTGGGGACAAGGTCACTGGTGGATCATGAGTCAGCTTAAACAGACCAGGAGAAAACCACATATGTCAAGTCCAGGGTATCACCAAGACAACCAAATGGTTAACTGTTTACCGGAGTTTCAAATTCCAGTATTAATTACCTTTATAAATGCCTTTTTCTGCCACCCACCCCCAAAGCATAAACGCTGACATAATGTGACACCTATTCAACCAAAGAGGTCATCAGGCTGCCTCAGGAGACTGGCACCTTGGGCAGTCATTACCTTCCTGGCTAAGGCGCTGAAGCGCCTCCTGCAGGCCTTGCAGATGTGGTCAGAGGCCAATGGTGAGGGGTAGCCAGTGTAGCTGGAGTTGGCGTAGGCCTCTGGTCGGGCGCTACCTCCGTCTTCCACTGCGCTGGAGTCCAGGCAGAACCAGTTACAGCAGGAGGACCACATGCTTCCACCTGAGACAGAATGGATGGCTCACTGCACGGGGATAGGAGAGGGCGAGAACACAAGAAAAGGACTTGTAAGAAGGTGCAAATGAGACTGATACGTAACGCATCATCATACATCACAACAAACTACACGTATGCCAGGACCCTAAAATTGGAATCATGCTTTTTGCTCCAGATGCAGGTTTTACCGGTAAACGTACAAAAATACAAGCAATTTAGTCAAGATTCTCCCACAGCTCACAAGTACAAGGGCAGCTCCAGGCAAAAGTCCACTGTGGAGATGTCCACTGGATCTTGGCTGCAGATATAGAGCTCACATCATTAATTTAGAGCTGCCACACAGGTCGATCCTCCAAGGCCGGGCCGGGCCAGGCTGGGCGGTTGGTCTCAGAGATACCTTATCTCTCCATATGCAGAAGCAAGCCATCTCAATTAACCAAACTGTTTATGGTATCTTGAACTTTCTGAATGTGAGATTTTAACAAGTAATGACAAAGGCAAGGTGAGAAAAAAAAACATTTTGAGTTACGCAAAAAAAAATAGAAACAGGAGAAGTGAAGAAACAGGAAATTCCTCAAGTAATGTTCCGACTTGGACATTTCACCATCAAGGACAAATCATACTCATGGTCTTCTCACTTTCCAATTTCTGGACAGGTGAACTGTTACATTTCAAACATTTTCAGAAGTTTAAAATCCTCTGAAGTGCCCCAATTTAAAGATTTCTGGTTCACGTCATACAATAAGAGTTTAAGCATCTGGCCTTAAATTATGCTGGACAATTCAGCCAAGCAAAAACAAAAACAGACGCATTTACGTTGACTGTAAAGGTCGAGTGAAAAGCCAACCAGACACACCCAGGGAACAGTGACTCATTACATGCTATGTCGAATTGTTTACATTCCTGTTGTGAGACATGGCTCTAGTACCACATGCTCAGGCTAATTTCACAAGCACTAGTGATGAGTGGGAAATACCTCAGAAGTCTTAACATGACCCGACACTGAACAAATTAAGCCATTAAAACGAATAATAATTTTGAAACAGGAGTGTGGCTATTGGTGAGGCAAGGCCCACTTTGAATTTACAGAATGAGATTTCCCTACTTCATAAAAAGGAGTAATTGACTCCGTATAGCATAAAGCCTCAGACACAAAATTCAATTTTTAACCGACCTGCGAGACTATTTGGTGTATATCGATTTTGAGTCGCCTCTAAACAAAATCAATGACAACGATCAGTATCATTTAAGCTTAAAACCTTCAGTTTACAAGTCACCACGGCTGGTCTGTAAGAATACGTGTACTGGTAACCACGTACATTGTTTACATTCATCGCCATGAAACACACACCGTGGGTGAGACCTCTGATACAGTACAATGCGGGATCAGCTCGGCCATTCAGATTACCGGCGCTGTTTTTACTGTCATTACATGTAATGCTGGACACACACGTACGGGTCAGCTCCACCATTTTACACAGAAAAAAAAGTATGCAGGCATCTAAAAAGTAGTGGATTTAAGCGGCTCTCAAATGACAAGTAACATCGCGCAGAAACCGGAGGGAGATACATGTCATCCACAAAATGCAAACTTTACTTCTAGAGCACATTTAGCAATCTAAGCTTTCCAAAGTGCCGTACGAAACTATCACAGACAAAATAACAATACGACAATCACATTAATAGTGTCAATTCAATGCAACCAACGAGGACTAAACTTTAAAGTCAAAACTCCTAGAGGGACGAATATCCACCTAGCCGGAAGCACCAGGACACGGGCGGTGCTGTCGGCGCACCTGGCTCGCCCCACAGCGGTTTTATTCCGCATAAACTCACTCAGGTAAGTCCCGAAGCATAAAGCCCGGAAAAATAAGAGGTTTGGCTAGCTCACCTGCGGCTACCCGCCCCGGCCGCACACACTCACCTCAGCACCGATCCAGCGCAGGATGACCAGTGATAAAATAAGCGGGAAGTTGGTTTAACTTCTAAAGTTATCCTGAAAAAGTACGTCCTAAGCTGCGCTCAGCGGCTCGCTACCGACATCGTTCTACTCGTACATCCACAACTCTAAAAGTCCACTGAGGCGCCGCGTAAGCGATACTTTGCCGAAACTTTAAACCCAATTCCACTTCGGCCATGAGAAAGTATCCGGTGAACGGACAAACTGAATACTAAATACGCGGAACCAAACCTAAAAGGGCCCCAGGTGAGAAAGAACGAACACGGACTGAATTAATGTCGAGCGGCCGCCCCCTTCCTGCGGCATCTCTTCTCCAAAACTCATCCACCCCGACCGCCGCTTCGAGCCTAGGAACGCGCACGCAGTGGCAGACGCGCGCACGCACGCAGTCGAGCTCTTTCATAAACGGTAACAGCGGACACCTGCACGCAGCAGCCTTCGTTCACGTATTAGAAGGGAGTGCGCCGACACAGCGCAGTCATTCATGTATCGCAGCCGAGCCTGTTTGCGACGTTTTGTAGGTTAATAGCATAGTCTGCAGGACAGTAACTCGAATATCATGCACTCTTAGCTAATAATCTTTGAACTTTTTTCATTTTAAGCCGTAGCTTACTTTGTTGACCATAAATATTTGTCGATAAGAGTAATCTAACCCCGCAACAGGTCCCAGTTTATGGAGGGTATACTTTAAGTGCAGCTGTAATGCATTACCTAGAATTGCAGTAACATGTATAATCTGGTTTAATATTATGCATTGTTTATTATAAATGGGAAGCAGTTTCACCAATATTATATTGGATTCCCTTCAAAGTTCTCAGTTTTGTGAAATGCACAGTGCCTAAACACAATAACACTGGAGATAAGAAATAAGGAAGAGCAGTTCTGATGGGGGTGTCATTGGTCTTTTTTGCCAAAGCAAGATGTAAGCAGCACTTCTGACAACCCATTATTTGGCCTCTTTGAGTGACCCTGCATTTATTGCACGACATGCTAAAAAATTAGTATCATTTGTTTGACATTTAATGTCCATTTCCAATTGGATAAACCATGATTGAAGATTTTTACATTTTTGCCACTCAACTTGGGCTACAGCTGAAAACACGGAAACTCTTACTGCATACAGTGGAAGAGCCCCTGATGGTGATTTTAAGACTCTTAAGAAAAATAGAATGCCATTAATCCAGAACATTCCACAGGAACACATTCATTGACCTTCACCCCCCATTCTCCCAGCACAGAATGCCCTCCAGCCAGAAGTAATTCAACTCCAAGACAGTTAAACATCGTGCTACAGAAGACCTTTGTACCAAGTAGGAAGGTTTACGGTTAAAGTTTGTATTTAACTGCATCCTCTGTGACGTCACTTTACAATTTGTGCACGTACCTGCATGGGAAGCCACTAAGGTAAACCTTTTTTTTTTTTTTTTTTTAAATGCAGAATTTCTCTGCAACTTTCGAAATTGTGATGGGATCTGTGAAAATGAAAGGGCATTTCTAGCTGCTTTTTGGTTGAGGCATCTGCATACTACTACAACATAACAGCGTGGCAACAGGTAGAGCTCAGATGATAGAGATGATCATAACCCACCATTAGCATAAGCCTGGAAAATAGGCCTTTAAAGATGACATGCAGTCAGGTTTTCTAACAATGAGACATAGGAGAGAGTTTTCAAAAGCAGTCATGTCACATTAAGCCAGATGTCATATGAAAGCATGGCTTTAGATCAATATGGTCAAGCTCAGTCTTTCCATAAACTCAGGAGGTTTGCTGTGAATCAAAACAGACAGGATAGATATACATACAATACTTCAAATGGTTTCAAATTCCAGGAGAAAACATCACTTTCTATACAATCCCACACAGGAGAATAGGAGAAGGAAACAGGCAAAATAAGCCCGGCATTTATATTAATTGAAAACAACTTTGGAAAGCAATTTTAACAGATTTATTGCCAATATTACATTTTAATGACAAGATGTAGTGAGGAATGTCTCACCTCCGACAACCTAAAAGATCCATGGGCCATTCTGAGCCAGAGATGCCCAGATGAGGCCATGCTTCTTGGCCACTGAAATGCCCTCAGTTCAGCACATATCAAGACAGAACAAATACTGCTTTGAAACCCCCCCCCCACCCAGATCATTTAAACACATTAAGAACTGTAAAATGATTTTATTGCCATAAACCATATAGGAAACAAAAACTGATTTATTTCTTCAGTACAGTAAGAAAAAGGTGTTTTACACAGTTACACCCAGTAAAATATGGACAAAAGTCGAAAAAGACCGGTTTGTTGATACAAGTGAAGATTTTTCTTCCTATGGTTTTCTGCAAGTCTAAAGTTCACATGAAGCTGATCGGTTTGAGTGCGTCTCTGGCCTGGTGTATGGAAGTTCAAACGAATGTCGGCCAGGTTCAGACTAAGCAGGTACCTGGCACCAGTACTGCGTGTGCCAAGCTTTGTGAAGCTCCAACAGCCTGACTTAGTCATAAATATCCAAATTCTACGCATGGATTTTTCAGGTGAAAAGGAAAACAGGTGCTGCTCTTGGCATAGTGGTAATTCCATATTGAAGACGTTGGAATTTCAACCATCTAAAATCTCACACACACATATCCCTCCTGAAATAGCAAGGAGGAGAGCAAAAAGTAGGCTAAATAAGGGGACCATCATGATACAACACGGCGTTTCCCAATCTAGTCCATGGGGACCTGCAGACAGTCCACGTTTTTGTTCCCTCCTATCTTCTAGTAGGGAGAAAAAACACGGGCAGCTGGTAGAGAGCAAAAACATGGACCGTCTGTGGGGCCTGAGGACTGAGTTGAGAAACACTGCTATAACACAACAGGAGAGAAAACAGTTTTACACAAAAAAAAGGCAACATAGTCAATCTGAAGCCAATGTCCAACCCGCTTGTTTTCACCATAGACCCCACCCTGCCCCTACTCCCTACCAGTTGGACGTGGGCGCTTGTTGAGTGGCTGAACAGGGAGGGGGAAATTATCCCCACCCCCCAGCCCACGCTGCCTCTCTTTGGGACGGGTCTCAGAATGTTTTTTGGTGAACAAAAGCAGCAGATCCAGCGTTGCCTTCTTTAATAACGCAGCCTCACTGACTTATTAGTTCTTAAAAACAAACAAACAAGAACAAAATTAAGAGCAATGTTCAGCAGCGGAAAGGTGAAAATGCAGGATGATTTAAAAGCTAACAAGGCAAACAGGTCATTACTCAACATGACTGCGCTAGCAGAGGAATTCAAAGGTCTTAACACACCAGCTAGCAGCAAGTTGCTATCAGGGATATTTTTGTTAAAGAAAAAAAAAAAAAAAAAAAAACAATCCAATGTGTGGAATGCATGTCTTTAAATAAGATTCTATCATTCATGAACATTATTGACTCCTTTAGAAGTCTGCTCACATCAGAATTGACCTTTGAAAAAGTCCAATATTTCAGCACATAAAAAGAAACTCCGAAACTGAAAAAGCAATGAGTTGAAAACCCCCAAACTGCGCAACAAACGGTCAGGCACCTGACTGATCCTGGAAAATCCTAGTGATGACTATCCCTTCGCAGATCAAGACTTTAGCCAAGAGCAACTTGATTTGTGTAACTTTGGGAAGATGAATTATCCACCCGATATAACAGGACAAAGCGGGCGCTAATTACAGGGAAATAGGACAGGGAATGAGGGGGAGGGGATTAAACACAAAAAGTTAAAACCTGTTAACTGCTGACATGCATTGCTGGGCTGCTTGCGTGTTCTATTTTTTTAATACATCAGTTTGACCTTGAAGGGCTTTAGCTCATCTAACAAGTAGGAATGACTGGTGGTAGCGCCTCCTGCTGGCATGCTCAGCTCGTCCCCCCCCACCCCGTGTTAAGCGGATTCCCACACTCTTATTCTTTCTCTTTGGGAATTACCTCCTCACGAGGTTTTGCACCGCCGAAAATGGCGGAATTGGGGTTGGCGACTTGGTTGAGGGGCCCGGCCACAGTGCGAGGTTTCAGCTGCAGCCTTGGCCTCTGTGCTCGTTCCTCTGTGGAAGCAAAGAGGGAGCTGAATGAGTGCAGAGCACAAAGACGTTGGCAGCATAAGGTCAGTTATGGCGACTGAACGTCATGCCAGCAACTAGGGCTGTACTCAGGCAGCACACAGACACATACAGTTAAGAGATGGGCTATAACAACAGGGACGTCGTCAAGCGAGGTCTAGAGGGGACTTTTGTCCAAAGTGACATACAAGCAAGATACTCCGAGTCAGATTTAGGCCCGAGTCACAGGAAAATGACCCAAAAAATGCTCCAGACCTTATCGATTTTGAGTTTAACCTCCTGAGGTTGACATTGATCCCTTTTGCAATCGGGCGTAAACAAACAGCAGACAAAAAACAAGCAAAGTTATCGACCATCAGAAGGCTCCCTGAAGTCCGAGGAGCCACCGCGGAGAGGTCCATCTCTGTTGCGGCCCATCCCTCCGGAGCCCCCCCCTCTTCTGTCTCCGGGGCGACCGCCCCCTCGACTCCGCCCACCCATGAAGTCATCATCTCTGTAGCCTGGGTGAGACAGCATGAGGGGAAGTAAGGCAACAGCCCTGCCAAACAACCGGTCGCTAAAGTCGTGTGGGATGAGAAATTGAGGGGTCTGTCTGAAGGAGTGTGGAATCGACATGCTCACATTTACAATAAATAAGGAGGCTGCAGCGGCAGATGAGTGAAGCATTTGGAGACAGTAGCTTATTAGGAACTGATGCTCACCCACCACCAAATGACATGTGTATACTGGAACGTACAAGCTTGCAGCCAGGTAGACAAATAAAAGACAAGGCACGGCATACCTCCTCCTGAATAGTCGTAGTCATCTCTGGAATCCCGTCCCCCTCCTCTGGTGCCCCTTGAAGCACCACGGCCTGAAACGGACAGTAGCAACTAAGAACAACGGACAGCTGCTGACTGCCACCTGCTGGTTTGTGTGTATAAATGCAAGTTTATACAGATTATTAACTTCAGGGAGCCATAAAATGCCTCATTAATATATTGGGCATTCTACTAATCTGCTTAAATTGTGGGCAAAAATAAATGTCCTCAAAGTACTGAAAAGCTGGCATCTGGCCAGATGTTTCACCAGCCATCTGAAGCCCTGGTGATAGTTGTGCACGTGCAATTTAATATTGACGCCATATCGCCCAGCCCTGATCTCTTGGTTTAATACGCCTTCCCCACTTCACATTGAAGCTCGAACGGTCTCATACAAAGACACCCAAACGTTCCTTTTAAAAACATTACAGAATACCATTATGCCCGTGTAAACCAGACAATAACAGCATAACTCAGAGCTAGCACACCAGCGACTACCTGGGCAGGACCTTGCCACACAGTACATACCTCTTTCATCCTGTCTTCTGAACCCAAACCCTCCACCCTTCTCCTGCCGACGACCCTCCGCGATGTCCACCCTCAACGACCGATCTCCCAGGAGCTATGACAGAAGAGGCACTTAAGGTTATGGATTTGGTTCAGGAAGGGCTTTGGGAGTCAAAGCAGGTTCTTTAGGAGAGAAGCACAGTGGAGCAACATGAGGGAAAGACTTACAGCGCCGTCAAACGTTAAGGCTTCTTTTAGCGATTCCAAGTCGTCAAATTCGACGTAACAAAAACCTGGAGAAAAGAAAATGACCCATATTTAAAATATGGCAACATCTCCAGGAAGGAGGGCAAGTTCTCCAAACCTGAGGTGATACACAGCCAAAATTGAAAGTTTATAAATCTTTGCAAGACATTAAAGCCTGAATATTCTGAGGACCTTGCTGGACATTTAGCTTCCAGAATTTTCTCAGCTAGCTAACAGACACCGATTCCCAGAGCAATGGCCCTTACCTTTGAACTTGTCCGTTTCTTTGTCTCTTACCAGCCGCACGCTCCTGACATTCAGCTCTTTGAAGATGGCGTCTATGTCGCCTTGCACCGTGTTGAAAGGCAGGTTGCCCACGTAGGCCGTGAACGGCGGCTCCGTCGGCAGCTCCTTTTGCTTGCGGGGTCCTCCAGACCCCCCTCCACCACGTGGCCTGTAGTTCAGGGATCAGTGGTGTGAGGCCAATGCAGACAAGGCCCGGTGCTCGCTTAACATTCTGCGTCCCCCGGGGGCTGTATCACAAAGGGGGATTTCCTGCTTATCCTGATAACTGTTCAGCCCAGGCTAACTTAAATCTCACAAGTTATCCAGCTAAGCATTATTGCATTGTGATACAGACCCCAGACCAGAGAAGTGGCCAGGGGCATAAAAGTGTGAATCAAATCTAAGGTAAGAGCCTTCAGTTTGCATAGTGAAGGTGCGATTCTGGGTTATTCTCCAGTTTGTTAGACTGATACTGGTCATGACCACAGGTCGAACAATGTGCAGAATAACCCAATGAGAAAATTAAGGGCGCTGTTCCACTGCACCAGGTACCGTATTTTTGCCATGATACTTTCCCTTTTCCATTGACATCCGGTTGAGTTCCAGTGCCAGAAGTTTCAGTACTGAAAATACCAATGCAGCTGGAGTACTTTTTTTGGTACTTCAGAACTTGGGGGGGGGGGGGGGTCATTGTTGATTGGTTATTCAAACAGCCTGCCTTTGAAACACGAATAAAGCATTAGCTATAATACACTAGGGCTGCAAGACAATGGGGGAAAAAATCAAATGCCACAAAATCATTTTGTTGTAATAAATATTGGGATATTTGTAAAGCAAAAAAAAGAGCTCAAAAATGCATTTCTCACAAACCCGCAAAACCTCAGAAACGCGTGCAGCGCTCGTACAAAGTCAGCAGAGGTCAATTTTGAACTGATTTTTAAAAAGAATACACTGTTCTTTTTTCAGAATATGTAATCATTAAAATTGCAACACTGACCAAGTTGCTTCCTATGTCAATGTAACAATGTTTTAGTGAAATTAAATGCGCCGTAATGTCTGGACAGTATGAAGGTATGAAAAAGCCTCGTCTTAATCCAGTTGACTATTGTCGTCCTTGCAGTGTGACAAATGAATGTGCAGAACATGTGATGCAGATATTATTATTGCACATCGCCCAGCCCTATAATATACTGTAGTCATTTCATGAATAAAGCACAAAATACCGAACCTTGCGCTGTGATGTCTTTTGCCGCTAGTACCAGTTTTTTATAACAGTGGAAAACCAGCATCTTAAAGGTACCATACTTTCTTGAAGTACCAAAAACACAGTGCCTGGCGCAGTGGAAAAGCAAAGGTACAGTGAATTTGGTCTGATGTATACTTGCTCATACAGAATGCAGAGTTGAACCCACTAGGAACAGAGACATGTACAGAATAAATCTGAGAAATGATACAATTTATCCTTATATAGCGTTACTGCATAAATTTCTCTAAATACACAATGAAGCCCTTTTAGACACTAATGGGGGGAGTGGGAAAAAATCTATGTAGAAATAATATAAGGGGACTTTACGCATATATAGAATCAGTTTAAATTCACCGTCAGATAAGATAAAGTGAGAAAACTTTTACTGATCCCACAGTTGGTAAAATTGCATCGTTCCAGCAGGAACACGTGGGTTTTATCACGAACACACTTGTATGTAACCGTTTTTGTTATTTGCAATTCGGTTACACTAAAAGTTCTGAAAAAATGCAGATTACAGATCAGACATGCACAGCGCCTAGAGATCTTTAGCCATGTGAGCAGGTGCCTTTAGTGTCATCAGCTCACCTCCCACGCTTGCTCACGGCGAGTGGCAGACTGCGTGCATACCTGTCTGTAGCCCATTTAAGAATAAAAGCAATCGGGCGGTGCTACCTAGACATCCAAAGGTAGAATCCTATTCACAGCTACAGCCCAAGGGCTCCCAGACCACCCTGTCCCAAATCACTAAACAGAGCGGGGGCGACCATCTCAATCCCCCTCCCCCTCCATGTGCTACGCGGTCCCCTGGCGCCAAGTGCCCTGCTGGCATCCCTCGATTACAGACAGAACACGCTTCCCCTGAACTGATAACCTAAAACTATCGAGTAAAGATTCATGTTAATACGAAGGAAGCCCCCATTCATCGACGCGGATTCCCTCAGCCGGCTTCCATCCCTCCGATGATGTGACGGGGCCTGGCCACTCCACACCGCCGGCACATCAGTTTCCACGGCCCGCAGCCGCGCTAGGCCACGGCAAACCTCTCCACAAAATATCCCAGCCGTCTCGGACGGCTTGGACACTCTCTTACCCTCTGCCTCCGCCGAAACTCCCGTAAGCACGGTCCCGGTCGTCATAGTTATCGTAGTCCGCCATCACAGCGCCCGCGGTCCAAAGAGAAAGAAGGCGAGCCGTCGAGGGCCACGAAGGACCTCCGATATAGAGCCTGAGGTCTGCCCTCGGTGCGCCTGATTGAAAATATGGCAGTGGCACCGGGCTGCAACAAGTTAGTCAGTGAAGTGGAGAGCAGACTTAATTAATGCAGCCAAAAATCCCGAAAACGGGTGGCTACGGATGCTTGGGTAATGTTATTAACAATAACACCATTCTTCGCGTTAGCATTTATTGTTTAGAATAAAGCCCAGCCGGACGGCACATGCTCGGCCCGTTTTGGCATCAGGTTATGTATGCAGTGTGTCTTCACACGCCCATCATCGCGGATAAAGCAGATTTCCGTGCCGCCCAAAGAACGTCGCGGATCGTGTCAGTATTCCTTGTGTTGACAGTCTCATTGATATAATCAATAAATTATGCCTATACACTTTAGCTAATTTGTAGTACTTTTATGTTATTAATAAACTCACTGACGTGAGATTGTTGTTTATTTTGCTAGGACATTATAGTGCAACTAGGTAAATATGTTTATTTTATTTTAAATGCACAAATAAACAAAAACAAACTTCCTGTACTCCGCTACATGAAATGACCCAGTATATCCATGTTTAGGCGGCTGGATAGATGGACAGATGAATATATAGAATTTCCATGCTCTACAAACATTGGATATATTGCTGCAAACAATATTATAAAACATCATAAAACGTCAATAGAACAGCTTTCCACCATTAAAGTGGAGAACAGTTTCGGCTGACTAACGGGCGCACAATATATGACAAATCTTCACAGCATCAGGCGTGTGCGACAGATGTGCTGCACACGATTGACTAACGTCATACTTCCCTGAAAAGCGCAAGTGTACAGTAGGGGGTAGGGCCTACGCATAGCTTGCTTTTTCTACGCAAATATTTTTTTTATATTCACTGAAATCTCCAAATAGGCGCTACACAATAAAAATGTGTGGTTAAATGTATATCCAATGCCATAATACGGTAATAGAACAAATAGTTTCTGGAAAATCTAATCATGTTCTCTTCAACAGTCACGCTAAAATATGTCATATTTAACATTTTCCTCTGTACCTACCTGGTCAGACAAAAATTCTGGTGTAGCGAATATGCGGTATAATTGCTCATGACCATTTAAAACAGACTAAAGTTTTACGTTCACGATGCTCTAGATGGCAGAAGAGCGCCACGGCCCATCTCGTGGTTGCAGCAACACAAGCTTGTACTCCACTCCTTGCTCCCAAAATAACCGTGTCTCACTCCCCGTGGACTGGAAACTAAACCAATAAATTTACTTACTGAGAACGAAAGGTAGAATGCAGCTGCGATTCCGACGTCTTCTATCTTTAGCTATTATATGTATTACATTTTTACAGTTTACAGAGTCCTAAATTTATTAAATAATATGCGTTATATTTTAGCATTCTTGAAAAATTATTCGAGGGATCAATCGCTATTAATCTACATCGAGTGATAATTTAAACTTCAGTTAAAGCCTTGCATACAAGTATGTGCTTTATTCATTAAATTTTTTAGATGAGTTGAGAGAGCAAAACCATTACAGACAGTTGTGAGAGATCCCTGATTACCATGCCAACCAAAGGTCTGGTGGTGAGCTTCAGATGACATGTTTTTTATAGTTCACCTAAAGTCAGAGTGATGGCTCTGAGGCTAGAGATCTGAGCTATTAACTGCAAGGTTGCTGGTTCAAATCCCATGAATGCCCAGAGTGATTCTACTATGTTGGCCCTTAACCAGCAATTGCTTTATCATGGTTATGATGTTAATTTACTTTTAGCCCTATTAAGTACTCCTCCCTCTTAAAGGGAAAAACTTGGGGGTTGGTTGCAGGATTGGCACTCCAGTCACTGGAAAAAACCTCACACTGGTCCATTTGGACTAGTGTGGTGCTGAGGTATCACCTGCCACATGGCTGCACTCAGGTTCTCATCCCTGAGGTAGTTTGTCATGTGGTGGGTGTGGCAACGCACTGTAATCAGTGCATGCTCCTTGGCTCTCCTCTATAACACCATACTGGACAGGCTACTCTTTCACATAAATGTTGCTGAGCTTTCTTCTAGTAAAATAGCACTAGACTCAAATGCAAGCACAAAAATGGATTAATGTGGGTTCATAGTTTGGGGAAAGTTCAGTACAGAAGGGAAACAGAATTATTTATTATAACTTCAAAGATGAACACAATGAAGAACAGTTGTAAACTAAACACAATGTGTCTTTTCAAATAAAATATGAGATGCTTATTTGCACATTGTAAAAACAAATATATAAATCAAAATTTGAGAATAAGACTATAAGATGTAATAACAATCATACCATAACCTCTGTTTTCTGCTACCAAGTTTGGCTGCATATTTGTAACGATAAACACCGCTACAGCCTTAGTTTTTTTTTTTTTTGGCTTGATCTGAATTTACTGGTAAATGTCATAGACGCCAAAGGGAGACTAAGTTGCAGAGGCAGTTTCTGCCTTGCTCAAATATCATCATATGTGCTCAAATGATGTTACTTCAAATGACTTGACATGTTGGGCGTGTTTCCAGAAAATATCAAAAACAGAGCAATATTTAATTTCCCTTTTAGAAAGAATGCCTTGAATTTTCTCTACTGTTATAAATGCTAGGGGAGGTTATTTTGATAAATCAAAATCAAAGATTTTGTTAATAAATGTACTCAAATGGTGAACATTTGCTAATTTATTTGTTAGCAAAGAATATTGAGTGCATTTTTAGTAAATTTTAATTGAGTAACATGCAAATGCAGAAAATCTGTTTGTGCAAAACCTTTTAACTGGTAGTGTATGTGTAGTGTTACAGCCCTAGAAGGTAATGGTAGAAAAAGAAGAGGAAATGATAATGTGGAAAAACTATAATAATTCAAATTTAAAAAACCTTTACCATTATGTACGTGTGGGTAGTGAGGAGGAACTAGTAAAATAATATGATGCCCCAAAAAAATTCTGCATATTGTAGTGGTTACAACTTACCTGCTCCACTGTGCTGAGAGGACAGAGACTCCTCACTTTTTGCTGACCGCAGGGTGAGACTGTCTACACGGCAACCTGAGGCAGCCCAGGCAGGGGAAGGGGGGAAGACAGGCAGAAAAAAATATCCATCCATCTAATCCAATCCCATCCTGAGCAGAGTCACAGGGGGCTCTAGAGCCATCCCAGGCAGCACAAGGCAGGTGCACACCATGGATGGGATGCCAGTCATTCGCAGGACAAATTATAAAATATGCTAAGTGATGTGCTATACAGTGGTACCTCAGTTCTCAAACTCATTATTAACTCGAATTTCGAAGTCGAACCAACCAGTTCAAAAAAAAAATTACCTAGGACTCGATCTGAATCTCAGAAGTCAAACCGTGAATGCCGACCTAAGATTTTGTACGCACAGGGAAATGAGTTATGCGGCATGTCTCTCAGTGGAAACAAAGCGTAACGTTTCAGTTTCAGCCTCGCATTCACTGTGATAGCATTGTGCATGTTTACACTAACTGAATGCATATATTTGAACAGTAAAAACACATTTAGACAATAATAGACAGTAATAGCAATAATAACGATTATTAAAAATAATAAAGAAAATAAAGATTTCTTACTGATTATTTTATTATTAATAACAAACCATAAATACATTTAATTATATTAATATTGTCGTGCCCAGCGGGGATGGAACGGAGACAAAGGCGCAGATGTCAGGGTATCAGGGAATACGGGGTTTAATTACAGGTAAGGCAGGCAAAAAGCAGACGGACAATACAATGACCTGACTGGGGAAACAAACTGAAATGCGTACTAAATACAGAGGACTAATGATAAAAGCCAGAAACAGCTGATCACACGGGGATTCCACAAGGGGTTAATGGGGGGTGTGGCACATGGAAGAAGAGAACGGTCAGGGCAGGACACATTGTTTAAAAATTACAGCTTTGATAAATGTTCTTAAATGTGTTTAGTACAGTATATACTCTTCTTGTTTTATCCGGTTCATTTTGTGTTTAAATGCTACAAAAACATATTTTGGTGTAATTTTTTGGGGCCGGGAACAAATGAATTGGTTTTTCATTATTTCTTACGGGGAAAATTCAATCAGAACTCAAACTTTTTAGGATTTGATCCGGAGTTCTGAATGGAATAAGTCTGAGTTCTGAGGTAGCACTGTATTTGTAAAATTTGATTAAAATGTTATTTGGTGGATAACACATGCACATTAAATAATGAAAATGAAGTATGAACGTGTCTGTATGGGTTTCTCATACCGGCATGGGAAGTGGATGGCTGGAACAGGGAGCTGATCCGCATGGGCTTCCGGCGGCCAGAGCCTCCCTGTTTCCCCATGGCGAAGAACGTCTTCCAGCTTCCTCCCGCTGACTTCCGGCTCTTAAAGCCCCTCTTCCTCCTGGACAGTGCACAGAATGAGTCAAAATAAAGCAGAGAATTTTAGGAGACTGGCGAGCTGTGAGTAAAAGCACTGCTCAACTTGGCATTCACATTTAGCCGGCACCAGCTTTTCTTCAACACATTACTCCTCTGTGAAAGTGACATATTACTGTATAATGCAGAGACACAACATGAAACATATTGGTTGGTTTTTCATGATCATAGCAAGCAAAAATGTTGCTACATCAAGACAAATAAGCCTGCATGTAATAACTTTTCAAGAAGGACCAGGAAAATGAGCTGAAAGCCATGGGCATAGGATTCCCTTAGACCAGGGGTGCCCACACTTTTTCAGCTTTTTTAGCAAGCTACTAGCTACCTAATGCAAAACATATATTTATGTATAAAAATATTGAGTAATCTTTATCATTATTTATAATAATATTAATTATTATCAATAATAATATTGGGCCTCATTCAATATTTACTTAAGAAACCTCTTAAATTTTCCATTCATCCATCCATTTTCTAAACCGCTTATCCTACTGGGTTGCGGGGGGTCCGGAGCCTATCCCGGAAGCAACGGGCACG
>JAABNY020000035.1:4655404-4672031 GCA_015164015.2 Brevimyrus niger
CTGGTCCATTTGGACTAGTGTGGTGCTGAGGTATCACCTGCCACATGGCTGCACTCAGGTTCTCATCCTTGAGATACTTTGTTGTGTGGTGGGTGTGGCAATGCACCATAATCAGTCCATGCTCCTTACCAAAAAGACCTTGAATCTCCAGGGAATGCCATTCCACATCCGCACGCTTGAGATGTCCTAATTTATAAGAAATGCCAGTTTTCGAATACATGACCATAGTAGAGACATATTCTGTTCTTGTATTGAGAGAATAACACGGTACGTAGGAAACGCAGATTCAAACATGATAGTGTTTATGCTGGCCTCAGCCTTAACCAGGGTTTTTTTCCATAGTCTTCATATCTTGTTATTTTGACTTAGCCAGGTGGAAGACTTCAGTGTGACTTTCTGATTGACAGTGAAGCTTCTTCATACTGGTAAGCACAGACTTGCACAACTTGAGGGGAAATATCACAGTATATCCCCCTTTGGCTGCAGTTTTATTTTAAAAAAGACCTTCCATAGCTGAAAAATGTGGGGTAACCTATTGGATCCATGTGACTTGGGTGATTCCGAAGGCTGTGTGTGACTACCTGGATTTGGCCATTTTCGGTAATAAACCATTTCATTCCATAAACCTTTCAAAGGAGTAATCTGACTGCAACCATTAACACCATGATAGCATTCTGCACAGGAGATACTTGGCTTGACAGAAAAACATTTCAGCCTAATTCTCCTAGATCAGGGGTGCCCAACTCTAGTCCTGGGAGGGCGGGGCCTGTGTAGCTTAGTTCTTTTCCTGTTCCACCATAAATGATTCAGCTCAAGAGCTGTGTGGTAATTTGTACAAGGAGTTGAATCAGATGTGTTATATGAAAGGAAACCCAAAAATGTGCAGGGGTCTGGCCCCCTAGGACTAGATTAGGACACCATTGTCCCAGATGGTCATGAAGACACATTTAAACGAGCAGGACAATAAGTATACACACCTATGCAAACAACAAAATACATGCAAAATAACAAATCACTAAATACACAAAAATAAATGAAAAATTAATTTTAGGCATTATGCAATAGAGATTTGTCAGATGTGGGCAATTTTGTAAGAAAGATAGAAAGCAAGCTGAACAGAACACAATGCTTTAAATTTAAAAATAGTTACCCAAAACTCTCTGTACATTGAAATTATTCTGAAAAAATATTTCATTTCATATTCTGTGCAGCAGCTGGGAGAGTGTCGCTGGTGCAGCTCACAGCCAAAGCTGTAACTAATGAGATTGTCTGTGGGGAAAAAAAACAGTTTAATTTGGCTTTTTACATTTGGCAGTCGCAGTCAGAACAACAAGAGAATGTTCAGTAGAAAACAAGAGGATTTCCCTGGGATTATTCCTTTTAGGGCATTGGAAGTTAATGGCTCCACACTGCTAGAAGGTCAACAAGCAGGTACCGTAAGTGATAGGACACTGTTAGATAGTGTTTAAACTTGTACAGTGCAAAGTGTTCTGCAGACAACAAATGGTCATGTGATTCATCCTCTGCCTCCGAATTTCACTTCTGATTTGACAGCTGGCGTCCCTGTGCACCGAGTGATGCCCACTATCAACGTGGCATTCCCTGTGAGGGAACAGCCATTTTGTGATACAAGCTGACTGTTACAAGCATTGCCACTAAATGACAACCGTTGTGTTTCACAACACAGACCATCCCCCTCATCCGTAGCCATTTTGTAGCATATAAAAGACCTCATGTCAGGGTTTTGAGAGTTGTGTTTCGTTATTACCATAACTCCACGTTCAAGGCAACAGGTAGTTAATAAGGCTCTCTTATTTTCAACCTCAATCAAAACTGAAAATGAGGTGTATGGACGTTGCAGGTTTCTTGAATCAACATCTTTCCTTCCCGTCTCTCTGTACTGCCAGTGTCAGTCCTCCAGGATGGCTGCAAGACAGGATGCACGTTCAGAGCAATAACGAGCCTCATCAATTATCAAAATGCTTTGCTACACTGCAAAGCCACATGCCCAAGGACCCTTCTGGAAGAAGGACTGGTCACCCATAACAGCTACCCAATAACTGCATCTTGGCATAGAAGAGCTTGCGGATTGAATAGCAATAATAAAAGGTGGACTAAGTATGATTGAAACATTTCAGGTCATCAAGACCAATGGAAATGACTTTTTAAATCCTATTAAAGAATTATGTCTAAAATACATTTATAAATGAGGATGCATAGCAGATATGGGTCTAGAGATGTCAAATGACCCAGTCAAGGTGAGATATGTAATATATTATGTAAAAAGTATGGGTCTAAGATGCAATGAGCGTGAACAATACACACAATGAAAACATGACTTTGGTGTGAGCAATGTGTCGTGGGCACCATTCTGACAGCAGCATCAACTTTAATAATAGCTTCATGTCAAAACACAAAGTAAATAAGAATGAAATATTTCCTGTTAAATGTCACCTCAATGTAATTAGGCCAAGTCGTGAAAATATTTGATGTCCTACAAAGTCACAAAAAATGCAGCACAATTTCAGTGTTGACATCTCTAACAATAATTGAGTCATATTAACATCAAAGGATGAAAACATCACTAGCACAACAATCACTGATGACGAATGACATCACTGGCACAGCAATGCGACGGCTTTCATAGAATTAAAGCTAAAGGCGGCAGTTTGGGCTTAAATGGCTCATTCGTTGGTAACCCAGTTTTGCCTGAAGCAATAGTGCACATTGAGAGGCACAAGGGCATCATACAGTGAAAGGCAGTGCCTTGCACTGGCCACTGCAGATCACGTCAACCTATTTCAGGAGGAAGAACTACAGTGTCCAGATAGGCTGTTCTCTGCACTCAGGTTCTACAGGCTTGTTGGGTTTCTATTCATGGAATGTGAAAAGTCAGTGATTACCCAAACCCTGAAAACAAGATGTTCATGAACACTTTTTTCATGAGTGGTGGCACAGAATTTATTTATCCTTGCTTGATTAACCATAAAACACAGTATATTGCCTATTCACAGCTGGATGATTGCATTGGTGTAATTTTGGTTAAGGACCTCACTAAAGTCTCCTTTAGTAAAGTATCTGACCTTAAACATCACGCAACCTACTAGCCAATTACAGAATTGAAGCTTGTGGAAAAGTAACTGTATACACCAAAAAAAAAGCTTCTGTGACAACTCATTCATAAGCTGAGAAAACAATTTCGATTTGGGCGTTTAATTGTACAACTTGGGGAAACACTAGGGGATGGGGGTGACTATGCTGCTTAGGCAATGGGAGTTTCTTTTTGCAATCCAAAGATGTGCAGTTAGGAACATTTGCATTCCTAAATTGCCAGTAATGCGTGACTGTGTGTATGTGTCCATATCTGCCCTGCAAAGGACTCACATCTTGTCAGAGTGTACTCTTATGCCCTGTGTGCCCTAGGAGAGTGTCCAAGCATCTCTGCAATTCGGACCATGATAAGCAGTTAGAGGATGGATGGATACATGGAAGTTAAGCTAACATCCTTAGATATATTGAATATGAGTGAGGAACACCTGGGAGGGGAGTGCTAACTATAATAGGGCGAAATTAAAGTACAGTGGTACCTCAGTTCTCGAACTCATTAGAACTCGAATTTCTTAAAAGTCGAACCAACCAGTTCGGAAAAAATTACCTAGTACTCGATCTGAATCTCAGAAGTCAAACCGTGTAAACAGACGTAATTGTATGCGCGGGGAAAGGAGTCATGCGGCACGTTTCTGAGCGGAAACAAAAAATAACGCTTCAGTCTCAGCCTAGCATTTGCTGTGATAGCATCATGCATGTTTACACAAGCTGATTCTAAATATTTAGACAGTAAAAATACATTTAGACAATGATAGACAGTAACAGTAATTATTATATAATAAAATACATTTTAAAATAAAGACTTCTTATTGATAATTTTAATATTAATAATAAACAATTAATACATTTAATTATAATAATATTGTCTTGTCGAGCAGGGACGGAATGGAGACAAAGGCGCAGACGTCAGGATTTCGGGGAATAATTACAGGGGTTTAATTACAGGGTAGGGCAGGCAAAACACAGCTGGACAATACAATGACCGGACTGGGGAAACAAACTGAAACGCAGACTAATGACGACAACTAGCAACAGCTGATCACAAGGGGATTCCACACGGGGTTAACGAGGGGACGTGGCATACGGATGGAGCGGACAATCGGAGCAGGACACATTGTTTTTTTTAACTTTACACATTGGATACATTTATTTTTTTACTTTACAAATTACTGTTTTGATAAATGTTCTTAGATGTACGTGTTTAGTACAGTATATGCTCTTGTTTTGTCCGGTTCATTTTGTGTTTAAATGCTAAAAAAAACATATTTAGATGTAATTTTGGGGGACCAGGAACCAATTAATTGATTTCTTATGCGGAAAATTCGATGAGAACCCTAACTTTTTAGGATTCGATCCGGAGTTCTGAACGGATTAAGTTCGAGTTCTGAGTTACCACTGTATTACTTTATACTGTACTGTGATATTTTCACTCAAAAATACCCCCATCCACCCCACTCGGGGAACGTCGGAGTAGTGCTGATTTTTTAATTCAGTCAAAATGCCGCACTATGATATCTAAAATACTAGATGGCGCTCAAGCCTTGTGCTGCCTGGGGTTGAGCGTCGTTTAACTTTACCGCCGCTAAACAGCAGAACGACAGATTTCTCGGACGTGGTACGGGGTTACGTACTCCCACTACCAATCTGCGGGAGACTCTGGGCATGGATGTGAGAGGTGGGTTGTCTTACGTACAGCCATACTGCTGAATCCCAAGGAATTTGGAGAACAAACAAACTTAATAAGCAACTATGAGCAGGAATTGAAGTTTGCTTACAAGAATCTCCAATTAACATTATAACTGATAACATTGACAAATCACTGTATCAGACAAAGGAGAATTTTAGTGCGAACAGAGTAAATAGGCCGATGCTATACACGTACAAGTGTCATTAAATGCATATGTAAGCTAGGCCTACAAAACATACTGTACAACTTCTTCAAACACATGGGACCATATCTCTTTAGAACTGTACGTTTTGCTTTGCCGCTGGACAATTACATTGCAAAATAAAAACCAAAAAAACGACTGGAAGAAAGATATCAACCTTATAAAATATAAATTGACTTTTAACTAACGAAGACTGGCTAGTGTAATAGTAAATGGATGCGATATAGTATCTACAGAAGCTGACTAATGTTATCTGTGTAATTGATCTATATGTACTTTATTCTTAAATCTGTTAATAGAATAATGAAAAATATGTTATTGTTGAAACTTGAGATTGAAGATTATTACTTGAGGAATCGATACAAATTACGTTTATTACGTTTCTCTTAAGTCTGCTCACTGCTATGGTGAAATGCACACTTCTGTTTAATTCCAATTGAACCTTGAATAAAAAATATGCCTAGCTACATTTGGCTACAAGATAACGGCGTGGTCCTCTAAAATATCAACTTAAATGATTACTGCAAAAAGTATGACTTTTGAAATTTTAATTAAATGACATTAAAACCAGAATTTAAAAATAATATATAAAACGTATTCAAATACTTCAGCTTAAGATAATGTGATATCCTTTTGTGGCACACAGATACACTGTAACTTCTCCTGCAATGGAAACATTAAAAATGTTACCGGTCGTTATTACAGGCATTGTTTCAGGGAACATAGATTGCAGTGGCTTTTATTCATTGGGTGCCGGGAAAGTTCGACAAAATAAAACGATGCATCTTATATATATTTTCAAATGTTCTTTGCACTCCGGTGACTTGTAGGGCAAAAAAATACAGATATCAGATGGGATTTTAAAATGTCATCATTTATTTTTGGCCGTGAAGTACATTAAAATACCATTTTAAAAAGACAATTATTAATAACTAGGCCTATTTATAATCTTGTGCAAAAAACTATTTTTGAACCAAACAAATTTATGCCAAGAACTGTGTAATACTGCAAAAAAAAAAGTCGGACCACATATATCAACATCTTATTTTGTATACAGCATCGTGGTCGAAACAATAAGCACGTTCAGTGCTTTCACAAGCAATTAAATCGCATGTCAGCTATGGAAACATTTCCCAAATGGATATTGATCTTGGTAGCCTAACTTACCTATACATATAAGGTAAGTTTAATAGGGGCAGGGGATTATTCACTCTCAGAAAAACTATAGCGGTCAACTGTAAGTCAACATAAAAATCCGGTAGGCTGGAAAATAAAAAGAAACGCAGTAAAGAAGAGCCTGGTGTTCTTTTATATTCCCGCAGATCATGTGAGTGTCAACGGGATGCTGAAACTGCACTAGATGGCATTCAGAGCACAGGGAAAGCGCAGGACTAATGAGGCCATACCAATAACCATGAGAGGTGCAATTCAGCACCAAACCGGATCTTCTGCACCAAACTTGTCCACCCCACCTCCCCAGCCATCTCCGTATCGTGCCCCTCAAAAAGTCAGCAGCGCGTTTCGCCACGCTACACACTCACCACGCGTAGCCTATATGTAAAAGACAGCGTGAGCCCCGCTTACACCCCATGCTTCTTCAAGATAGGCTATTTAAGGTTTGCTTTTTAAACCGGCCCCGTCAATCAGGTAGTAAAGTCCCCGATATTTACATGTTCCCCCATGTTTAGTAACAATGCCGAATTCGACCTCTCTGTATTTACACTGCGTGTACCAATCCGGTGATCCTACACACTTATTTCTTCTCGGTACACCTCCCTTAAATCTATATTTTAAGCTTACAATAGCTGTTCATGCACCGCTGGAGTTGCAACTATATATGCTCTCTATATAATGTCATTATACTAATAAACATTTTCTACAGTGTTTGTCCTCAACAGTATTTACATTATCAGGAAAGCGAGCTGGTTTCCATAAATTGGTCGTGCTCCTGCTTCGCGTGACTTGTGCCAGCCCCTGATCCACTGTCTGGCATCGGTATGACACTGGAGTCGGTCGGGAGTACAGCACTGTGGTCCTGATTCTGGGTAGCGGTCGCTCGATCCGAGGCTTGTCTGTGCACTGGTCGGACCATCATGCACGGTCTAAGCGGAGGTCTTCCCGTCGCCGTCTTCGGTTTGCGGTTGTCACGCTCGTACTCTTCCTGGGCTTTCTGTATCTTGCGCTTTTTCATCTTTCTTTTATGCAAATGGAAGGTAGTTAGAGAGACGCATATGATCCCCATGATCACCACCACCAAAACGAAGAGCACCACGGTGGACGAGAAAGCCTGGAATAAGTGATCCACTCGGTTAATGCAGGTTCCGTTGATCTGGGTGGTCCCGTTCAAGGAACAGTGTGGTATAGAAAGCGCCCAATTCTCGGATGTCCTGGTACCCATTTAGTAGGTTTTAAAGATAAAAGTCTTTATTCCGGGAGTGTGGAATAAAAAGTCAAACACAGTTTGCCAGTCTTTCTCCTCTGTATGAACAGTCGCTATCACGATAATTCCAGCTGTACTAGACGCCTTGGACTTCCCTTTTGGAATCACCTAGAAAATTAACCGAGCACAAATTGACGACAGAAAAGCAGCTGTTCACACAGAAACAAGCAGCCAAATACAACAATTCTGCGTCGGGCCACGAAATGGGCTATTTTCAGACACACCGCGATGCATCATTACCTATAAGATTCGGCAGGCTTTTAATCACCCCCTTTTCACGCTATTTGCCTATAGCACCGAACCAATCATCTTTTTCTATATAATTTGTATACGGCCAAACAAAGGAAGGGTTTTGTTTCAGCAAAAGTTAGTACGTAAATTGTCATGTTAATTCAGTTTAACTGAATTAATTCAGTTAATTCAGAGTACATGCTTAAAAGAAGGGGGAAATTTCGTGCCAGCAAAGACAGTTGCATCTCACTTGATACCAGCAGCAATTACAGCTGACATTAATTACTAACACGTATTGGGAATTGCGGTACTGCTGAAGGCGGACTGCGAGTCAGTAATTTGCATGCATACACACACGAATCCGAAGTGCAGCGATCGCTACGCCTGAAGCTGACCCTCACGTTTCCTACATGCAACCGGCGTCCGTATATATGTCATACTGAAAACAGTACATAGGCAAACTGCGATCATCTTACCCGACGGAGGGCTCCGACTGTTCCAGAGGCGACCACCGGCCGGAGCAGCGCAGTTCTGGGGGAAAGGAAAAGCGATTCGGGGCACGCATGCAGAAAGCAGCCAATCCTCATAGATCGCAATGACGTATTGTGTTTGATCACTCCAAAGCCGAGTACCAGGGACCATTCAAACCTATTTCTACATTATAATTATCTCTGTGTCAACGTGTGACATGTAAAAAATTGCAGTGCACGCGTCCCGTTTGCCGCACATTTCTATAATCTTCTTTAAGATTTTCTTCCACCAATGGATTTCGCCGTACTTTACTTTAAATGCCCGGCTGCTAGGTAAACGATAAACTTTGAAAACACTCTCATCCGACCTGAAGAATTACGGTAGGCTATATGATGCCTAAACGTGAAGGCAGACGCTCGCGACGTCTCGACCCCGAAAGCAGCATGAAATCGGCACTGGTGGACATGTAAAGGCAAATATTACCCATAAGCAAAGACACTATAATGAAACCCTTTCTCTCTGGTTTAGTTTCGCCATTATGGCATGCTTTAATCTGTGGCACAACATTTTCAAGTTAACTGACTACGGCAATATGGAGCTAATACAGTAATTAATGAGTATAAATAATGATTTAGTATCACACATATTTTAGATCAACAAATGTTTTAACTTCATTGAGTTTAATTTGAATAGCTTGAGTCAGAACCAGCGGTATAAGAATGTGATCCATAACTATCGACTATGGTATTGAAATTTTGCGCTGTTTCATGCTGCACAGGGTTTGAAACGTGTACGGTCTACCTGCAATTAAACTCTAAACAATATAAAATCACTAAAGATCACCCTCGAAGACATTTTGCATTAAGAAGACAAGACACACCAGACAGTTTAGCGTCTGAGAACCAGAAGTTTGTATTCAGATCCTAGGAATTAATATGTTCTTGTCGCTCTTAAAGAGATTAACCTGAAATTCACAAGTAAATATACTCTCGGTAGTAAAAAAAGAAAAGAAAAACAGACTGTGCCTGAGTTTGAACGAATTTTATATCTGTTTCACGCCGACGCCTCGTGCTCCGGTTCCCCTATGACGTTGCTTGCAGGTAGTAGGTGGTGGGTTGCAGGCACTAGGAGTTAATAAGCTCATAAGAAGCTTCCTAAACACAATTGGTATAACATACCAGTGCAGAGGGATTTAAATTCCCCTTTTTGACTAAGAGTCCGGGAACCTCTGCCTCGCTGTAATCAGCTTTCCTGGCAGTGAGATATCAGGAGGAATATATCTTGTTTTATTAAGAATTTATAAAATTAGAAAGTAGAAAGTAAGAATATCATCATGGCTGCTCTCCGTTTTCATTTTCCATGTATTAATTAATATTGAATCCCAGTTTGAGAGGACTAACTGCCTGAGAAGACAGTAATCAGCATGGGGATTACAGAGAAAGGTGGGGAGATGCCTTCACGATGCTCCTCAGCCCAGTGGTACAAAGGGCTGAAAAGGCTTCATAAGCTAGGGCAGCTCTGAAGAGTGGCGCATGTGGTGGAGGACATTGGTGCATACTTCATGAAATGCCTGCTAAGGAATGATGACATATCTGTTCCATATGTTGTACTTTGATAGTCTGTCCATCACAATGGGTGTAAGCGATTCTTAACACGTGGGTCGCGACGAGTTCTATAAGTACAAAAATATATTCCATAAGTATGCGTCAAGTACTGAAATTAAGTTACGTGGCAAAGAAAATATAGACACTTGTGATTTCAGTTACCGCTCTGGAGTAACGGTCATTATGTTCCTTATCTAGTTCTGAGTTTTATTCCACATTGTTATCCCTCAGAGTTTAATGCTGGCACATTCTTCCGATGCAATGCAATGCAATTTTTATTTATATAGCGCATTATCACAACATTACATTGTCTCACTGCGCTTTACATTTCTGCCACGTAAAGACCCCCCCATTGAGTAAGCCAAAGGCAACGGTTATGATTCCAGTTGCAGGGCTCTATGTTTTCGCTTCATATGACTGCTGGAATCAGTCTGGGTTGTGTATAGTTACGACCAGCAACCTTCCCTTGTATTTTTTAAGGAAGTGTTCCAGAATATTTACAACTGGCTCCCCGAGGGTGCGTTTGCCAGTAGACCTGGGCGGCGATCTTCAGGGCCGCTGAGTTGGCCGTGGCCCGTCCAGCGACTGTCTGCCTCTTCGATTAGTCAACAGCCCAACGTGTAAGCAAAGCAATTAAAAACACATAGTGCTGATGGATGATTCTGAATGCCGGGTGCTGAACACCCGCGGTTTTAACTTGCTCACATCGCAATCAATCGAGGAGACTGACACGAGCGGCTGTCTCTCCCCATGTCCCACTCAACAAAATCATTCTGTTGCTGCAGCAAATAATTTGCAGTTGCTGGACGTGGCGGCACATAAATTGCCTTTGATCACTTTCTAAAAAACAAGTTTCAAAGTGATATTTACATGGTGGTGCTCTCAAAATGCCAGGTAGGAAATCGATGGATGGAATCGATTTTAAAAAGTGGCTGAGCAAACTTGCGATGTTGCTGGGGGGCTGTTTTACTGGCGGGCCGCAAACCGCAGCTCCCACGGAGGTGGCGGCGTCTGCACTGCTGCAGAGAAACGCCAACATTTTTAAACCCTTGAATTTGTGTTGAGCACTATTGCTGGGGGGGGAAAAAAGGTTTTCGACATTTCCGATCATCCACTGAATGTCAGGATGAGGGCTGGATGACCTGAGAACTGAGGCACCTTTCTAGGAGACCGAACATGTGCCCAGTAGAAGTGTGGCGAACGGAAGGCCACGGTTTCTCACGAAACATCCAAAGACACACGGATTCTGGAGAGGCAGTGAGAACATGGTGGTTCCCGTGGTGGGCAACAGCTGGAGGATCCATATGTGGTCCCTCCATTTCCATTGACGAAATGGCAGTTTGGGGACAAACGCTGGCATACCATGATGTGTTCTTAAGAGTCAGGTGTTCCAGAGTCTTCTGCAGAAGAGCTGCTGATAAGGCCAGCATTTTCAGAATTGCTCTTGCAGTTTCATAGGCTGTTATACTTACAAGATGTGACTTATGTGTTTCCCCCGTATTTGTGAGCTGTTCCATGAGCAAACACTTGTTATACCAGTAAGCTTTACTTAAATGTGTCACCTTATTAGCATTTAATGGGATCAGCTATTAATGACACATAATCAGAATAACTGCTCTTTAGTGATAAATTCCTTAACTGCTATCATGCGCTTTGTTTTTGTTTACTTGGTGAATTCTTGGTTTATATACCACTTAAGGTTACTGAGAAAGGACAAAACACTAAATCAATGGAAACATCTGGAGACAGTATTAGTACACTATTCTGTTTCTTTACACATCTAGCTGCTGTTCAACTTGTCACATAGATACTGAAGTTCCAATTGATTAATATTTTTATTAGGTGTCTCCAAAATGACAATATTGTGCCTGGCTAATTTTCAAAGGCATCTGTAATGTCTGTCAAGAGCGTTACAGGAAACAAATAAGTGTGAGAGGTCAAGCCACTTGGCATGGTGGGTAGATGGAAAATTTTGTAAATTTCAGTGATCCAGTACAGCGAACTAGACATCTGTTGGGTGTGATGTTAGGACATTTAAAATCCATGGCTTTTATATGCAAAGCCCCCTAGAGCTTGACTTGAGATTTTAAGAGGAGTCCAGTTTTGCTGGACACATCGCAGGGCGACTGGGTGGTTTGTTTCTCTCTGTGGAATCTACAGTAAGCAGCCGTGATGCGGGACAGGAGGTTCTCAGAAATTAGATTTTGGTGCTTTCAGTTTTCATTACTACAGAGGAATGTACATTCTGTAACTACTTCTGTAACCTCTGGCCTCAGTTGTGCTGATAAATTGGAGCAAATTAAAGAAGAAGAATTCACTGACGTTGCTCGGACTGAATGAGTCTCAAGCAGCACAACTACAGCAGCTTCTGCCTGTGGTGTTCTTAAGCTCCTATTCCTGGAAAATCTCTTCTGAGTTGTAAACATGGAAACCCACGGTTGGGACCCACAAATCCACCAGTGCGTGAGCCCAGAAGCCTTGGCCCTCATGCGAGCCTTCAATCGATCAAGCTTCCTGTTCGCGCTGAGCTGAAGCCGGTGGCGGACGCGAGACCCAGCAGGCGCATTCATGAGCATGGTGGACCGAGCTACCCACATGATGCGGTGGATTTACCCTGTCAACAGGGACCTCCATCTCATGTAGGTGGATAGAATTTGGCAATGAGACGACTCACGGAGCCCCAGGAAAAGACCAGCAATGTTTTGCCTTGGTAAGAGGTGAGCTAATTCAGATAAGTTGGGACAGCAAGAAAATCAGTGAAACAGGCTGAAGCTGAAAGGGTGAGTACATGGACCCCTCCCCCCCCACCCCACCTGGATTACTCAGTAGAGTTGCAACATGAGAGGGAGGCCCACTTATAAACTCACATCATAAGGCTCCTGAAACACAAGGTCCAGTGTATTTAAGAGAGCTGTATTCCTAACGCTGTACATTATTCACATCCTTTTTGCAGCCTGGTTCTCTGTAGGATTCAGGAGACCATAAACATAATGAGCACACGGCAGGCCAGCCTCACACTCGAACACAGGCTGCCAATGTTTTTTTATTTTTCCCATAAGTAAATCAAATAAACAGCCTAAATCAATCAGGGGTCATTTGCACCTCTGTATGAGGCGTTGCTATCCTGAGACTGAGCCAAGTCTGGGCTTTACGCACCTTCAGAGGCCACGATGGAAAATGCGGGGAAATGGAGACAGGGTGGACTCCAGTGACGGTGGACTGTGGGGGGGAAGAGGGAGCAGTAGAGGGAGAGAGAGATCAGTAAAGGAGGAGAGAGACAGGGAGGCGGGGAGAGAACAGTGCAGAATGAGAGAGAGTGGTAGAGAGAGAGCAGTATTCGATGTCCTACCTCTGGGTGAACCATCTCTGTTTAATGTACATCTGTCACACTGCCAGCCGTCACACACTCAGATGAACAGATGCAGGGGCTCCTGTCCTCTCCGCATAGCCGCTCCCTCACTTTTTATTACTGTCATTACTTTTTCACTGCCGCTCGCACACATTTATTTTGCCTGCGGAGATTCGGCAAGCGAAAGCTGCATGTAGCACTGGGTGGATGGGAGGCGCGGTGTGGAGGAGGATCAGCTCACTGGAGTCGGTGCTCGATTTAGCAGCTGCAGAGAGAAACGCAGAAAGCCTGGTCCTGCCGGCCAGCTTCCGTCTCCACGCTTGTGCAGTGAACCAGACAAAAGGGCACGACTTCAGGTCATCCAGTGCTGCCATTTTGTTTTGTCATTCTGTAAAAAAGACAACATTAATGTACAGTAAGCCTCAGGGTACGATGAAAGTCTATTTAATGCCACGCTCCATTAATTTGCAATGCACACAGAGACGTCAGTGTACACACAGGGACACACACACAAAACAAGCAAGAACAAATAGCTTTCATTTGTAAATCTGGTCCACATGGCCTTGTTGAAATGCAGTGAAGTGTTTGACCTTTAGTCAAGGAAAAAAAACGTCCAGCGATCTACCTGGATTTAGGAAAAAAATTCATGCGGAGTCAGAAAAGCGTCCTCACTCCTGTGTAAATGACACAAAAACATTCATGCTCATCTACACCATGTGGCATATTCTGACAGCGACCCAGAATGCACTGCTCCTAAGTGCCGATGTCACAGGGGCTCACTGGGAAAATGTTTAAGTGGACTTCAAAAGCTACTCAACCCCTTTTACTTTATATGAATCAAATTGAGTTTCTCATTTGTAATTTATTTCTATGATATTTCAAGAATCATACTTTCTCAACAATTCATTAAGGGCTTGGTCTCTACTGTAAATTTAGCTGCTTTTGGACCTGCAGACCTACAAAGTAACAATTGCAGAGAAGCTTCCATGTATAATAGACCATTCAGATAGAGCACCGGCGGGTGGCCACAATTTTCATCTAAAATTGTGGCCTCCAAGTTCGGTGCAGCACCAGATATCCAAGTCGAGGTATGGGCTTGTAGACTTGGTAGTACCATGGCCAGTAGTGCAATGGATACACCTTCAAGACACTGATCATCTGGAGTGCCATCACTTATTTCTTGCCCACTTTGGTAAAAGCCTCAGTAGAAAGTCAATGTCGCTCTTAGCATTGACTAACTCCAGCCCAACTGACTAGTCTTACCTTGGTCATTCATCATGCGGCTGCTTAAGTCGAAACAAGATTCCAGCTCCATTTAAGTTCTCCCTATGTCATCTGGTCCTTTTCGTCTGAAGGACAGGCAAAGTTCTGACAATCTGCTGCCTGAAGGACCAAGAACTGGGCTTCTTATATATCTTCTGATGCCTGTGGGGTTCAGTTGAGATCTGAGTTTCACAAGTAGAGAGGCCCACCTTTTTACACATCTCAGGGCAAACAAAGAAGGACAGGCTGATCAGAAGATCATCAGCAATGTTTCCCCTGGCTTTTTGGGTGCCCTTCATTTGTAGTCTTTCCCATATACTGACTGTGCTCACAGTTTGGGCTTTGAGGGTCAGGCTTCTCTTTTCATAAATTCCAACATATTGTTGCAAAAATCAAGACTCACATAGGATTAGAAGGTAAATTATTCTTCACTGTCTGAAACAACAAACAAACCTTACTTATATCCATAAAATGCAATATTTCCAGATATTCTAATGAGTCACGGAGGCCTCCCATCCAGACAGGTTGCAGCAAAAATGCTTGGGCAATCTATCATTAGCAACACTTTCTTGTTAACCTCATTACCAAGGAGACTGAGAGGAGATTGTGGAATGTCTGAATCCTGCCTGTATCCATATAAAGAGGTACAAGGAACAAGCACAAGCCCAGTGGGGGTGTCATCTGGAATTTGAGGATGACTCCTAGCATCTCCTCCCTGCCACAGACAGGGAATGATGATGTTCTAAATAAAACTAAACTAAACTAGTCTGTCCAAATTGTTTGCCTATTAATTGGAATTTGCATTAATGAATCCAGAGAGTCTGAGCTTCAGTGCAAATTACACTTCATTTTAAAAGTCAAACAATTCTAGCAAACATATTGGCTCTTAGAGTCAAGATTACAACAGCAAGCATGTATCAATATAGCATTTCTTTATTCCAGTAATCACTGTGGCCATTAATGTTTGGTGCCATTGGGGGTGTACGCTTCAGTGCAGCCAATTAACAGCTTAATAGTCTCAGGGTAAGGGCCGCCCGTTTTCTTCTTCAGAAATGCCTGAGTGACGGAGATTTGGCTCAAAGGCATTAATCTGGGCAGAAGAGGGCAATAAAATGGCTGCTGTTCTGAAAATGGGGAGGGGGGGGAGGTAAAAACAACGCAGCTGCAGAAGAGCCAATAAAGCTCAATTAGGGCTGGGAAGCGCAGAGGGGGAAGTCTGACTAAATCACACATACGCAATTATGGAGGGCAGAAGAGCAGCCTGAAATATTCACATTGCTCTGTAGTACAGGCAAACAAAGCCATGTAAATACTTATAGAGCAATTTCAATGTAATTAAAAGGATAAGTACATATATTAAATTATATGAAACAAAAGAATGTCTGAAAGGGGTTATCCTAGATCCGTCCTTATATAGTGCCTGTAACTAAGGTAGATTTTTAGTTGCAGGAGCTGAATTTATCTAAGGTACATGAAGAATTATGACACTATGATAGTGTTTTTGGAGCTCCCGCCCACTGCAAGAGTAGATGGGGAAGAAGAGATGGAAAAGAGGATGCAGGAGAGATGGAAAAGAGGATGCAGGAGAGATGGAAAAGAGGATGCAGGAGAGATGTCACTGACAATAACAAGAAATGGAGAGGAGACCAGACACAGAATCAATATGAAAGCCGGTGTCGGGAAAACATTCCAAATAACTCATTTTTTAATAAAGCTGTGTGGAGCCCGACATGATGGCACCACTGCAGGATCGGTAAACCCTGCTGACTCCGCGACTGTCCTGCGGAATGGCAAGAGTGATACCTCCATCTGCGGCTGAAGCGGTACCGTCCGCAGCGGGCACTGACAGCAGGCTGGCGGCTTCTCCCAGAGATGCCCATGTAGCTGGGGAGGACAGATGGGGTCCATGCAGACACTCTCTGCTCGCACGTTCATGCGCAGAGGCCCGGCAGACAGACGATCACAAACCCAAGACAGGAGAGCGATAGAATCTAGAGTCTTGACCCACCGAATTCCCAGACGACTGCAGACGAGACACACCTGTCTCCATGCTTCCCGGTTGTCAGTGGCAGCACTTCCAGCTTGCTGGGCGGGAGGTGATGGAGTGGAGATGGAGCGATTTTGGGGATGGGTACTTATTAAATGCATTTATGGGTAGGGAAAAGCAGGGCTGGTCCTAGCTGGTGTGGGGCCCTAGGGAAGCATCACCGTCGGGGCCCCCCCCCCCCCCCCATCTGAAGCACAGTGAAATTGACTGGCACGTCGGCACTTC
>JAABNY020000035.1:4711933-4726348 GCA_015164015.2 Brevimyrus niger
TAACGGCCCGGGACACGGAGAGGTGACGGTGGCGGGCCCCATGTGCCCCCCAGAACATATTTAAGGGGCACATGGGACACGCCCGGGTCCCAGGTGAACTTTAAACCTACCCCCCCCCCCCCCCCATCCACCCCGCTGCTCATCACACATGCTTTTCAGTGGCTTCCTAGGGCCAAAGGCTGGCTCCGGAGCTCATTTCACCAGCTGTCCCGCTGAACACATCCGTTTGCCCCAGCATGGAGAATCACACACTGCTGCACAGGCCAGATTGGTCACAAATGGAGGGGGGGTTGGCCACAGACAGACAGGTGGTGCCAGGTTAGCGGTTACTCAACATTTAAAAGACATAAAGATCAAGGTGCACGAACCTATTACAGCGGATCACACAGCAGAACCCGTCTGTACAGTTAGAGTCCTGACCCATTTGTCAGCCTGCGGTGATCATTACATAACACATAAATAGTGTTACATAAATAGCATTAATAATTCATAGCAGTTTTACATCCTAATAAATCTTCATTCTTCCTGCCTTTCAGTAACACTGACAGAACTCTGGACGGGGCTGTAAATATACACGCAAGGATAATGGTGCTAACAGACATAAAACGAAGCCGCGATGTCTGGCTGCCCTCTCTCCCGAGGGCCTCCGTCAGGTTCTCCTTTCCTCACTGCCTTGCTCCCCAGGGCGGCTTGGCGGTCCTCAGGAGATCCAGAGCTCCACCCTGGCTTACAAGAGCCTCTGGAGACCCCTAGTGGACCACAGCGGCACGGGAGATCCCAGGATGCCGAAACCCCACACCCATGAAATCGTCAACCGGCGAAGACACAAAGCTTGGCCATTCATCATTTCTCATTCTAACCTCATAGGCTTTTGCCCCTATGCTGCACAGCCCAGTGCTTTCAGCCCAATCAGGAGTCAAGGGGCGAAATGTCGATGATAAGCTTAAGAGGGACAGCAGCCTAACGGTCGGCTGTTGGACCGTGACTCGGCATGACTGCTCTCTGCAAAGGCTGATGAGGTCATTCTCGCCGACATGAGCGGGGCATAGAATTACATTCCTGTCCTGGGGACGCAGGACGTCTAACATGAGAGGGCCGAGCGAGGAACGCGGTCTGCGACTACGGCCTGTTCAGTCACATATCGTTCTGAAAGAACAGGCTAATCCAGCACAGACCCCTGTGATGGGTCCCTGCGAGCCCACTGACCTGCTGGGTGTGTGGCTAAGCAAGAAGGTGATTTTCTATTCAGCCACTTTCAGTGTGGACTGGAGCATAAGCAAGATATTTGACACCGCTTGTGGGTCTTTGCTGCCGTTTACAGTCAGCCTGGGTGCTGCTGCCCGCAACGGGGAGTCTTGATTGGTGGTTTCCCACATGGCTGTGGCAGGACTGACTGAAGACGCACAAGCTGTCTGAGCTTCAGAAACACAGCAGACGACAGGATCCCCCGCCTTGAGTCTTGATCCCTCATTTAACATTCCCTTTTTTTTTCCCTGAAAAGGGGGAGGCCGTCTGAACTGTTGGGTGACACATTGGTGTGAACAAAAAGCCCCCAGGCATAATCGTACAGCAAACCCCCCCCCCCCCCCCCCCCCAGGGGGAATGTCAATCAAAACCATATGAGAAAGGACCGATTTACCACTTTAGGAAACTGCAAAACCTGAGAAGAAAAAAACGCGCACTGAACAGAGACGGTTTCAACCCTGAAGGGAAAACAAAATTCAAAAATAAATAACTGAATAATTGGACTGGAATATGAAAAATCCACCTGCATGGCAGAGCACATCAAAAGAAGTGCGGTGGCTGAGTGCGCAGACTACAGCCAACATAAAAATACCACCCAGCAGCCTAATCTACCACAGTGACACAGTATCTGTACCTGTGCGTCGATCACAAAGGTGCAGCTGTTCCGGCGGGGGAAGTTAGCAGCCGGTACTGGGTTTGGATTTCTATCCTGAAGGTGGCAGGTTTTAATCACACGAGGGTTCTGCGCCCTTCAGGGTGTAATCCTGATGAAACAGATCACTTGTATAAATGGACAAAGACGCCCAACTGCATAACTCACATATAAGGTTTGACCATCTGCCTGCCATATTTGCTGCATACAGCACACTTTAGCAGACTTTCTCTGGCATTTATACATATGTATTTTTATTTATCTTCTATTTATCCTTTATTTTTATCCTAGAACCATCACCCCCCTCCCCCACCAATTAATTTATCTTTACTCTCTTTTTTTCCTCCATAGTTACAGACTTTATTCTCATTGCACCCATATTAAACTGTGCACGTGACAAATATGAATCTTGAAATCTGGAGGCATCGATCACCTTGGGAAACTGAGGTTACATGGGCGCCGTTTAATCATCCAAGTACCAGGAACCCGGTATTTTCTACAGGCGTGGCTGGTTTGTAAAAGCTGCCAGTTACATGGCTAAAAATGTGAGGCGTGTGAAGTTTAAGAACCTGCATGACTCCTGTCAAAACCAACTCCTGCCTTAAGCAACAAAATAGCAGATAATTATATTCAGAGGGACAGAGCTGCAGTTTCACAGGTCAGCTAGACACTTGGGTATTTTAATAGTGAGGATTCCTGCTAAGCACCCCGGCTCCTGGGTACAAACTGGAGCCCCAAGGAATAACTATGCATTATGGGTAAAATGCTCAGCCCATTATTGCCTGGATTCTCCTTGGGGGGCGGAAGCCCCCAGGGAGGGGCACTTGCGGGATCTGGAACAAACCATCAGCCACCCCTTCCCATCCACCTCCACTGTGAACAGCACAGATTTGCGAAGGACACCCCCGTCCCCCAGAAACACAGCCACAGTAGGCAGATTATGCTGGGGCACCAGAGCACTCAGTCGTGGGATTGGAGGTTTTGGCCGAGCGGGGGTCTTATAATTGAAATAGTGTTCGCTGCTGCACTGTCGAGTGGGCAACCGGGCATGCGGGGGGGGGGCGACTGGGAGTCCTGTCAGGACACCAAGGCTTTTAGCACTCTGGGAGCGAGGAAGGAGCCAGACCAGAGAAATGAGAATTTAACGAGGGTGTCTTTGCGGCGTCCGGTGACTGACGCTGAGCCCCAGCATCGTCCCGGATGGAGGCACTGGGGAAATAAGCTGGAACTTGAAGCCAGGCCAGTTAAACCGCAGAGCCGGCCGACGACGACCCGCCTTTAACCCACAGGTTTGGGACGATATGCATGGCGGCGCTCAAACTCAGAACCGGAACCAGGAATCCCAGGCCCGTACAGGGCTCAGAGCGGACTCCATCCGCTGTCTGACAAGAGGTTTCATTACTGTTCAGGGAAATGGTGAATCAGTGTCCCCTTAGACCAGCCACCTGCAACAATGTACATTCCAGAGACTCACCATAAAGGCGACTGAGACCTGCAGCCAGCGCGCATCTAAAAATACGTCAGATTCTGTCACAGGAACACACGTCAGTAGCCTGTGGCCTGTATTATGGGATGGGGGGGGGGCGGGATCTGACCGCGCAACCTGTGGTTAATTATGTCCTTAAGCCGCCCCCCCCCTGCCCACTGTTCTCCTCGGAATGGAAAGGGCCCGGCTGCACCCTGCAGAACACCAGCACTTTCTGAGAATTTAACACCCACCAGAAAGACCTAGAAAACACAATTACTTTCAGATAATTTCAGGTGAAGCCATCAGCCTCAACGGAAGGATGTGGGCGGGGTCATACTCCAACAAGCGATTTAGTTTTGCCCTGTTTTTCCTGCTTTCTCATGCTTGATGGCGTGCTCAGCCTGAAGGAAAGGTTCCCTTATCATTTGTGCATCACTGATCTCCACACATCCCGATCCTGCAGGGGTTGGGACGGCTTTGAGCCAGTGGGGGACTCTCCCATGTCACAAATCCCTGCAGCCATCAGCGTTTGGCTTGAAGACAAGTCAAGTCCTGGCTGCCGTGGACTCTGAACCCATAACCTGCTGGAGGAGCCAACAGCTGCCTGAGCCAGTGGACCCCCCAACTCTCTGTCCATCCCGTAAGAGCGGCAACAACAGAGCAGAAGGTGACATTTTCCAGAACTCTCAATCCCATAATGGCCACCCAGTGTCTGAGCTGGCAGAAGCGGGACCCAGAAGGTTGCCAAGGCCCCATACCCTTCAACGGGGAGCCAGGAACCCTGCAGGATCACATGCACGCCCTTCAAAGGTTACATCACACCCCCCCAGAAAACCAACCCAGATCCAGGTGACCGAGTGATGCAGAAGGCTGAGGCATTAATGCATCCTGGAAGCCAAGCCTGGGGTGGGACTCTGCATAGACACACATGGGAACGAGATAATACTTCGAAGGCATTCAGTAAGTAAAAACCAATTCCAGTAGTTAGGACAATGCATATATACAGAACCAACTTTTGGGGGAAAAAAGACCTGTCAGCTTGATACAAATCAGCCACTTATCCACCATGCGTGTGGAGCATGACAGACAGGATAATTATTCAGGATTATGGCATTTAAGGACATGTGGATAACATATTCAGCATGCTGGATGATATGGAAGATGCCAGGGACAGTACTTTAAATATTATGTAGGCCAATTTATTGTACATTTCAGAAGTTCAGCTGTTCACTGAAATACAATTTATAAGATCCTCAGTTCATTTGCTCAGGTTGCTCTGATAGTAGATAAAGGAGAGAAAAAAATCCCTGAACAACGTTGCCCTCTAGTGGATCAACGAGATATACACAGTGCGCGATGCTGCCCCAGCTTTCTGTCACAAGTGATCAGCCCTCCAGGGGAGAAGTTTGGGTGGGAAGAGGGAAGGAGCTCAATCTACCACCATGTTTTCAATCATTAGTGCTAAAGACTTTTACTAACAAGGGTACACACAGCTCTTGCGAGAGCCCAAAGCATTTAATACATTAGAAGTAAAAATAATCCATGACTTTAGCACAGTAGGCAAAGTTTTCCCCTAGAGACCTCGTCATTGTCTCATACACACAGACATACAGTGAAGCCTGTGACAGGAGAGGGCTGAGATGATGAGGTTTTAGAGGAGTTTTAGAAGAAGAGACAGACAGTTTCTGTAAACAGCCCTTCATGGGTAATCAGGTTGAAGGCTCTCCTCTCACCGTAACCGTGTCCCAATCCGGGGGCATCCTTCGAAGCCTGTGGTCCATTACGGCGGAGCCTTTGTAGATTTCATTCTGCGAAGGTTGAATGGAAAGTGTCGTCAAATGGGACGGTCTGGCCATCGCCGGCTGTTTCTGCCCTTACCCCTAAGTTACAAAGTGGGAGAAGGGTTCTACAACGGGAGGAGGGTTAAAAAAATCCTTTTCACCCAGCATGAACGAAAGGAATAACCTGAAATAAGTGAGAGGTTCTTTGTTGGTTAAAATGCCATTTCTTCTTCTTCTTCAGTGATGGATAATAGGAATCTAACGATTACAAAACAGCAAGGGGGTTGAGGGGCTCGATCTATCCTTCAGTGTAAATATTACAATCCTCCTTTTAATGTTTAATGGTCTAACCTACACGCGGTTGGTGTTTACTCCACCAACAGGGGCAGCTACAAACCTTTCAGGACGCTCTCTCTGCATGTAATGTGTAATCGCCATCGTGTATATATAACTAATACATGTTTTAGGGACATATGCCATATTTTACAAAAATATTCTATTCAATAACCAACAGCTGCGCCGTAATAAGAAACGTTTGGCTGGTGGGGCTTTAATAAATTTAATATGATATCCCGATAGCAGCTAGGATAATGGATTTCAAAACTCAAACACTGTCTGGCACATGTCAAATACCAGCGGTGGAAATGGATATTGAACTGGCAATAGAAAGTAATATCAAGCAGGAGCACGGCGTGGTCTCACCTGGCAGAAGGAGCACGATCAATTAGAAGGGAATTGTGGATGATCGATGATCCAGTTACCCCACATGCACCCATCAGCAAGGTGCGTCAGTCATGTGAATTTTCCCCACCTGTATGGTTCAATATCTGCTCCATTCAATAAAGAGTTCCAGTTCATCGATGGATGCGTGCAAAGCGGTAAGGAAAAGTTTATCTAGAAATGGACGTAAAATAACTTTACATAATCTTCCTTGAATAAAAAGGGTTCACAATCTCCACTTACACGGTGAAACAAATTTGTTTCGCGCCCCACGCACAGACGGGGTCATTACAAAACTATTAACTCAGGAGTCCTTATGCTAACAGAAATTATTGAATGCATAATAAATGGCATATGAAATATGTCCATGAGGATCACAACTGGCCTTATTGTAGAAGGTTCAATGCCCATACCCAGGGCTCCTGTAAGATGACAGTGGGAGACGAGCGTAAAACTCTGCGAAACGTCAGCCTTGTCTGCTACACGCGACTGTCTAACCACAATGTTTCTGCGGCCTCTCGCCCCACAGGAATCACTTAACAAAAACCAAGCCGGCAACAGGACGTCAAAGAACAGCTTAGCCTATTATTTTTAAGGCTGGTGAAACTTACCGAAGCGAGTGTGTGGTAAAATACCCGCTTCATTACCAGCGACCATTATCGTCAAATGGTGCATATTTACTGCCGTGAAACATCCTCGGAGGGGAATTACCTAAATTAAACCACTGTGAGACATTTAGATCTGTTAAGCACGGGGCTGTGATTCAAACACATCTTACACTGAGCTTTTAAATAATCTCTTTTCAGTGATGTATATTTTTAGGACTTTAGTTAAAAACATAGTTTACATCCGGCCAGTTATTTTGCATGCATGGTCAACCAACGGTCAGCAAAAATGGGGGCACGGCGCTGCGTGACACGGAAGCAGGTACGGTCATCTTAATTAGGCGCTGCATATAGGGTCTGTAATAAGGGCAGCGCTTCTCACATACACCAAGAGTGGATGACTGAAAGCCACGGGAACCCAAACGTTACCCTGTCACTGGAGGGGAGAAATGAGCCCCGAAACAGGAGAAGGAGCATCTCCGCCACGGCCGGACAGGTGACGGGAGGAGTATTTTGACGCTATGCATCTCCAGACCGGCACTGACAATTAGCGGAGAAAACAAGCATAAACCTTATCTAACAAAGCATAGAAACTTTATTTATGTTTCTATACAATGATTTCATTACAACACAGCTCTTACAGGGGCTTTTAAAACAAAAAATAGAATATAATCAGGGAAAAATAAAACAAATACTGTACACAATAAATAAATGAACGGACTAAAGCATTTTCTTACAAACTGAATGAAAAGCATGTAAAATCTATCAATCGGTACAGGGAAAAAAAAGGTCAACATAAACATTGTTTCCTCATTTTCAAAACAGTGAGTAGACCTCTGTCGCCAGCAAAGGGCGCTGTTGCAAACTTGTCAACAAGTAGAAGTACGCAATCTGCAAGGTGCAATACACACTGAAAATCATTCACTGAGCTGAAACCTTAAATGCATATAATCGTAAAGCAGTGTTAACGCTTGTGTCAAAGACAAGCCTGACCTTCCAAATCTTGGTCATATTTTCCAGCTTTTTGGAAAAGGAGCACAAAATACACAGCTAGTTGGCAGTTTGGAGATTGCATTTATTTTTGCCTTGACTGTAAAAGCTAAATGTTATTCGGTACTGCGGCCATAAGACATTGCGTAATAATGTCACTCTGCAGTACCTGCACTGTTAGGGAGACTGCGGGAGAACAACAACTGGCATCGATTTCGTTCTCTAGTTACCGCAGACTAAGGTCTTTCTTCTTAACAGGTATTACATTCATGCTGTGTAATGAAAATAGCAACAATTAGTGCCAAGCTCTGATCAGAGTGATTTCTCATCGCTGTACGCACAGGAGTTCTGTACATGTAAACAGCTACCAACCACACTTCAGGTGAGCGGTGTTAGAATTGGAACAGAGGAGTCCGAATCCGGAGCTTGTTTTCCAGACGTCATATCCTAAGACTGGTCATGCCTCTGTTCTTAAGCTCGCACTGGGTTCTCAGTATAAAGATGACGGTTGCTCAATTTTCCACCCGAAAGATGTGCATTAAAAAACTACATTTACTTTTGCAAGTAAAATATTTCACTATAAAAATATTAACTGGCCTACATTTTAGTCAGAAAATAATGGATCGCCAAAGGCAGAAACATGAATGCAGTGTGGAATGGACATATTTAAAATGGCCGGTAGTTGAATTCTAAAAACTGTTTTCATGACCATGATGAAGTAGCTATTAAAAGTCGTATGCTTTGCCTCTCAGACTGGCCCACAGTGATCTGTGGCCTGGGTTGGGGCAGCCCTCATCTGTGCAAGATTTGCTAACTGGGAGCACAGCCCCTCTTTCTCTGATCTGCAAGAAGGCATCAGTGTGCAGAAGGTATGACTGTTATACAGGTGTGCTCTCCCTGGGAGAGGACCTCTACAGGCTCCCTTTCGGGTGACCAGAAGACAAAAATATATCTTGCTATTTCAAGGATCATGTGATGCTGGTGTGGGGAAAGTCCCACTTAGTGGAAAGCTTTCCTATTTCCTTGTCTCCTAAATTCAAACAAAAGTTACTATCACATCCTGATTTTTAAAACCTAATATTTTACAAACAAAGGTTTGGTTCATTTTAAAACCGAAATACGTTACACCTTAAAGGGTCTTAAAGGGACGGTGTCCCCACCATTTGATGAAACTCCTCTGTCCATTGATGGTCTTGCCATTTAGGAGAACAAGACAACAACTCCCAGAATGCACCCACAAAAGAGTTGGTCTTTGGGTGGGCTGTCTGCAGGAGGGGTCTTGGATGTCCTGTAGCTAAGGTAGTTTAACCAACTTTCCCATGTTCCCCTGTGTCCCCTTTCACTGCCTTGGTCTACCTCTCAGATCTGATCTTGTAGCGCAGGACAAAGTAGGCAAGGAGACGGAGCAGGACAAAGAAGATGCCCAGCACTATGAAGTCCAGGTACAGCTTGGCATTCTCTACATCAAGTTCCTTTAGGATGGCTGCTGACTTTTGAAAGTGACATGTGTCGTCGTCATCGCAATGGAGGTCTTCACGGTTCAGCCCATAGATGGACAGGATCACGCCTTCAAAACCATACCTGCAGATTATGATCAGAATCTCAGGGATACTGACAGAAACACTGCAGAACAATTTCACCAGTGACACAACTGGTAAAGAACAGCACAAAAAAGGACCCTTTCTGGGGTCAAAGATGGCATCCTTGTACTTCATCCCTCAATATGTGACAGTCGTTCACTTGCCTGACATAGGAAACGTAGGAAATCCACTGCAAGTACTTTGGTATGGTGTCAAAGCTGACAAAGAACCCAGAGAACAGCAGCACAGGGATGGCAGTCACTGGACCAACAAACGTAGCTACCTGGAAGCCAAAGGGGAGATGATTACGGAAGCAGGCTCATCATGGCCGTACTAGACTGTCTCAGAGGGTGCAGCACTGAGTCAGAGAAACTAAGGCCAACACAGATACCTGAATGATTTCAATCAAGTACTCAACCAAGCAAAAGTCATAGACAATGACATATGTTTAACGTTTTGCTTAATTGGTTGTCTTTTGTACTATTTTTGGGGTCGGGTTCCAGAAACACTTTGGCTGTTTTTTTGGCTACAGACGGAGTGTGGACTTGCCTGCAGGGAGGTAGAGGCTGCCCCTATTAGCAGCCCCAGGGACTGGGCCACCAGTGACGTCATGGTCCCCAGGGACAGGAAGAGTATGAAGCGGAGGGCGTCGCAGGGCTGTGATGTCATCCAGTACACAATGGTGCAGTAGGCCACTGGGAACACCACCTGTGTAGCAGGACAATGCAATGACGTCCTTGGTAAATAACAGGCATTCTGCATTTCATGAAGTCCAAATGTGATGCCTGAACCACCAGAGTGCCAAACCCGTGTTACCTGGAAGGGAACATCAGCCATGGTCTTGGCAAGATAGTAGGCCTTCAGGCTGTACCAGTAGTTCAGGTGCTCCCTTAGAAAAACCCCCATCTCGAGAGGAACTGAAGGTCAGGAGAGAGGACCACATTTCAGCACGATTCACCTCTCAGGAGGTTCAGGTCTCCAGATCTGTCACTAAACTCACATGTCAACACAGTGGGCATGAGTGCAGCGAACATGAGGAACAGCATGGAGAAGAAGAGGAAGCCGGAGTTGCTGAGAACTCTCTTGGCCTCATTGCCGATACCCAGGTAGAGAAGCCCGATCAGGATGCCGATTCCGATGTGAGAGGTGATCTGCAGGTGAGTCAGTACCTGGTTGACAAAAAACAACATTACACTTACAACTGCATACAAACACACATTTCACAAAAACACTGTTTTATTGCTGTTTGGCCACAATGAGGATTTCACTAAGCTGATGAGTTAGGAAAAGTGGGTATGGAAAATAATTCTGCAGTGCTGTCTGTCCAAGTTTTGGAGTTGCTGTCTGTCCACTGGGCGTGGGGGGCTTTCTTACCGAATCTCTCATGATACTGAGAAATGTCCTCTTGAAAAGGATAGAGAACTGAGTCATGCAGCTGGCCGAGAAGCTGTGGCATCCCTCCGTGGAGGAAGAATCCTGCGGCATCAGGGTGTCAGAAGACCCATCAGCCGGCTTCTTCAAACATTTAGTGATAAAATCTACAGACATACGTGACTCACATGACCCTGCAGGCGGGCCCTGAATAAAGTTTACATTTTTAATGCCATGTGCATTCTGGGAATTGTATTGCCAGAGAAGTTAACCCCTTACAGTATGTGGTGCAACATAAAATCCTGCACATGTGGGCAACGGCAACATTCATGCAAACATGATACCATATATAATAAAACATTATACAATACAGGGTATTATACAGTGTACAACAGGCCAAGGTGCAATAACTGATATTTCACCAATTATGTGTATTTGGATGTTTACCTCATCCATGGGTTTCTGCCACAGGTAGGGCTTGATGAGGTTGTCATCCTGCTTCTCTATCCTGTAGTTCCTTTCACTCATCCGGTCCTGCACGGCCTTCACCAGCCTGGCCGTCTGATCCCCATATTCCACTGAGGCCACCTCCATCACTGTGAGTCAGCCAAAGCCCCTTACTAACGCAGATGTACAGCTGATGCCCTGCTGATGAACTGTGCCTTGACATATGAAAGCCATCTTACCGAAATCTGCAGGGTTATGATATGTAGGACAGTTCAGTCCCAGCTCCCTTAGGTATGGAACAAGGCTGGACACCTTTCCCTGATAGATGCACTGGCCTTGGCTCAGGACATAGAGCTGTAAACAGCGATGGATAAGCAACAATTAGGCGATGTCCATCACAACCGGTAAGTCCAGGACAGCATGTCACCACGTTTACCTTGTCAAAGAGCTCAAAGAGCTTGGCACTGGGCTGGTGGATGGTACAGATGATTGTTCTCCCACCCTGGGACAGAGCCTTCAAGAGCGAGATCACTTGAAAGCAGGAGGAACTGTCCAGGCCACTGCAGGGGAGCACAACAGGGGAAAGTCTTCATCAAAGGTTCATACTCCCGACCGTGTTTCTGACCGAGGCTCGGACTCCCGACCGTGTTTCTGACCGGGGCTCGGACGCCCGACCGTGTTTCTGACCGGGGCTCGGACTCCCGACCGTGTTTCTGACCGAGGCTCGGACTCCCGACCGTGTTTCTGACCGAGGCTCGGACTCCCGACTGTTTCTGGCTGGGGCTCAGACTCCCGACCGTGTTTCTGACCGGGGCTCGGACTCCCGACCGTGTTTCTGACCGAGGCTCGGACTCCTGACTGTTTCTGGCTGGGGCTCGGACTCCCGACTGTGTTTCTGACTGGGGCTCAGACTCCCGACCGTGTTTCTGACCGGGGCTCAGACTCCCGACCGTGTTTCTGACCGGGGCTCGGACTCCCGACTGTGTTTCTGACTGGGGCTCGGACTCCCGACCGTGTTTCTGACCGAGGCTCGGACTCCCGGCCGTGTTTCTGACTGGGCCTCGGACCCCCGCCCTTGTTTATCTTTATCAGCCAATGCCCTGCTGAAGCTTGTCTCTGCTTTGAACTCTGCTTTGTCTTCAGGTTGGCCAGCTTCCCTGTCATGCAGTGTACTTGCTGACCCAAGGATGTACTTCATACAGTATTATAATCATATAATAACTCACAGGATGCCCTGAAGCACAGACCAAGCTGTTAAAGCTTGTTTCCTGCCAGGGTGAGATTAGACCTCATTAAAGGTGGGTAATGAGGCTACAGAGCAAAGAACTATAAATACATATAAACACTAAACATGAATACAGAGGAGGGGGGAGGTACTGTTCAAAATTCCTGGAAGATTTAACTCTAGTAACGGGAGATAAACCACTATATAGAAATTACTAAACAATATTCACTAGCACTTTACTTGAGGCGGTACAAATAATGTAGTAGTACACTCTTACTTAATATATTAATTAACTAAAAACTAAGTGTTAATTATGTACTGATCCAATGTTTATTCATCATTAATCTTCCCAAATGCTTCATGTGTTTCATGCAGTTCATATATTTGTTCATGATTTGTACTTGAGTAGTAACTGAGTCACTAAGCTACTTGTGCCCTGTCAAGGGAAGTGTTACCCAATACATTTAATTAACAATGAAAAACTACGCTTTTTAAATATAAGGATTTTCAGTTACAGGATCCCATTCTTCGTGATAATCACACATTTTAATCCTTATATAATTAGTAGACAGTGGTCACCAGTCCAAATTTATATATAATTGTGTGTGTGTGTGTGTGTGTGTCTATATATATATATATATATAAATAAAATTAGCTTTATAATTAGCCTCTCAGCATTAAATGCAGATTAACCTGCTTTAGGGTAGGTAGGCTTTGCCATCTCCCACCATGCGCCCGTGCTTGCTGACCTGGTGGGCTCGTCGAAGAACATGACGGGCGGGTTGTTGACCAGCTCCAGCGCGATGGCGAGTCGCTTCCTCTGCCCCCCGGACAGGTTTGCAGTGCGCGTCTTGACGCACTGCAGCAGGCCGAGGGCGGTCAGGATCTCTTTGACCTGGAGAGCACTGACATCTCAGAGAGCCGCCTGCCAAAGCTAACGCCACGCTAACGCTAAGCCTGCTCTGTCACTCTTACCATCTCCCGCCTCCCTTCATCCTTCCTCTGAAGTTTGAGATTTGCAGACACCTAGAAAAGATCGCAGGAAAGTGGGTGAATTTTCACACGTTGAATGTTTATTCGATGGACACTAGGCAGGCAGAAGAGCATGATGAGCGAGACTGTCACACGGCTCACTCAGCATCATGACCCTCCACCTGATCCTTACCATCATGGCCTCCTCAACTGTCAGATGTGGGAGGAGCATGTCATCCTGCATGATGTAACAGGACACCTTCCGGAAGGAGCGCAGGTCACGTGGCTGCCCATTGATCAAGATCTCCCCCTTCATCCCTGTCTCTCTGAATATGCAAAGAAACAGGCGTTAAAACCGTTTTTCACATCACCAAGAATTAGTGGTGATGTGCTTGGCAGAGATCACTTTATCTGAAAAGCAGCGTCAGCCATACTTAATCATTTTAGTTACAGACACCAGTGGAAATGTACTTCATGTTATACCCTCTGGTGGCTGCATGGTGAAACTGCAGTCTACAAACACCAGCTCTCCTTTACCCCGAGATTGACAAAGATACCTTCTGTGACTTGATGTTATTCCTAAGTGAAGATCACTTTCTGGTTCCTGTCATTCACGCCCCCCCCTTCCTCCCGCCAGAGGAAAGTATAATAAAGGATGGGTGTGGACTGAGGAGGACAATAAATAGCCAAACTAAGTATGATCAAACGGCTGCAGGATTGTTCTGTGACTGTTCTCTGGTTTCTAATCTGTCAGTCTTATTCACCTGTGTTCACTCTGCATGCCCTAGGGGGAGGGGGAGGCATGGTGGCTTGAGGGACATGCCTGGGTCCCCAATTTCATAATGAACCAGGCTGCAAAGTAGCCAGGAACGTGCCAAGGAACAGGGATGGTGCTAAGGGGGTCACAGAGCAGAATTTGGACATTTCTGGGGCTGTCCAAAGAAAAGCCTGCTTAAAAAAAAGCCTTTCATGTGGAAAAGGAGTGTGATACAGTGTAAGTGGGTGTAAGGCGGCTTCCCTGCCCTGTTTTAGACTGCGAGGTCTTGCCAAGGTTTTAGGGGCTCGACCAAGTTTTTACCGGCTCACTGGCTTTGCCCTGCAGCTGGGCTCACGCGTGACTGGCTGCTGATGGTGCCTCACCTGTAGCCGGCCAAGATGTTCATGAGCGTAGACTTCCCAGCCCCAGAGGGACCCATGATGGCCACCAGTCCACCGCTAGTGAAATTCCCAGAGATGCCTTTCAGCAGGGTCTTGTAACCTGAAACGCAGGACAGATGCAGACTGAGCCGTGAAGCTCTCTGATGGGAAGGCAGGCCGGCATGCAGCTGTACCTGCCTGCCCCCGGTGCCTGCTCAGAAA
>JAABNY020000035.1:4736896-4749193 GCA_015164015.2 Brevimyrus niger
ACTGCATATATTGAGGCACATTTACTGTACTTGCATATATGTATAAACATACATAAACACACACACACACACACACAAATACTCACTTCACCTTTTATCAATATACATGCACAAGTTCACAAAAGCGATAATTAAAAGATGGTTATGTTGTACTAGTTATGACCTAAACACCAACCGATCGTGATGTACTGGTGATCAGATGAAATGCCGGTAACCAGCGAAACAGGGTTAAGTAGGGAAGGACATTAAATATTACTGTCATACGTTACATGGTTGTCGGTAGAGATCAACCCACATTCTGAAAACTACTACCAAGTAACAAAGCTAGTAAGAGCTACGAGCACTTAGCCAGTTAAGAAGTGAACGTATCAAAGCATGTTTTTATTTTCTGCCGGATGAAGAAGCAGATACTTACGTTGAGCCAACTGACATCCGTCTCATTTACGACCCGCCAAATATACATGAATATTTGGAAAATAGAACGGAACCGCCAAACAGCATCCAACGCAAACTACTCGGCATGAGACAAGGCAAATTGAAATATATAATATCGCTAGTTTATAATAACGCTAAAGAATCTTTCAAATTACTTACTTTTTCGAGTATACCATTCTTGCCGTTTTTGGCCGCCATCTTTTCCGTCCGTGACTTCGGTGTGACTTGGGCTACTCTGATTGGACGTTATCGCATCCTTCGCTGACCAATAGCATTCAAGAGGAAACACATAATTGTTACCTCATCATATTGCGTCTCGGCGCATAAAGTTTACGCAATAACCCGTCCTCGATGGTAGTGGACGACATGATAAAAAATAGGCATACCATCTAGTTAGACGTTTTAGAAAGAGTTGTAACAGTAAAATATCTTGAGTTTGACCTCCGAGTTCTCAGTAATATGTTATATTGCCATAGTCACTTAAATCATCAAACATACTATAAATAACTTCATACATATTTTATTTATGGACATTTCTTCAAAGCAGGTCCACAGTCGACAATGATTTAATATTTAATGCCAACCTGAATGACTGGCAGTTAGGCTGGAAGGAGAATAAATTCTACAGATGCTTAAATTGGAAAGAGGAATGCAGAACATATAATAAAATAATAATAATGACTGCTGTTCACAAATTCCCGAAATCATAGGGAGATGGAGATCTATAGTGTTTAAGCAAAATTACAGGTCCAAATTCCTTGTTTTACAACCTTAAAAAGTGATATGCAACAAACCAATGCCATGAAATAACATTAGCAGGACCATTAGACAAAAAAAAAAAAGAATGAGAATCTGTGAAAGTGCTTCTGGCGCTCAAAATCCATTTTAAAATCATTTGACCTTTAATTCACTCAGACTTCAAGCTATAAATTGGAGAAAGTCATCCATATATTCACAAATTCATCAATTAAAGAGCTACATTAACGAGGTAAAAGTACATCAATATAATGATATACTGTATATCTCAAAAACTAATAGGAAGACCATTTAAAAAAAACATGTAGTTGAGAGAGAAAAATAAGAACACTACTGAACAGCAAAATGTTATGTAAGCAAGGTCAGAAATAAAAGTGACATGCCGGTCTCCTAATACTGTAGAACCAAAACTGTGGAAGGACTCTGAAAGAAGTCTGAAAATCATATCCCCGTCCCTTGAATTAACAGGACTACAATAAGATCTCTTGACAGAATGAGAAAATGCAGGCCGAGTTCCCAAATACACAGGCTATATTTCCTGGAATGTTGTTGAAATTAAACTCATTATAGATCAACAAGCATTATATATTAACGGCTCATTGATGAACCACGCTCAGCACCAAGTCACTACCAGTGTGGCTTGCCTGAACATACAATCTCGCTTTCAAAAACCTTCAAAACATTTAAAAACCCATTCAAGCAGCATATAAATCATCCATGCATGCATCTTCTGAGCACATATCAGGATTGGGGAGGGGAGTCTTCGGCTGGGAGGACAGGGCACAGGACAGGGTACACCCTCGACAAGATGTCAGCTCATCGCAGGGTCAGGATAACTACTTTTAAGATAAATTCTATATGCCACTTGCAAGTTTAGGTGGAATCAAGGCTAAGACTGTTGCCCCCTAGATTAAGGGAAAATCTGTCTTGTTAAAAGATAATTAATTTGTAAAACATCTGAAAATTCCCAATTCAGGTTAACTGGGGACCATGAGCTCAAAAATAATTAAAACCAGACATACTACACTGAAAATTAAAATAAAGATTTTGGCACTAAAAGTACTCCTTAAATGAGAAGTACGACTACACAGGCACATGTCTGTATATGCAGTGTACAGTGTATGTTTGTCTACAATCACTTAGCAAGAGTTTTTTAAACAAACATGATTAAAGCTTGATAGACACAATAAGCAAAGTAATAAAACTGTTTTGGAGAAGAAAAATGCCTCTCAAATCAATTATATAGCCCTTTGAAAAATTATTTTCTGCAAACAATGCATACACAGACATTTATCTGTTATGACATGTAAAAAGGAAACAAAAAAGCATCTTCCCAGTTTACATAAGAGTTGAGCAGCGATCTTCAAACTGATGTTGCGAAAAACAAATTTCCTGGGAAAAGCAGGACATTAGAGAATTGTTAAAAACACCACTTGCTTTAAGAAAAACCGAACGCCGGTGAACACAGAACTCTGAAAAGAAAGACAATCCAAAAACTTGGAACTCAGAGGTAGAGATGACTGTTAATGTGTGAGCACGGTAATCGTTCCCATTTCCCAAACTGAATGAACAGAATCACCTTTTCAGTGAAGCAGTCACTACATTAACAGGTAAGTCGCTGTTCCACTGGTCAATGGCTTCCTAAAGACTTTTGTTATTTTATTAGTTTGAAAATACATAACACCTGCTTTTCAATTATTGATCAAACCAGTAGTAGTGTACTTTTCTATATTAATAATACTACTAATATTTGGTCTAAGCATTCTTTCTCACTAGATTGATATACAGAGTATGTACAGGTATACCTACCAAAGGTAACTGATGTATACAGGACCTCTTCCAATCAGGTAAAGACATGATGAACATATAGAACTTTGTGCAAATAACCAGACTGCACTCACCTTGGACATTCACTTTAAACATCAGGCCACTGGCCGCAAAAATGACACTGATCATCAGCCTTACTGCAACGTCCTAATCTGGCTTTTTATGATTATCTGGGATTTGACAGCAGCCCACATGACAGGGATTCATGGATTTCCAACAGTAAATACCGCATGGACATAAGGTATGCACATGAGCCATAGCATGTACAGCATCCTTCAGTGAATGCTGACTTTAGATCCAACTGAGCTCCTTAATTAATTAGGCCTAATTGAAATTCAGTTTCAATTCAGATGAGGTGGTAGAATTAGTTCCATGTGAACTTGATAAAACTATTACTTTATTGTGCTTTATTGAGACTATAAAAAACACAATATATTTATTTCATATGCATTCACCAACCCGTTAGATTCATAGGGTAGATAGGTAATTGCACTGTTCATAAAAGAGTACAATATTTAGAACACCTTGTACTTTTTGGTTAAGTTCATTTTTTAGTTTTCAGCTAACTTTGGGCTTTGATTTTAGTTACACTTTAAATCCTAGCTTTCCATTAAATCAACACAGTTGGGTCTAACAAAGCTCAGCTGGACCTGATAGTTGCATACAGAGCAGGTCAGAACTGTGACTGGAAAATGCTAATGAGTAACAGTTAACAAAATGGTAGTATCCTTTAAACCATTCAGAATCAACATACTATACAATATATTTTCTTTGTCATACATTATAAAGGGATTTTAAAAATTCCACTGATTCGGGCATTAAGAGGGGAGTTAATGTTGAAGAAATCCAGGTGTCTAAGAAAACCGCAAAACCAACCCTTCAAAGAGTTACCAGCTGTAATTAAAGTGCTTGTTTCGCTCGGAAATCCTCCGTGACCTTCGTGTGCTGTCCACAGAAGCCCAGGAGCGGAGAAGATACCTCTCATGGCTTGTCTTTTGCCGGTCCACTTTTTCAAACTCCCTGTTGAACTGTCTCTGCAGTTTCAAAGCCAACTCAAGGTCCTCCTTTTCCTGCTGCAACCGGTGGCTCAGCCAGCAGTCTCCGTCAAACTCAGGGGCCGAGTGGCCATTGTCGCCATGCATCTTGGGATTTTTCGCTACTCCGACGTCTTCCAGGTGCTTGGTCTTTTGGCTCCTCTTTCTGCCCCTCCAGGAGGTAGGTCGGCTCTTCACGTCATTTCTGGCATGTGACACTCTGCTCAGGTCCTGGATGTCAGTTGCTCCTCGTTTGCACACTGCCGGCTTGGAGTCCCCGTCAATGAGAAGGCTTGAGGTCGGTCCATCGCATCTAGCAGGTTCTGACACTTTACACTGAGCTGCATTACAGGTCCCACGTACAGAGTTGGCCACCCTAGTAGTGTATACCTTGTCTGGTTGTGTGAGGGAAAGACCTGGCTCCCCAGGGGACTGATCAAATATCAATCGACGTCTGTTGTACGACTCTCTCTCGCCTTTGCGCCCAGATGTATCGCTTTTTGATGTGGGAAGAGTATGGCACTCTTTCAGCGTACCCTCCTGCAGCGAAGTCCTATGAATTCTTCTCTTCTTCTCTGCGGGACTTTCACGAAGGTTAAAATCCTCTGCAAGAGGACTTGTGATGGTCCCCTTCGAAGTTAGCTTGGAGTCCTGCCGGTCCATCTCGATCTGCTTCCATTTCTGGAGAATGGTGGGGCTGGCCTCATAGCTGGTGTGCTTCTGCAGACTCCGGGTTAGGTTTCTTGGGGTGGATTTCACTATGGTGGGCTCGACCACCTGCCCATTGGGCAGCCTTTTTGGTGGAGTGCAGGGTGAACAGACAATGGGCTTGAAGTGGTTCAGCTCCTCGGAGATGCTGTCGTTGCTCTCTGGGCTGATAGACCTCTCGACTTTGGCTGGTGGAGCCACAAACGTGGCGCCAGCCACAGCAGCCATGCTTCTGCATGTGTTCCTTTTTTCAGTGACCAGAATGGGTGCCGAGAGGGACCGGCTGTTCTCAGACGACAACAGGATTCCAGCATTGTGACTATAGCCCACTGAGGCCTGTAAAGCAAAACATTATTGGGGAATAATTCTCAAAAAGTGTTGAGTGTTTCCCAAACCGGTCCAAGAGGATCCGCAGACAGTTCATGTTTTAGCTCCCTACTGGGAGCTGAGAGGGAGCAAAAATGTGGACTGTCTGGGAGTAAAAATGTGGACACATACACATACTTTATGATCATGTAAAACTGTACTGGCTGTGGGTCCCTGCAGACCATATTGGAAAACACTGTTGTAGTTAATGCAATTATACTAGTTGCAACTGCAGAAGTCTTTTAAACTATAATGTAAACACATGAAACAATTAAAGGGGCTGAAAAGTTACGGATGCAGAAAATACCCATGCAGTAATGCCAGATTGTTGCCCCCAGGCCTATGCCTACCTTGGGCGCGCTGGTAAGCGGGAGGGGGCCGCGGTTCTTCAGTCTGTCTTCTTCCGAGTCGGTGCAGCTTTTGCTCCTCTGACCTGGCCGGTTCTGGAGACTGCGGAGACAGGAGGAGGTCCGATCCTATTCATGCGCGTGCCAAATCATTTTAATGAAACCACACAGACGGCACCTCAGCGTGAGTGTTAACGCAGAGGGCAGGAAGTGTGCTGTTATGATAAAATTAAATAATATCTGACTTGTTTTTAGCAAGCACTTATAGATTAATGGAATATAAAATATGGATGCTGCTACTCCGCGGACAGAGAAAGTTTAAAATAATACATTCGACTAGCAGGCGGGCTCCGGATCTTGCGGACAAATGCAGAAACATGTCTCGTCCTTCTTCCAATGGGCTCCTCGTTTTCTGAGTCAGACAGCACTCCGCACCACTGAGAAGAGACACAGGGAAGCAGGTGACAACCAGCCCGAGATTTAAGCTGCTGACCAGCAGGTGTCAGAGCAGAGCTACTGACTATGACAACCCGAACAGGCCTGAAAGTGGGGGACACCTACGGAATTGTGGCGGTGCTTCAAAGACCCGCCATCCTCCTGTCTCTGGTGACCCTGTGGCCTTTGCTTTTCCTCGCTCATTTCTGCCTGAACAAGAAGGATTGTGGCATTGACATCACTACTTAGCCTTAAGTGACAGTGAAAGGGCCTCAAACTGCAGATATAAACCTACCGATGTCAAGTCTTCAGGTCTCAGTCCAGCTTTATTCTCCACCTGTCTCCGGTCCACCTCGAAGATCTTCTGCAGTCGTTGTTCAGATACCTTTTCACCTTTCTGCTGTTCCAACTCCATTTAACAAGTAAAAAATGTTCCCCCAGGCACCACAGATAACACACAGATGTTAACCAATACACCATGGGTTAAACAAAAGTTTTGATTTATTTTACAAATAAGGTCTAAATTGTTTAACGGTGTGACAGAAACAGCCAGTTACAAATTCTGCAACTGTACAGGTAACAAATACCCAAACTGCTTAATTAAAAAGAATGAGCAGCATATATTGATGCTCAGTGAATTAAACACTGTGAGGTTTGGTTTTAAAATGACATCATGACTTCTTAGACCTTCGAACTCTGAGTTCCTGAGGAAGGTGGTTTCTTGCGTCCTCACAGCAGATGAAAGAAAACCTCAAACAAACAAACAAACAAACAAAACAACCTACCCTTTTCTTTGTCTTGGTATATTCCTGCTGCTTTTCTCCTGGCTTGCATATGTGGACCGGAGCTCTGAATATCACTGAGGAAGGAAGAGCAGCACAGACGTGTAGAGTGCCACTGGTGCCATGCAGATGCAGCACGACACACATGAGCTTCTCCCTTCAGACAGTAGCCAAGGACCTAGTTTGGACTTTGCAGCCTGAAAAATGATTATGGCTTCTGTTGTCATTACAAAACAGGCTCTGATTAAACTAAGTGCTGTTAGAGAAGCTTTGCCATCATCTGAACTGAAGACATCAGAACCACCTCCAACACAAACAAAGAAACACACACACATGCACACAACAATAAGCACACATGCCCGGGCAAGTCTGTCCACCTGCATCTCAGGCTCAGCCCTGTCGGTAAAAGTGTGTCACTCTCCTTACGCGGCTAGTTTTACTTTACAGGTTTCTTTAAATGTTACTATGAAACTCTTCACTAAAACAGTGGTGACTTTATGCAAGGTCATACGGCGAATTGCTATAACATAATAACAATAATACTAATAAATCCGACAACATGTCCGGCCGTGCAGACGTAAACACAAGCAGCGGCCCAGCACGGCAGCGTCTACGCCTGATCATGCAGGTAATAAAATGCGTCGCCGGTCCCGGCTGCACGCGCTTTTCCACCGCGACCCCCGACTAACCCCCTTAGATACTAACTAGTTAACTAGTTTTCCGGCCAGCCACGCTAAACAGCTGTCAGTTAGCTTGTGAACTTACTTTAAAAAGGGAGCTCGCCCGAGCGCTGTGTTACCATAGCACAGGGGCTATTGCCATTGTTATTATGTTCATTACAGTCAAATAATAATAATTTTTAAAAGTGCCGCAAAGGTGCCGTCTGCGGCCGCACCTTCGGCCGGGGCCTCCCCCTCCCGCTGCTCTATTCTCCGCCGGCACCTCTCCGGGTAGCTTCGGAGTCCCACTGCCCGCTGTCCCGGGCCCAGCCGGACACCCGGAGCCGGCAGAGCGGGCAGCGCAGGCTGCTGCGCTCCACCTTCTGCCTGAAACAGGCCAGGCACAGCGAATGGCGACACGGCAGGGTGACGGGCCCCACAAAGACGTCCCAGCACACGGGGCAGCGCGCCTAGTGCTGCGTCAGGAGGCTGGCTGCAGCGCCGCCGGCCGCCCGGCCCCTGCCCGTCGGCCGCTTCGTCCTCTCCGGTCCGCCGCTGGCGCACTTACCGGAGCTCAGCGCCGCCATATTCTGTCCCTGCCTGCCGTGCGGGAGTCTCCGCCCAGCGTCTGCAGCAGATAGCGGCCTCTACCAGTACTACAACTAGCGGGTAAGAGTGCTTAAGCGCAGGAAAGGACAGTAATAAAAAAAGTAATTACTAATACTGTTTGGTAATACTGTTTAAAGATTTGTACACAGTATTACAAAGTTTAAAGCTACCCGTGCTATTTAAGATATTTCTATAATGGGTAAACCGATTAACTGCAATGTGAAACTGTAAAATGAAAACCAGCTAACTCTTTTTCAGTTAGTTAGTGACCCAAGTTTGGCAACTGGACCCTCAGTCTCACCCCAATTTAAGTCTTAATTCTTGAATCTGACTACCTTCCTTTAAGATAAAGATAAAATAAAAACATTAAAAATAAATACACAGGAGCACATACACACACAAAAAAATTATGTTTATTGTAGTCCATATCATTTTTTAACACTATATGAAGGCAGGTTCAGAAGCTTCGTTAATTTTTGAAAGTCACGCAGTGATGTATTTTCCATACATTTTTCGTATGCTTATTTTATTGTACAACAGTTAAATAAAGCCATTTTCCCTGCATAGACTGAAATTGCCTAGCTGTCTGCTTAGCTAAAAGGTAAAAATGGCTGAAAGCATGACATGACCATGGATGACCAGCTAAAGAGCCAGTGCTGGGAGACAACAGTCGTTGTTATGAGGAAGAAACTGGAGTCACATGATGAGATCACGATGACACAGTTATTGGGAGGGTCGGTGATTCAGTCTTGATTAAATATAAGAGACACAGCACCTGCAAGGACATAGAAAGCACTTCATTTTTTCACTGACACTATGACATCAGCACAGTCATGCTGTGCTCTTCCTCGGCAATATTAATCCACATCAGCCTGTACATGTTTTAGGATTATATCTGTCCTTTAAATAAACTATTTGTGAACTGTTGCAGTCGCTCCCTGTGGTACACCCAGGGGAACTGGAGCAGCATCGATAAACCGACAGATTTAGGGGGGGGGCAGCACTGTATGGGCTCGAGAATATGGCAAGTTATAAGAGTATATGATCAGGGAAAAATTTTACTGTGTGGAGGGTGGGGTAGTGTCCTGTATTTCTCCAGAAGGTAGCAACTAGTGTTTAGCAAAACAACGACTCATGGACCATGTGCAGAATCTTTTGACCCCACTAAATGGTACTTTTAGCTTGCATTGGGCTTTTGGTTTGAGTCCCTCTTTTTTTTTAAGACAGCACCATCTAGTGGGGTCAAAAAGTACTGCATATGGTTCATGAAGCCACATTCTTGCCATCACTACTGGTAACCAAGGGTGGCAAAGGTGACATTTTATCGGGGGGGGGGGGGAGGGAACATTTCTAGCTGCACCCCTGGGTATATCACACAAAGCACGCCCTTGGACAGCAACCTACACAAAATCCTTGGCACAGCCGAAGGGAATAAAATGCAGTTCTGTGGCCAGGCAGGATGAGCGGCACACCCCTCCATAGCTGGAGCAGCTCCAGGGAAACATTGCTGCTTCCTTCAGCTCACCTGTCATCAAACAGAATGGGAAGCAACTTACTTTTGTTTTTGCTGCAGAAATGGAAATTCCAGGTCCAGAAAGTAAAAGTCCAGACCATGATTTTGTTCCAACCAAGTTGAGTATTCTGTGACTGTGACTCTTAATACTCAACTGGTTGGTTTGAACAAAATCTGGAAAGTTCTGGATTTGTACTTTCTGTACCTGAACTTTCCACATTTGTTCTGCTGGGAATCTGAGAAGCAAAAAGTGTGGGAACTGGCTGCTATTTCCTCACATGATTCCTCAAAACAATTCCCTGACCCTTTCAAAGAATCTCACCAAATTGATACTCCTGGACAACAAACATAAAATGAACATGATTAGATAACATACATGCATCATAGGGGGTCATGGTTTACATGAAAGCTTCTCTCTTTATTGAGTTTATTTAAAATTCTAAACCGTAAACTTTGAACAGGAACCTATTTCAGAACATCTACCCATGGTAGTGCAGTGATACTTAAGTGGTTACACACCAGTACATTTTTTAAGTGCTCTATCAGGGAAACATCCCGAAGATGCTACTCCAGTGCAGAACTGAGAACTCTCTGGCATAAATGAAATTTGGCATTTATTGCTGCAGACATTCTACATCGAACAGAAATGACAGAAAGAAGGTGTTTGTTACCACTCACGTGCAACGACAAGCAAAAGAAGAAGAACGAGGATCATCACATATTTATGGTTCATGTTGACCGTGGATGTGCGGCTCCTTCTTCCTGACGTTCACAGCAGTGGGATCTCGGAGTCCCCAAATGTCCTTTTTTTGCCCCAAGTTGTCCAAGGAGGAGGAGCCGGCATAGCTAGACAAGTCATAGGCCATATGCTCTTTCCTGACACTTTTAATCCCTCAAATGCAATTATTTGCAGCTGGGAGTGATGAATAGCTGCATTGTGATAAACTACATTTCAGGCATTTCGGGAGTGCTGGGCAGCGATAACGTGCTCACGATGCAGAAACCACTGCTAGAGGAACATGGCAGCACTGAGGCCAAAATTTGTTTGCCATAATTTCAGGCACATGATAACCCTCAGGGCAGTAATCTCCTTGGGGTGGATGCATTCCACACAACTCTGCGAGGCACGGGAAGGTAGAGGGAGCGAAGGTACAGAATCAGGATCAGTTTTATTGCCTGGGAAAGGTGACAGTCACAAGGAATTTGACTTTAGTTTCATCCAATACAAAAAAGACAAAAATCATTAGCTAATTAAATAAAGTAGGCATGAAGGAAAATACAGGTATGAGGTAATAATAAAAAAATTTACTGCAATATTGCAAATAGTAAATATATACTCTAGATGTCTATACAAACTAGTTATTGCTAAAGTGAGACAGCGCATTAAATAACCTCTACTGTACTGTAAGTGGTTGTGCAATGTTCAGCATTTAACAAAAACTGGAATACAGTATGACACACTATAAGCTAAGAAATTTCACAATTTCAGTGTGGCTGAGGCAGACTTTTTAACATTAAAGATAAAATTTTGGAATACTGTGCAGCATACATTGTGTGTCAAGATTAACAATATGCATGGTACTAAACAGTAAACATAATGAACAACATCACTGATCTTTTTTAGAGGATTAGGCATGAGTAATCTTCAATCTGCCAATGCAGCATGGATCCATGTGATCTGGTGCTGAGCAGGACCACAGCCCCTGCAAAGAAACCGTCTCTGTACCTAGTAATTTTAGTTTTTAACTTTTTAAACTTTTTAACCTTTAACTAAAGAGAAGCTATAGAAGATGGTGCTGCAGTGAATAGTGTGTTATAACAACAACTTATAACTGCTTTTTAAAATTGAAGATTTGCAAAACATTAAGTTATAAATGTTATTTTGTGAATAATTTTGTTCTTCTGGTATAATTCCTGCAAATTGTTCTGCAGTGGACATTACTGTGTCTGACCATAAACTAATTTCTGCTGATTTTGAAGTAGCATTATCTAAATCTAAGACACTTCATTCAGTCACCTTTCGTAATATTGTAATATCAGAATATTAATGTTTCCACTTTCCATAATAGTATCGAAGAGTTTTAGCAAAATTATGATTTTTCTTTAACAGAGGACTTGGTCTTACATTATAACAATGGTCTTCATAGTCTTCTGGATAATCTCGCTCCTCTTAAGACTCGGCTTGTCTCCTTTGTACACCCTGCTCCATGGTTCTTCCCTGAGTTACGTCAGCTTAAAGCTAAGGGCTGGCGATTAGAATGTTTATATACGAAGACCAGTCTTACAGTGCACAGAGAAATGTATAATGACCATTTACATGTTTATAAGCATGCTTTGTCTGCTGCTAAACCTGCATATTCCATCCATCCATCCATTCCCTGACCTGCATATTTTTAATCAAATTAGTTCAGCTTCTGGGGATCCTAGTACATTATTCTCCACTGTCAAAAAAGCTCTCGCGCCACCTGACATTTTACCCACAAGTTTTTATTCTTCGGCACAATGCAACGCTTTCAATGATTTTTTTAATGCTAAGGTTGACCATGTTCATTTAAAGATTATTTCTGGTGTAAATATGAATACAACTTTATATGCTTCTGACAATGTATTCACTAACCCTGTATCTCGATTTTCATTACTTTGAGCTCCCTTCTGTTTCAGAAATTTCTAATTTTATTTACAAACTAAAAGCTACAACATATTTGCTTGATCCTATTCCCACTTAACTGGTAAAAGCCAGCTTTCCATCTCCATCCATCCATCCATCCATCCATCCATCCATCCATCCATCCATCCATCCATCCATCCATCCATCCATCATCTTCC
>JAABNY020000035.1:4765898-4776240 GCA_015164015.2 Brevimyrus niger
CTGGAGCCATAGCGTGCGTACATGACGTCAAAAAGGATAGAGAGAAAGAAGTTTATCAGCGTGACCAGGTGGGGCAGGCAGGTCTCCATGAACTTCTTCTGTTCTGCCCTAGATCTTATGGATGCCCTGATGATGTGGTTGTAAGAGACCACAATCAGCCCAACTTGAACAAACTGTAAAAACATGACAGCGTAGCCATGAAGATTGTTCAAAGTATAATCAACACAGGATAACCTCACCACATCCCAGTTGGAGCAGTAAACTTTTTCAATCCTAATGCCACAGAGAGGCAGCCTGACTGTCAGATATATTCCAGTCAGTGCTTCAGATAAAGGAAATAACCAACCCAGTAATATCAGGTTCCTCAGTCTCCGTGGCGTCATGATGGAGTGATACTCCAGTGGTTTGCAAATTGCGACATACCTGTCATAAGCCATCACTGTCAGATTGGTCAATTCAGACATGAAATAAGTGTGGACTGCAAAAATCTGAACCATACATGCGCTGTATGAAATAACGTAGGAATCTGATATGAGGTCAATGAGAATCTTGGGGTAGAAACTAGTAGCACCAAAAATACCATTAACACAGAGATTACACAGGAAGATGTACATGGGCTCATGGAGAATCTTCTCTGTTGAAATGATTAGTATGAGAGACAGATTTACAAAAAGCGTACAGAGGTAGGACACAAAAGAAAAGCCAAAATAGATGTTTTTGTCTCCCCTTGTCTCATTCAAACCAGAGAGAATGAAGGACATTTCACCGGAGACTTTCTCCATTTTGGCTGTTTTTAGTTGGCATGGATGGAGGCTGGACCTCTTTGTTACCGCAGTCTTCCTCTTCCCTGGTACCATCACAAAGAGATCGGAGCCCCAGGACGTTGATGGGCCCCAGTGTTCATTGTAGCTACTTTTGGTTCTCAAACAGACTCCTGAAGCCTGACAGTAAATGACAAATTTAACATGTTTTAAAAAATCATCCAGTGCTGTACTAGTATTCAGCCATCAGCTGGTCTAGTTGAGCTCTCAGGTCTTTACTCATCGCCAGGTTTGTCAGAGACGGCAGGACTCTAATAGATCTAGATCTTCTTAATCTTCTGGCCTCTTTATGCTGCTGGGCTGTGCTGTTAATTGCTGTAATTTCTGACGTAATCACGGTCCCTTTAGACAAGCGACACTCCTGTGTCCAATTAATCACTGAACTAATAAATCTAACAGTAGCCGATACATAACAATGATCTGGACAGGCAGCTATGGTCTTGGCTGGTATTCTGTTTGCATATTCAATGAGGAAGTGGAACTATGGCCTGAATTTGCCATTAATAAGTAAATTACTTTATTACTTTGTTAGGACATTATGCATATTTATTTTACTCTGGATTATAACTGAACATGTTATAAAAAGGAACACGGTTCAGCTTAAAAAAAAATTCTGTTTGATTCTCTAGTGTTTTCAGTTTGGTTACAGACATGATATGCTGTAGTATTCAAGTTGTGAGATGATAAAATAATATTTTAGTGAGATTAAACTTTATATGCAGTGGACTGTTGTGGTGGATGGAGAGACGGACGCAGAGGTCATTAGCCTGGCTTCTCTGATGGACCAAAAACTACACAAAAATTCACTCTTCAAACAGCTATAGTATAATAAGCCTGTCTTCTTTCTACACATGTACACTCTACTTCACATCTAGTAGAATATGTGGTTTTAATCAGATATTTTTTTTTGGGATGAGGCATTATAGTGTCAGCAGGCAGTAACAATCCCCAGTAGTGTTTTTTAACAGACTGTTGTTTCCGTAAATCCTGGGGCCCTCAACACAAACCAAGATGATTCACTGACCATGGCTTTTACCATATTTCACTATTCTGTAATGTGAATGAATGACAAGGCCTAATAAATCATCAATAACGTTTTTCATAAATAATATTATATATTTACTAAATAATAAAGCAAAGCAATATAAACACATTGTCACACCACAGGGGAAGCTCAAAGCTCTGTAACCGCAAAAGGTTAATTAAACAAGGGGCAATCAGAAGCAGAGGCTGCAAACAAGATCATGGTCGAAGTAGCTGGTGTAGGGTCGAGGAAGCCAGGTCTGTCCGACGAGGAAGGGACAAAACAGGGGGTTACACATGGCGGGGATCTGGGGAGTCCAGACAGGAACAGGAGCAACACAGGGAGGCTGGGCCGGGGCTGCACAGAGGACAAAAGAGAACGGCTCAGTACAGTATGTCACATGGAATCAAGAACACCTCGCACTGGAGTGACATGGAGCAAGCTCTTATATGTGGTCATCCCCTGGTGCATCCGATCTCCACTGACCAGCAGGTGTGGTTACCATATCTGGCTAACACACATAAGCAAATAACTATATATAATAATGCTGCATTTTTCCCCCCACAGTTAAGCTAATGCAAAATAACTGATCAACAAAACAAATTAAAATATATTTAAATAACAGAGGCAGATGTGCAAGATCTTGAGCAAGATATGCAAAATGTGTGTTCAGTATTTCTGTCTCTTTTTTTATTGCAAAATCATCAGTGATGTCGTAATAGGAAAGACTTCTGCTGATATCTCCATTTGTAAATATTATAACAAACCCACACACCTCAAGTAAGTTTTGATTAATTTTAGTTTAGTAAAGCTTCTCTGCAGCAGTGACAATAACAGGAGAAGTGCATAGTGCAGCGCAGATATTTGGGTAGAGTTCCTCTTTTGGGTAGAGTTTTTCTTGAATGAATGAGAGCAGGTCCAGTGCAGTCATGTCTTCTTAGGGAAAGCTTGACAAATTCCTGATTTAATTGGTCAGTTCTCATCCATCAATGTCACTCTTATCTTCACTCTCAATGTCAGGACCTTGTAGCGCTCATCACATGTATTTGACAGTGTTGTTCTGTCCAATTTTCTGAAGTTCAGGAGTGCACCAAATTTGTTCTTACCTCCCAAGGCATCTTAAACCGATTATCAAGGGATTGGATGGCACGGCCCACAATCTCATTGAAAAAGTCATGTTTCAACACAACACAACACAACACAACACACAAAACCAAATTTAACAATACAATAACTAAATCCATTGCCTTGACATTATTAAGCAGAAATAAAGACTCCCCCTCTTAAATATTCTAGAACTGGAGAGAAATTATTCCCGATTTCCTGGTATGAATCCTGTCCAGTCCTTGCGTGCCACTGCCACGATACCACTACTCACTGCGCCTCCTCATTGTGTGGCTTTATGTGGGGGTCGGTACTTGTGTTTAGTCGTTTTTAGGGTAACAGGAGGCTCCCCCATCAAGCAGTCTGTCTTGTTGTTTCCTACTGCCGGGATGGCTTTGCCCGCTACAGTATCTGATCCAGTAAACCATTGTATGCACTTAAGCTATAACCAATTAACCATTTTCTAATAAACCATTAATACATTTAATAATAATATTGTCCTGCCGAGTAAAGACGGAACGCAGACAAAGGCACAGATGTCAGGGTATCAGGGAATACGGGGTTTACTTACATTTAAGGGAGGCAAAACGCAGACAGACAATACAATGACCGGACTGGGGAAACAAACTGAAATGCGAACTAAATACGAAGGACTAATGACAACAACCAGAAACAGCTGATCACACTTGGAATATACATGAGTTTAACGAGGGGGTGTGGCATACGGAAGGAGCGGATTTGGGGCAGACACATTGTTTTTTTTAACTTTACACATAGTTTGGATACATTTATTTTCTAACTGTACAAATTACCGTTTTGATAAATGTGCTTAGATGTGTTTTATACAGTATATGCTCTTCTTGTTCATTTTGTGTTTAAATGCTAAAAAAACAACCCCCATTAGGCTTTCTTTGCGTTTTCTTTTCATTTTAGCTGTGATGAGACTGATATTCTTCAGTAAAGCAGCAGCACATTCATAGCAAATGTATTTCATGTTTACGTCACATAGACAGATGTCTTTATTGTAACTTCAATGAAAACAAGGACGTTTCGTATTATCTCCAACCCAAGCATAACATACAATATACATGTAAACAGAATAAACAGAGCATATAAAAAAATACTAAAATACTAATTAATTCAATGTCAGAACCCTAGACTTGCTTAAATGTTGCTCATTTTTAAATGGTCATGGTTACATGTAAAAGGTTACTCAAGCAAAACATTGAAATGAGCAACTGGAATCTATGTCAGCGTACTGACTTACTTGCTGAGCAGCCTCCAGACACCAGACAAGGGGGTTCAACAGGGAAGGGATGATCAAATACTCTATGGAGAAGAAGTTACGGAGACCCTGCAGACTGCTGCTGGATCCATAGCGTGCATACAAGGTATCAAATGCAGCAGATAGACAGAAGGTAGTCAGAGTGATCAGATGGGGCAGACAGGTCTCCATAAACTTGTTCTGTTCTGTTTGTGATCTCACACATGCCCTGATGATGTGGAAGTAAGAGATTACAATAAGCAGTGCTTGGATCACATGAATAACAGCTATTGCATATCCATATAGATTATTCACACTGGTGTCTATGCAGGAGAGCTTCACTACATCCCAGTTTGTGCAATAAAGCTTGTTTATCTTGGACCCACACAAAGGAAGCCGGATCATTAAAAGTATCCCAATTAAAATCTCACACAAAGATAACAGCCAGGGTCCCAGGAGTAATTTCCACACCTTTCCAGGGGTCATAATGGGGTAATACTCCAGGGGTTTACATATTGCAACATACCTGTCAAAGGCCATTACTGTTAAATTAGATATTTCACATAACATATACGAGTAGACTATGAATATCTGAGTAAGACATGCGCTATATGAGATAATGTGAGATTCTGATAAGAGGTCCAGCAGAAACTTGGGGTAGAAACCTGTAGCACCATAAATCCCATTGATACACAGATTACACAGGAAAATGTACATGGGCTCATGCAGAACTCTATCCAGCATAACAGTCACAACCAGAGTCATATTCACAAAAATTGTGAACAAGTAGATGAAGAAGGAACAGAAAAAATAAATCAGTTTGTTTCGTCTTGTGTCATTTAAACCACTGAGGAAAAACATAATTTCAGTAGATGAGTTTTCCATATTAAGCACTCAAGAAAATGTACAAAGCTACAGGTTTTCTTTTTTAAGTTAAGCTTCTTTTTGCCATCATAAATAATGAGCCCTCAATATAACAGTGGCATACATCACAGGGACATCCGTGCTTTTAATTCTTCATACATCCAGCTTTGATCAAACCAGCAATCACAAGGGTCAACCTACAATAAACAACCGATTTCAGAAAGAAAATAGTCAGATGTAAAAATAATTAAAGATTGTTTTCAAAGGCAAAATGCCCACCAGGCTCTGAATGTGCCTAATGACTTGCATCCTTGATTCCCACCAAAAAGTAGGTGTTTAGTCTCTGTGCTGGTCTTTTTATGCTCCCAGACGGTTGTGCGGTTGGCCATCAAGATCTGCTGTGTCATCTCTGTCCCTACAGACATGAGGCCCCCTAGCATACAATTTGTGAAATGAAGTATTACTTTGTTATGATTTACCTTCATATGCAGTTGCCTGGAAATTTAAAAGGATTAATTAGGATTTTATGTATTTTGAGTGATGACAGGTTGTAAATACATGGCTATATGTGGTGGATGGGTTGAAGGATGCATCTTCATGCAAAAACCTGCAGAGGTCAGGAACCTGACTTTTCAGATGCTGAAGGTCCAAAACCTGAAGAGTGATTCACCTACTTAATAGATGGAAAATAAAGTCTGTGTTGCTCCTATATCTCTGTATCCATTTAACAGCAGAATCCAGGATTTAATCCAGTTTTTTAGCAGTTCACACAGCTCTTTTGTCAGTGGATCTAATTATACTCTAACCAAAAATTTATAAAATTAATACGAAGCCATAAAGGAGAATTTAGCTAATTAGCCTGCTGATATATACAATAGATTGTTCCGGAAAAATTATTTCGAACGTAGTCACTGGTGAAAAAACAGCTAGTACTCCTGAAAGGGACACAAGTCGGTCACATGATGAGGGGGTTGAGCCAATCAGGGAGCCAGCAAGGCCACAGAGAGCCATTGCAGACAGACTGCTGTGCCTCAGTCTGGGTTTGTTTGTCCCTCCATACACAGATGTAATGTGTTTTTGTCTCACAGTACCTGGACAGTGAATGTGGAAGATCAAGCAAAATTATACTATTTTTCTCTCACTGCAAAAATGATTTTTCTCCATGAAAAACGTAGACGTATTGCTTTTTCGAGCTTGTTTACTTTTAATCTACATATACAAATTGTATAAGCATAAAAATATTGCTGTTTACAGCTGTGTTGGGTTTGGTTTAATATATTAACATTATATATGTAGATTTAAAGATCTACATAAAAAAAAAATAGTATACCGATTTGCAACTCAGAGAAACTTTATTTAAATGAGGCGGCACACTGTACAATAAACATACAACATACAGATGTACAGGAAATTCAGCCTTTCACAATTTTTGGGATTTAGCTGGAATAGGGAAATGTTACTTGGGGGATTGTTACCAAGGAGACATTATGCCTTTTTAATCACCTCATAATAATCAGCAGCTTGGTAAATATCACTGCCTCTTCACCTGTTTGCAGGCAGCTGTAGGCTCACACATTACTTAGCGCTGTCGTCACTGCAGAATGCAGTGTGCACTGAGCTGTACTGTATGTATTACATGGTGTTTTACCTTTTAACCCTGAGCTGTGAGAAGGCTAATCACAGCAGAGCAGCAAAAGACATGTTGTGGGTTGTGACAGGATGGGGCTGGAGCCAATCACAGGGGGAATATGGCACAAGGTCAGTCTAGATACTGGATGGGGCTCCAGTTCACTGAAACATGTGCTTATTGACACTCTCAGACAGTCACATGCTCTGGGTGATTTAGAGATACCAGGTCCCCTCACTTCATGTGATTGGACAGCAGTAGGAATCCTCAGCATCCAGGGGAAACCAGAGCAGCCCAGGGAGTATGTGCAGACCCCCCCACACAGAGCAAAGGGAATCGGGGCACATGTTGATGATATGGCTGTAGGAGTCCAAGATCATCCCAAACTGAAAACTCCCTAACAAAGGATTAAGAGTGATACTTAACGTCAGTTATACAGGTAGTTAAGTGTAACTTTAAGTTTTGGACACAAGAGGGCACCACACCCCACAAAACTCAACAAAAACATTGTGCTTTTAAAAAACAGTTATATTCTGGGTCACTGGAATTACTTAAGGTTATTATCCTAATTAAGCTGGCATTACACAAACATACACTGCAGTATTCAGGTTGTTAATTTTGGAAAATGAAACATAATGGTCATTAGCCACGACTGTTTCACTGAAATATTTATGCTGGTAACAATTTAAATGAGACTTAGGGGCCTCATCACCAGTCCCCACAGGGTTTGCATTAGTAACCTATGAAAATAAAGTAAGCGCGCTATTGCTATTTTATGGTACCAGGAAAATCTATAATGTCTTCTCTAAATGTACAAGTAATAAAGCTGGCATATAATGGAATTCTTTTTGAGTTTATATATTTATAGCATTTTAACACTTTCAAACTTTGAATAAATATTTCTAACTTTTGTGTTTTATCTGGAATATCATTGAGATAGTAAGTCTGTCTTATGGCCTGATACATTATAAAGAAAGAGAATTAAGGAGGGAAACCTTAATGAATTGAAACATTAAAAATAAAAACAGTTATGTATTATGAATATTTACATGACATCCTGTAGAGGGCGCCACCTCCCTAGTGTCCTGTGCTGCCTGGGAGATGCTCGTTTTGCTGTCAATGTACAGGTAACATCAGGAAGTACAGAATTCTGTATTTGCATAATCCACCTCCCTCCGCTATGAGACACCAGGCGAGGGTGAAGCTTGGGGTCCGTGCTCAGGGTCAGCTGTTTATCTGGAGCAGTTTTTCAGATTAAGGGCCCTTTGGTATTATGGCTATTTTGCTGGCCACAGAATTCAATCTGTGGAATTTACAGTCATGAATGTAGATGCTAAACAGATGATTGATAGATACAGTAAACCCTGTAAAGACACCTCTCATTTTAAAGCATACAATTAAACTGTAGCACTTTATGATCAGTTTTATTTAGAAAATAAATAGTACTAGAAACATCAATTATTTGAAAATGCTTATTTTTCTAGTAAGAACAACCAAAACTTCGTTCATTTCAGGATGTTAATTCTCCTGCTGAGCAGCCTCCAGACACTGCGACGAATCTGCTTCAGTTTGAGGCCGTAAATGATGGGGTTCAGCAGGGGAGGAACGACGAGGTACTCTATAGAGAACACGTTACGGAGAGGCAGGAGGCTGCTGCTGGAGCCATAGCGTGCGTACATGACATCAAAAAGGATCGAAAGAATGAAGTTTATCAGCGTGACCAGATGGGGCAGGCAGGTCTCCATGAACTTCTTTTGTTCTGCCCTTGATCTTATGGATGCCCTGATTATGTGGTTGTAAGAGACCACAATCAGCCCAACTTGAAAAAAGTTTAGAATTATGACAGCATAGCCATGAAGATTATTCAAAGTATAATCTACACAGGATAACCTCACCACGTCCCAGTTGGAGCAGTAAACTTTTTCAATCTTAATGCCACAGAGAGGCAGCCTGACTGTCAGAAATACTCCAGTCAGTGCTTCTGATAAAGGAAATAACCAACCCAGTAATATCAGGTTCCTCAGTCTCCGTGGCGTCATGGTGGAGTGATACTCCAATGGTTTGCAAATTGCGACATACCTGTCATAAGCCATCACTGTCAGATTGGTCAGTTCAGACATGAAATAAGTGTGGACCACACCAAGCTGAAGTATACATGCGCTGTATGAAATATTGTAAGAGTCTGATATGAGGTCAGTGAGAATCTTGGGGTAGAAACCCGTAGCCCCAAAAATACCATTAACACAGAGATTACACAGGAGGATGAACATGGGCTCATGGAGAATCTTCTCTGTGGAAATGATTACTATGAGAGACAGATTTACAAAAAGTGTACAGAGGTAGGACACAAACGAAAAGCCAAAATAGATGTTTTTGTCTCCCCTTGTCTCATTCAAACCAGAGAGAATGAAGGACATTTCACTGGAGACTTTCTCCATTCTGGCTGTTTTTAGTTGCCATGGATGGAGGCTGGACCTCTTTGTTACTGCAGTCTTCCTCTTCCCTGGTACCATCACAAAGAGATCAGAGCCCCAGTGTTCATTGTAGCTGCTTTTGGTTCTCAAACAGACTTCTCCAGAAGTCTGACTGTGAATGGCAAATTTAACATGTTTAAAAAATCATTCAGTGCTGTACTAGTATTCAGCCATCAGCTGGTCTATTTCAGCTCACAGGTCTTTACTCATCACCAGATTGTCAGAGACGGCAGGACGCTATAACAGGTCTTGATTTTCTCTTCTTCTGGCCTCTTTATGTTGCTGGGCTGTGCTGATGATTGCTGTGATTTCTGACGTAATCACGGTCCCTGCAGACAAGCGACACTCCTGTGTCCAATTAATCACTGAACTAATAAATCTAACAATAGCCGATACATAACAATGATCTGGACAGGCAGCTATGGTCTTGGCTGGTATTCTGTTTGCATATTCAATAAGGGAGCGGAACTATGGCCTAAATTTGTCTTCGATTAATAAGTATATTACTTCTTTAGGACATTACTTTATGCAGAGTTATTTCACTCTGGATTATTCCAGGACATGTTATGAAAAGGAACACGGTGCAGCTTTTACAATTTTTTTGTGATTCTGTAGTGTTTTCAGTTTGGTTACAGACATAATATGCTGTAGTATCCAAGTTGTGAGAAGCTGAAGTAATATTTTAGTGAGATTAAACTTCATATGCAGTCGACTGATGTGGTGGATGGAGAGACGGACGCAGAGGTCATAAGCCTGGGTTCTCTGATGCTGATGGCCCAAAAACTACACAAAAATTCACTCTTCAAAAAGCTACAGTATAATAAGCCTGTCTTCTTTCTACACATGTACATTCTATTTGTGTGATGTGGTTTTAATCTGATATTTTATTTTGGGTTGATTGCATTATAGTGTTAAAGGTGACAGGCATTCCGCCCACTTTGAAGTTCAGGAATGCACCAAATTTGTCTCTTACATCCCGAAGCAAGGAGGGAGGCAAAGGGGGCACTGGAGGAGGCAAGGAGGGAGCAGAAGCTGCGCCAGGTGAAGGCGCAGGTGACCGGTGAGGTGAAGCTGGGGAACTGCAGGTGAAACAAGAGGGACTGGAGGTGAGCTGGGTGGCAGGGTGGGCGGGACTCGACCCCGGCGCAGGTGTCCTCTCCCTCT
>JAABNY020000035.1:4791966-4802123 GCA_015164015.2 Brevimyrus niger
TACAATCAGGGTAAAACAGGAGGTAACGATGGGGGCGTGGCACACAATCAGGATCGTTGGAAGCGGGACGTCACAAATCTCTGTATAAGACAGAATTAAACACATTAAATAAACCTTTGAATCCTTCAAATCTTGTGAAAAAAGCTCCTTAATGAAAATCAGGAAACCTCACAAATGATGAGTAGGGATGGAAATGGGGTCAAAGGGGTGAGTACAGCACAAGGATTTGTTTATATACTGTAGCTACTGCACAGCCTGGAAACCCTGTTTACTGCACTACACAGTTGCACTACACAACGAAATGGACCTAAAAGGGGTATGAACAACTAACAAAACCAAAAAGACCTAGTATCAGTAAGATCTAGTAACAGCAAAGAGGCAAGGAAACAAACATGCCAAACAGCCGAATCCTCACAGAATCAGGGAACCACAGTCAACTAGAACACCATCAATGACTCCACAAGGATCAGGAACTTAAATACAGAGGGCAAACCTGAATAATGCAGGACAGGTGAAAACAATTATCAAGAGCTGACGAAACCGGCAAAAGGTGAAACAAATAATTAAAGCAATGAACTCAGAAACTAACAGGGAAACTAAAAAACAGGACATACCAAAGACAAATGGTACATCTGCACAAAACAGAGGCTCCTAGCAAAACACACAAATAAACCAGGCCACAAAACTCAGGAAGTGGGAAAAACTAATACAAAAACAAACACTAAGGAACCAATATCAACTAAAGACAAACAGAGGTGTGTGAGGGTTTTAGTAGGGGAAAAGAGGATGCTGTCGTGGAATAAGATGCAAAGTGACTATAATAAAAACGAAGGCTGTCAGTTGTCCAGGTTGTTTTACTGGCGAACGTATCGCTCAAAATAAACCAAAGAAGCAGACTGGATTGTTGTTGTGAGGCATGCTAGGGTCAGGCTATGTGTGGAGTCGATCTTGGGGCTGGGCAGGTCTCATAGTCAGGGTACAGGCAGGGGTCAAGGGGATTCACATCGGGCATCAAAGGGGCTGAACAGAAACTCGGGGTCAAAATGGCAGAACAACGGTCAAAGAACATGAAGAGGCAGAAATCCATAAATGCTTGAACTCAGAGAAAACTCTAGAAGATCTCGCATTAGGGTGCAAGATCTGATCGCTAAAATAGTTTCCCTAAATTAGGAATAACTTGCAACAGCTTGTGGTAGGTGGTTGCAATGAAAACTGGAGAAACCGGACAATTGTGGCGTAAAGCTGACAGCTTGTTAAGATGGAGAAAGTAGGATCAAGAAATCCCCTGAGGTGTGGTCTTCCTGATGTCAGTTGGGGATCCCCAGGGTTGATCTGTGACAGAGGTGGCTGGATTCAAATACAACACTAACAACAGCTGAGACTCATGCCTGACTCTGCCCGTCCTGCTTACCTTGCATGTCTTGTCTGATCTCCATCTTGCCGATCCTGTTTCCTCTGTTCCTGCCTGCATATATTCCCCATTATTCCGATCTCTTGTCCCGTGCATCTCTGTAGGACTGACTTCACTGTTTTACAACCTATTCAGACTTTGTACCCTGACTACCCTGCTTGCCTGCCTGCCATTTTGATTTGGTTTCTGGAACTGCTCCAATAAAACCCCAATCTCAACTCAACAATTTCAAGTTTATAATTGTTTACTGTATCTTCAATTTGATGTTACAATTTCATCTACAAGTTAAGTATAATAGAAATCAGCTACATATTTCACATTCTTTAGACTGTTGTTGGAGGTGTTAGCTGTTTTATCAGATGACTTTGGGACCAGTCAGTACCTGTCATATCAGTCCTCAACAGCACATGTAAGTTACGGGAGTCTTTTTTTTGGTCTCAGTCTTGGTCTTCACTCGGTCTGTCTTGGTCTTAGTCTTGGTCTTGGTCTCTGGACCCCATAGTCTTGGTTTAGGTGGTCTTGAATACAAGTCTACCTGCTTGTCCTGCCCACTCTGCTTGTCCTGCCTGTCCTGCTAGCCCTGCTTATCCTGCCTGACCCTGTCTATGCCTGTCCTGTCTGACTGTGCACACCCCGCCTATTTTGCCTGACCCTGCATACCCTACCTATCCTGCCCATCCTGCCTGACCCTGCTGCTCTGCCTATCCTGCCTGTCCTGCCTATCCTGCCGGTCCTGCCTGACTCTGCCTCCCTGCCTATCTTGCCCATCCTGCCTGTCATGCCCACCCTACCTGACCCTGCTTGCTCCGCCTATTCTGCTTGCCCTGCCTGTCCCTACCCGCCATGTTTACCTTGCATATCCTGCTTGATCTCCATCCTACCGATCCTGTTGCCTCTGTTCCTGCCTGCACGTATACTTATAAATTTTAACTTTGAGCACTATTTACTCTACACAAGATTTACCTCTGTGCGGAATAGTTTTCCGTGTAGTTCTGTTCTCTGTGTAGTTCTGTGTTATGTTGTGTGCATTTTGTGTAGCCTGTATTATTATACTGTACTATACTGTATTATATTTTATTATACTCTATTGTATTATGCTGTACAATTTCAGTTTGATTTGAACATGGAGCAACGCAATTTCATTCTACCATGCACTCTCAAACTGTGTGGTGTGAATGACAATAAAGTTTACTTTGACTTTGACCCTGGTGTTTCCATCTCTCGTCCTGTGGATCTCCATAGGACTGACTTCCCTGGCTTACTACCTATTTTGACTGTGTACCCTGACTACACTGCCTGCCTGCCGTTTTGATTTGGTTTCTGGAACTGCTCCAATAAAACCCCGATCTCCTGCAAGTTGGGTATTCTGTTTTTACTCGTTCCTGACAGTAGCTGTGAATTTAAATAAATGGGAAGCTGTGTCTTAGCACCAAAAATAAAGGCCTGTTTAGCACACGTAACTTGACCATTGCACAACATGCAGCAAAGTTGTCCTGGTTAAGTACAGAACAATTATAATCTGTTTCTCTTCAGCCTATGACAGTTAGAAAGACACAGAGTAACTACGGTTAGACAATTAATTTGCAGTAGGGTAAGGGATTCTTTTCTTTCTTTCAGCACTAAATACACTTTAATACTATGTGTTCCCATGTGGGTAGATGAAACATGGTTGGTGGGGGTGGATGGGTCTGTGAAATGTGAAATTAATAGAAATATGGAACAAGGCCTTGTTTGTGTGTTTGTTTAGTATCTCTTTATTTTAATGGTGAAACAAAGAGGAGGAACTGGAAAAACAAAAGTCAAAATTCACAGGGGATACAGTGTTCTGAGTATGAAGCAAGTGGTTTATGTTACAGGACAAGGGTGGGCAGTTTAATGCTAAATATGCTAATGGTACTGGAGCTACAGGTGCAGGCATGACTGTACAACGAGCCTGGCAGCATGACACATGCAAAAAATGATGGGTCAGGAAGGGATGGACTGATACACCTCTGTATCCCAGTAGGTGGATTGAGAGTCATGTGATTCTGGTGCTGGCCAATAATAATCATCTTCATGGAGACAGCAGACAGAGTCCATTCACCAGCATGTGTCAATGCTACAGACTATAGTGTGTACACTCTCTGTGAGGAACAGAAGGGGGCACAGTTTCACCTTTAAGCCCACAGCTGTGAGAAGGCTGATGATCAGAATTAGAATAATAATAGAGTTTACTGCCAAGTATGTTCACATATACAAGGAATTTGCCTTGGTGGTGCAATACATTTACACATACAGTAGGGGTATATACAGGTACTAATATAAAACATAGAAGATTGTGGAGTATGATATAGCAGTGGAACTGAGAGAAATACATACTTAAGAGAGTGATAAAGCAAAACAGTGTGCACCAACAGACCGGGGCAACTATCTGCACCGTCATCTTGATTGATCATCGCCAGCAAAACTGAATTGGATTTAATAATTATAAGAACCTCATATTTGGTACATAAGTGCCTATTACATAAAGCTGCAATCAAGGAAAATGTTCAAAGTTTGCCACTGTTTTTGTTTATTGAGAGAAAGAACATTCTGGAATCTATGTCAGGACACTGACTTTCCTGCTGAGCAGCCTCCAGACACTCAGACGAATCTGCTTCAGCTTCAGGCCGTAAATGAGGGGGTTCAGCAGGGGAGGGATGATCAGATACTCTATGGAGAAGAAGTTACGGAGACCCTGCAGGCTGCTGCTGGATCCATAGCGTGCATACAAGACATCAAATGCAGCAGATAGATAGAAGGTAATCAGAGTAATCATATGGGGCAGACAGGTCTCCATAAACTTGTTCTGTTCTGCTTTCGATCTCACACATGTCCTGATGATGTAGAAGTAGGAGATTACAATCAGCAGTGCTTGGATGAATTGAATAACAACTATTACTTGTCCATATAGATTATTCACACCGGTGTCTATGCAGGAGAGCTTCACAACATCCCAGTTGGTGCAATAAAGTTTATCAATTTTGAACCCACACAAAGGCAGCCTAGCCATCAAAATATATCCAATTATTATCTCACAAAAAGGTAACAGCCAGGGTACCAGCAGCAATTTCCCCACCTTCCCAGGGGTCATAATGGAGTGATACTGCAGGGGTTTACATATTGCAGCATACCTATCATAAGCCATTACTGTCAGATTGGTAAATTGACATAAAATATATGTATAGACTGTAAAAAGTTGAGTTATACATGCGCTGTATGAGATAATGTGAAATTCTGATAAGAGGTCCAGCAGAATCTTGGGGTAAAAACTTGTAGCACCATAAATCCCATTGATACACAGATTACACAGGAAGATGTACATGGGCTCATGCAGACCTCTGTCCAGCACAACCGTCACAACCAGAGTCAAATTCACAAAAATTGTGAGCAAGTAGATGAGAAATGAACAGGAAAAAAAAATCAATTTGTTTGTTCTTGTGTCGTTCAATCCATTGAGGAAAAAAACTATTTCATGATATTGACTTTCCATTCTAGGTGACAGAAAACAATATGCAAAACGAAAAATCTTTTTAAAAAATATTATTCTCTTTGCCATGAAACATCATAAATGTACTGAGCCCACAGGATAAGAATATCTGGCACACATTGTAGGATTCTGTACCTTCTGTAATGTCTTGTGAACCCAATCACAACTGTTGATCTACAATAATTCTACTAAATTTTCCAATGTTAAAACATTAAGGACAATGCAATTATTTAGAATGATAGTCCATGATCAGCATATCTGCCAGACTCTGGATGTACATAAGGAACGGAATCCTTGGTTTCCTTGCAAAAGTAGGTGTTCATCCACTGTGCTGGTCTTTTTATGCTCCCAGACTGTGCTGTTGACCGTCGCGATCTGCTGTGTCATCTCTGTCCCTACAGACATGAGGTCCTCTAGCGTCCAATTTGTAAGAGAATGAAGTCATATTTTGCTAAGATTAAACTTCATATGCAGTCGACTGGGACTTTGAGAGGCATAATCAGGATTTTATATATTTTGAGTGATGTAAGTTTGTAAACACTGTATTGTTGATGTGGTGGATGGGTGGGGGGACGTATCTTCTGGTCTGACCAAGCAGACGCCATCAACCTGGCTTTTCACATGCTGGTGGCTGTAAACCTGCAAAGATCCACCCTTTATAGAGCTGTAACTAAAAAGTCTTACTCCTATGATAATGCATTTTGCATCTACATACCAGAATCTGTGATTTTAATCAGTTTTTTTAACAGCGGCCAGACCTTATTTGAAATGGCAGAGCTCATTCTGTTTAATCAATAACTATGACATTTATACAAAGGCATAAAGGACAATTACATTGTACAGCTACAAAAACACAAGACACAATACTGTACAAAAGACACTGCAATGTGCTCAATAAAGTGTGCAACATTTAGGTACAACACTATTCTAGAGGGCTGGTGACTGAGTGGGGAGAGGGGTCGGGGGACGGGGGGGGGGTTACTTATTGTAGCATATGATGGTCGCTGGGAGAAAAGATCCTGGAATGGATTAATTTGGCTTCAGATACAATGGATTATTCTGGATTAATTATTGTGGAAATAGTTGCAGGGGGAAAAACAGCTGACGTCCCTGTAACAGCCATGTTGGTCACATGATGAGGGGGAGGAGTCAGGCCCGGGTTACAATGGATGTGTGGCTTGTGCAGTGCAGAGCTGCTGCAGTGAATATCCATACGTTTGTCCACACCGCTCACACTGCAAGCCCCATCATTCTACATTCAGTTACAGAAGACCGTAACCTTGGCCAGTTTTAACCAGCAAGCAGTCACATTATTTTTGGTTATAAACGTTTCGTTCGGAGCGAAAGCGCACCTATAAGCTACTGCACTTCATCTCAGGTTCTGTCTCAGGTACTTATAAAAAAATATATAATATAACCTGCACTGGGTTTCTGCTCTGACATATAGTTCACATGTAGACTGCACTTAATCCTTTAATAACATGCAACTGCGAAGATATAATTAATATTTTTATATGTTTCATGTCTGTGATATGTAGCCCAGACATTGAAAGTATAGTGGAAGGTGTCAGTTATGTATTTTTGCTGACATGATGTCAGTATGACTATCATTAGATCTTTTAACTGCCTGTTTTTGCTGAGAACTGCTTACCATGTGCGTGAAAAATAGGTGCCACTCCGACTCTCTAGATGAGTCATCGCTATTTTATTTTTTTTTCATTTTCCCCTTTTTTGAAACTGTAGGTGATTCACACTGACAGGACACAGTGGAAGGTCATAGAGCACCACACAGTATGAACATACACACACAGGACTCACACTGCCTCTGCAAACTTTGTCCAGATGAGGAATGGATGCGAAATGTACTAAATTGACATTTTAAGTCCTTTAAAAACAGGTTTATCTGTGAATGAGCAAGAATCAAGCATTTCAAATCAATCTTTGAATCCATGTCACAGGTGAAAACAAGATACTTGACATAGACCCACCTTAAGAGAGTGGAGTGACTAAGATTTTTCTGATGATATTCACATGAAGCACTTTCTGCATTAGCAGAAATATGTTTTGCTTTCTTAAGAAAGCTCTTTAATAAAAGACAGGAAAAGATGAGGAGAAACAGAAAAGGGGGCAAAAGACTGAGGGTTTATTTGTACAGAAGCTGAACAGCCTGGAAACCCTGTTTCCTGACCCCCCCCCCCCCCAACACACCACCCCCACAGCATGATCTATATACTGCATACAAGAAAGCTAAAATGCACAACTGAAGATTGTTTTTAAAACAGTAAAAGTAAAGTGAAATATGCCATACATACATCACAATACAGACATATATGAAAGAACATTTATATAAGATAACTCTGGAGAAACACATACAATTACATATTTTCTTTTCAGAATATCACCTATATCATTTACAAATTGTCCTTCACTGAGAGCAAGTGTGGGCCAAAAAGGAACAATAAGCATAAGACATCGATAAACGTCACCAAACATGAAAGCTTGGCCAAGTTATACAGTTACTTAGTTTCGTGCTGACCCATGAAGTATTAGGATGATTATTCAGGCCTGAACGGAACCATGTGACAGCTTGTTACACAAAGAGACAATCAGACACACCTTTTTTTCCTAGTACAGTGGTACCTCGGTTCTCGAACTTAATTCGTTCCGGAATTCAGATCGAATCCTAAAAAGTTCAAGCTCTGATTGAATTTTTCCTATAAGAAGTAATGGAAAACCAATTAATTGGTTCCCGGTCCCCCAAAATTGCACCTAAATATGTTTTTTTTTTAGCATTTAGACACACAATGAACATGATAAAACAAGAAGAGGATTTTTTTCTTAATGGCTTCCAAAACGATAAAGATCTTATCCCAACATTACCCCTGTCCTGCCCCGATCGTCCACTCTGCCACACCCCCTTGTTAACCTCGTGTGGGATCCCCATGTGATCAGCTGTTTCTGGTTGTTGTTACTAGTCCTCTGTATTAAGTCTGCGTTTCAGTTTGTTTCCCCAGTACTTGTTAAGTAACCTCCTTAAATGGAGAGTATTTTTATTTGAGATGACTGATTTGAAATGACATTAGTAAAGGTACTAAAACACACATTCTGAAGAAAAGTCATCTAATCCTTTACACAGAAAATCAGAAGTTATTTCAGCGAACTAATTTTGATACCGAATCTTCGGCACAAGCCCCTACGAACCTGTTTCAGCTTCAGGCCATAGATGAGGGGGTTCAGAAGAGGAGGGACCATGAGGTACTCTACGGTGAGAATATTACGGAGAGCCAGCAGTGTGCTCTTGGACCCATACCGTGAGTACAGGGCATCAAAAGCAACTGACACTGTGAAGTTGATCAGAGCAATCAGGTGGGGCAAGCAGGTCTCCATGAATTTTTTTTGCTCGGCCCGGGATCTCAGACATGTCCTGATGATGTGTATGTATGAGACCGTTATCATAACAAACTGAAAAATATGCAGAAACATGAGCACATAGCCATATAAATTGTTCAAAGTGGTGTCAACACAGGCGAGCTTCACCACCTCCCAGTTGGTGCAGTACAGCTTATCGATAGAGGACGCACACAGAGGCAGCCTGATCGTTAAAAGGATCCCGATCACTGCCTCAGAAAAGGGGAAAATCCAAGCAGTCAGCAGTAAATTTCTAACCTTCCTGGGAGTCATAATGATGTGATACTCCAGCGGCCTACAAATTGCATTATACCTGTCATAGGTCATCATTGTCAGATTGAAGAATTCACAGAAAACGTAATTGTAGACTACAAACATCTGAGTCACACAAGCGGCATAGGAGATCACCTGAGAGTCTGACAGAAGATCGTGAAGTAATTTGGGGTAAAACCCTGTGGCCCCATACATTGCATTCAAACACAGGCTGCACAGAAGGACGTACATGGGCGTATGGAGATTTCTCTCCAGGAAAATGGTCATAATCAGAGTCAAATCTACAAGAAGAGTGCAAATGTAAATAAGAAGCGAGAAGGCGAAAAAAACCTGCTTATTTGTCCTTGTCTCGTTCAAACCACCGAGGGTAAAAATGATCTTGCCAGTGTCGTTCTCCATTTTCTCAGATCTGAGCTGCGGGTGTAAAAACAGGGCCTCCTTCTGAAGGATCTCCTCTTTACACACATTAGTGTCATAACTGTAATGAGAAAGCCAGCTAAAAGGACACCTAAGTGGGTATATTTTTCATTTCATCTGTGCTCTATCCTGTGCTCTATCCTGTACTAACACATATACCTGCCACATACATAGTCCAACTCAATAAAATAAGAAATTCTTGCATAAGTCAAACACCAAAAAGTAAAAACTAGATACACTGCCTGTTCAAAGAAAAAGTGGCACATTATAATATTTCGCTGGACCGCCTTTAGCTTTGATTATGCTGCACATTCATCACTGCATTGTTTCCACATGCTTATGCGGCATCTTGAGACTTTTTTCAACCAGATTTGCATTATCTTCTTGTTGAAATCTTGTACTGAAGATAGGTGTGTTAAACCACGCTGCTCTTCTTCAGCACATCTCAGAGATATTCAGTGTGGTTAAGGTCAAGACCCTGTGGTGGCCAATTCATGCGTGAGAACGGTTCCTCGTGCTCTTGTATCTTGGCATTATCATCCTGGAATTAGTCCATGTCGTCAGGAAGACTCAGTGCTCAGCTGATTTCACATTATGGCTGCATAACGCTACTCAGTTGTAATAATGATCCATTGACTCGTTAAGTACTTGCTGATTTAAATTCAAGCTGTGACTTCTTTTGTCCAGGGCTGTATCAGTTCCATGAGATATACTGTTATGCAGGGATATAATGTTCTGTCTGAGCCTCTGAGAGAGCCCTCTGTCCCTGACAGACATAGGCCATTCTCTCCGCTTTTTATACCATCCATGTTGTGCTACTGGATCCTCGAGATGTCACACTAATATTATATCACTGGTCCCACAGACACAAGCCTCTTGTGTTTAATTACACAATATTACAATTTGCTTAGGAATAATTTGTTGTTTTTGTTATTTTGGTACTGAACTGCGTTTTACACACTCATGTTAGTTGATAGCTTCTCCTGGACCCAGTACCAACAATTCACAATTTGCAAGTTGCGAAAGGAGGTTTTTTCATACATTTGTAAAAATCACAATGGAAACAACAACAACAACAACAACAAATTTATTTTTGTATAGCGCATTATCACGACATTACATCGTCTCAAAGCGCTTTAC
>JAABNY020000035.1:4802223-4817932 GCA_015164015.2 Brevimyrus niger
GCTAGAGAAAGATGAGCCAGCAAGGCTAAGAACAAGAGTTTCAAATGTGCTGAAACTCAAACCACATTTCTCAGACAATGAGGACTGTCTCCACTGGACTATCTTAGAGGGCTGTGTTACAGCTTAGCACCTGTATGACCATAAGTTTGATTTTTTTCCTCCTTTTTTCCCCTCCTCTTGTCCAGTTTCAAACTCAATTCACAAATGAGTGATTTGTACATGCAAGATGTTAGGGGGCCAGGAAAAGGGCCCGAACGTTTTTACCATGGAGTTCTTGTCAGGAAATGCCTGGCCTTCAGGATTCTCCACAGCGTGTCCTTCTTGAGGGTAGCTGTGTATCTGCTGCTGCCTTCATACTGATGATATTTCACTGCCCATATGTTTCCAGCAGGGGCATCATTAGGCCTATTTTAGGGGGGATTTTGCCCCCATAAAATGTTTTTAACCCCACAAAATGTGTATTTATCGGTTTACGTCATGAATAGCTTTTTATATTGTATATAAGTTTGCCATTGCCCCCCCAATAAAGATCCCTATGCTCCTGGTTACCAACATTATTGTGCAAACATGCTAATTGGAGGAAGATAACGAGAGACCAGAGTGCCAGCATTTTAAGCCCCCAGGACAGCAATAAAAGCATTAAACAATTATTCCAGTTACAAGCATCCAAATGAAATAAAACTGCATAAAAATGATTGTAAGAATGTTTGTAATTGGATAAGTTACTATATCCTGATTTTCAGCTGTCCGTTTGAGAGCAATGGAGTCATAGTGTACATGGCCTAAGTCTCCCAAAATGGTGTTTGATGTCCCAGCAATTATTTCTGCTTTTCTGCATGTTTACAGTATACACAATACATTAATATTTCAGTAGACTGTGTAACACGCATACCTGTAATTTGAAGATTTGAAATCAGAATGAGAGACTGTGTGTGTGTGTGTGTGTGTGTGAGAGAGAGAGAGAGAGAGAGAGAGCGAGCGAAAGGGGGAGGGAGGGGGAGAGATAGTGGAAGGGGAAGGGAGGAAGAGATACAGAGATGAAGAGACTGGATGCAAACCATGACTTTTTTAATATGAATAAAATGGTAGATTTTAAAAGTAAATGAGACTGAGACAGTGTGTATGTGTGTGTGTGTGTGTGTGAGAGAGAGAGAGGGAAGGAGGGGAAGGGAGAGGGAAAGAGAGAGAGAGAGGGAGAGAAACTGGATGCAAACTGTGATTTTCTTCACTTTTTTATATGAATAAAATTATATAACATGAACATGATTGTGCTGTATGTTACTTCCATATTCACACAAACACAGAATTACTGACATAAAATCCACTTCAGGTACACAATTAGGGAAAAGTCATAATTTTCAAAGTATGGCGATTCAGAGAAAAGGCCTTTCTTTTTATATTTAAAACAAGCAAATCACAATTAGAGCTGTATCACCTTAGACGTAGCCATTTAACCCAACAAAGACAGTCTGTTGTTGGCCGCATGGGATGTAACTTCACATATTCCTCAGGGGAATGAGGTCTGAACTGTGGCTAGTGGCTCTGAGACAGAGACAAGCAGACTTTTACATTACTTAAAGGGAGAATAGGACATTAATCATAGCTCTTATATACTAAGTACAGCATGTGCTAAAATTTTACATAAGTAACTCTTCCCCCAAGGCATTTAATACAATTAAAAGAACCATGAGCTTTAGTGAGCTAAAATGTTTTTACTTATTTTGGGCTTTACTTTAGCGTGACAGTTTTTGGCCTGAAACCTTCTCCATATGCACCTACGAATCTGCTTCAGCTTCAGGCCATAGATGAGGGGGTTCAGGAGAGGAGGAATGACCAGATACTCTACAGTGAGAATATTACGGAGAGACTGGAGAGAGCCCTGAGACCCGTAGCGTGCGTACATAACGTCAAAAATGAAGGAAAGAGTGAAATTAACCAAAGTGATGAGGTGAGGCAGGCAGGTCTCCATGAATTTACTCCTTTCTGCTCGGGATCTCAGACACGTCCTGATGATTTGGATGTAAGAGATTAAGATCAACAAAAATGCTTGGAAAACATGCACAAACATAAGAATATAGCCATATAAATTATTCAGTGTAGTGTCTCTACATGAGAGCTTCACCACCTCCCAGTTGGTACAGTAGAGCTTATCAATCCTCGATCCACAGAGCGTTAGTCTAGCTGTCATGATCATGCCGACTGATGTCTCACAAAATGGAATAAGCCAAATCACCAGCAGTAATTTTCCGACCTTCCAAGGCGTCATGATGGAGTGATACTGTAACGGTTTACATATTGCGACATACCTGTCATAAGCCATCACTGCCAGATTTACAAATTCACAGAAAACATAATTGTATATCATGTAAATCTGAGTCAAACATGCCCTGTATGAAATAATGTGAGAGTCAGATAAGAGGTCAATAAGAATCTTGGGGTAGAAACCAGTAGCGCCAAAAATGCCATTAACACAGAGATTACACAGGAAGATGTACATGGGCTCATGGAGAATTCTTTCGAAAAAAACTGCCAGAACAAGAGTCACGTTTGCAAACAAGGTAAAAATGTAGGCAAGAAGAGCAAATGCAAAATAAACCTGCTTGGTTGTCTTTGTCTCGTTCAATCCACTGAGCACAAATACAATTTCACTAGATGCATTTTCCATTTTAGCTCTGTGTATAATACATGGACACACATAGATTTTCTTTTTAAAACATCTTCTCCTTTTTTCATCCAGCGCCAACATACCTAGGCCGCCCCATTGGTCGGAAAGCTTCTAAATGAAACAAAAGCTTGCATCACCTGCCACTGACTAGAAAAAATCCCTCACAGAGATTTTTGAAAGCAGATACTTCAAACCCCTGGAAAAAAATGTAAGAGCAGCAGCCTTGGGTGATTAATGTGGTGTGATCATTGAGTTTCATCAAATCCTGTGCAGGTCCAAGTCCCATAAAAAGTGGTGAGTGTGAACTATCCACTACCATTTATATATATCTGTCAGACCCCTGTTATTGACTCCTTAACAATGCCCTCTGTAGACATGAACCACCTGTGTATAATTAAGGAGATCAGAATCTTTGTACTGTGTATTTGCTAAAATAGGAATATTGTAATGAACAGCCCTGCCCCTACAGGTGAGACTAGGTAAGCTTTGTGTATACTGTATATCGTTTGAATCTCAGCCAGTTACCTACAGGAGTACACCCTCTGTCTTATGGTGATAACAAAGAAGCTAGTAATATCTTCTGAAAGGGCAGTGGAGGCTCAAAAGTGCCCTGCATTGGTGTGGATACTTTTGAGGATGGGGTCCATTAAGTGTGCTAGATAGATGAAATTCAGGGAAAACATTGGTGAACAGGTGAAAATCTATCACCACTTGCTACTGGGGGAACAGGCCTCTACTACGTGCTCGCAAAGCATGACCCATCTGTATGCTTGAATGTAATACTATCAGCTTTTACAGGCTGTATTAAGACAAAGTAGCAAATAAGGAACCAAGCATGTGTAAGACACAGGGAAGAATAAACACATTATCATCAGTTACACAACCTACTAGGCAAAAAAATGTGATTCTTGAATTACACATGAACGCTCCAAAAAATAAGCATTTAGCAATTCCTCTTCCTGACTGTCATGAAAGCGCCAAGCCATGCAAACCCAGTGCCACACATCCCCACACACACTGACGTTGCCCAGGGAGCATCTCCAAGCCTTCCCCTCCATCAGTAGCTGGACCAGGCTTCTATGTGGCTAAGGCCTCACGTCAACCTCAACACCACGGCCAGAGCCGGAAATGGTTTTACACTACTTTGCTGGGCATTAGGAGAAGGAGCACAGAACCAGAGCTAAAGCCAGCTGTATAACTACTAATAGAACCCATCTCAGCATGAGTAAAAGAAGTAGAGTTCTCGCACACTCACACTTGGGAGCTGGAGGGACATGAACCCAGAACCCTGGCCAGTGCTATTCACAAGCATTCTATGATGCCATCTTACCTGCTAAACAAAGGCTTTTTATGTTTTCATCTGGTCTGACATGGTCTTATATGGTTATGTCCCAATTTGATGTGGGCAGAACTGAACCGGTGGAAGAATGTGCCACCAGCACATCGGGGTCCTGTGAAGAACTGAGCTGTGTCCCAGCAACAGGAGATCTGGACCATGCTGATGGTGCCCATACCCCTGACGAATCCACTGGGACACCAGCAGTAAACAGGGTTACCTCCAGTGGAGTTCCTGACCTCAGCGACCCATCCGGAACCTGGAGACTCAGCTGTTGCCAGCAGATGGGTGTCAGCTTAGGCAGGCACAGTACAGGGCTTACTGGTGAGATTGGCAGTGGTGTTGCAACTGCACGGGAACCAGGCTCCCAGGGCACTGCAGGGAAACTGGATTCTTGACGAGGTGGCCACAGATGGGACAGGTGCTGGCAGTGAAATGGCAGCAGGCCGGATGGGCGAGATGGGTGTCAGAGAGCTGGGCACTGCGGGCATGGCAGCCAGGGAGTTGGGCAATGCAGGTGCAGCAACCAGGTTGTCTCGGCTTGCCTTAGAGGGGCTTCTGGCTTCAAAGACCTTCTTTCAGCTTAACTTGTTGCACTGTTGTTGCATGGGAGGTTCTGCCAGAGGTGTGTCAACCAGGTGCACCTGCCATGGTGGGGGCCATACAACTCTAACAATTATTCAAAAATAATTTCTCTGAGTTGTGCAAAAAAGTGAACCCTGGCCCCCAGCTGGCAATGGTCTGAAGAACAGCGATGAGGCAGCGGCCCCAGCAGTTGCACTGATTAGTTTCTCCATATGAAATTTATTATGGCTCTTACAAAATGGCATAGAAATTAGATTAATGGTACTTGTTCAAAATTTGTTTTTCAAAATTTTGACACATGGGTGTTCACAATGGCAGGGGAACTGCTGCCAGACATTACCAACATCATAGAAACAGGCACCTTGTAAGGCAGCTGGAGGCCTTAAACATTGAAATGTCAAATCACAGGATGACGTGAAATTATTGTAAATGCCAGTCGCAAGTGGCACTTACTTACTGGTGAAATATCCAGCTGAATTATACTGCTGCTTATCCAAAGCCTTTTTTAGCCTCAGGCTGGTAATCATATTCATAATTTGAACAGGATAAACCTTATTTACGAACCACAGCATGTGGGGAGAGCAGAGGGGCTGACTCTGGTTTACCACGCCACTGCAGCCGTGAATGCAACACATGATCCACTCTAAACTTTTGCATCTTTCTGAGGCTTTCTACATAAAATGGGATTTCAGTCTTGCCAAGGTACTCCCATGTCCCACGTGATTGGCTCTTTTACTAAAGATGTGTGTGCCTCTGATTTGCTGATTGTTTCTGGTCACATGACCAATTATCCTCAAAGCTGTACTGCAGTAATAAGCTTCATTATGGGCACAGCCATCCATGTGTTCTACATATAATATTATTCACATGTGCTGGTTTGAGGGCAGATACTGTACCTTGCTTATATACTGTATAGGGTCAGGTGTTTGGATACATCTATAATGGACCAAAGCACAAAACAATTATCTCTCTATAAAAAAAAAAAGTAAAACACAGGAAATGTGTACAGTAAATTATTAAGAACTGAATACACAGTGACACAAGGCAAAGTTTCAAAGGTCAAATTATCACTGTTTAAAATAAATTTTACCTGGAAAGCTGGTTATGTATACCCAGTAGGTTTCCATTAGAAGTACACAGTTAAGTTAAAAGAAGACCTAAGTTCTACTACTGTAAGTTCATTCAAATCTGATAGTTCTCAGATCTGATGTTACATCAAATGTTACAGTTTTGATAACTAGTGTAGTGTAGATAACACGTGTTTTGCAAACATGCACGCTTGTGTGTGTTTGTGTGTGCAATTTTCCGCAGCCCTTTAATAAATAACGACGTAAAAATCAATCTTTTGGTTTCATTGTTGTTGTTTTGTACACAGTTAATCTTGCATAAAATTGTGTCATCTTCAATCAGGGTACCCTTGGTCATGGAAAACCTGGAAACGTTTTGGAATGTTGAAATAATTTTTCCAGGCCCGGAATACATTTTGGAATTCTTGGATAGAGAGGAAAAGTTATTGAGAAAGTTTTGGAAACTAGCTCATTTGTTCATTTTCGATTCCAGCTTTGTTTCACAATTAAAACACTAACAGAAATGTATGAGTGGAATTAAGTCAATAGTAAACTACCTTGGTAAACATCTTCCGCGCAGATTTGGTGTATTTAAGATCGCTGCTTTTTTGCTCGCTATTTGAGTTTTTATGATTTTATTGTTTTGCACATATTTGAATTTTATTGATCACAGTTTCCCGTTTTTGACTCCGTTTGCCTCTGCCAATCATAATGTACTGTACGTATAATTCTAATATTGGGATTAGTTGTCTTAATAATTGAACGCTATTTGCACATTGGCAAAAGTTGTCCACCATCTGTGTTTATTCGATAAGCAGACTGGCTATTATCCTACCGAAAACTGTAGTAGGCTATTACTGTCGTGCAGTATGTGGGATGCGGAGCGGAGACAGAGGAGTGGCAGTTAGGATATCGAGGAACATGGGTTTTAATAAAAAGGGCAGGCAAGAAAACATGCAGCGACATTGCAATGACTGGACTGGGGAAACAAACTGAGACGCGGACTATATACAGAGGACTAAAGACAACTAGAAACAGCTGATCACACGGGGATCCCACACTAGTTTAACGAGGCGGCGTGGCACAGGGAATGAGCAGACGATCGGGGCAGGACAATTAGGCTATTATCTGAAACTGCATGATCATTAAATCAAAGCAAACTTGTGGGTTTTTAAGAATTTTCTTGTGGTACTGGAAAAGTTTTAGAAAAGTCATGGAAATTTATTCTGCCAGAATTGGGGGAACTGTGTGAATGATTCTAGAAGGCCTTAACTAACAGAAATGAGAAAACTGATTGGCACGCCGGTAGGACAGGATGACCTAAAGGGAGCAGACAGAGAGGCGGCCCTTTACGTATCTTTGGCCTTCTAATAAGACAAGTACAAACCGGCTAACTAGAGCAAATGTCAAACATGTGGTTGTCACGTAGTAGGAAGGTACCTAGAGAAGGGGGGACGATCCCCAAAAGGGCTATAAAGGGACTGAGCTGAAATGTATTGTTGAGCCTCTTCCTGTTCATGCCGAATGCATGTCAGATGGTTGCTCCTGGATTGCAATTGGTTGGATAATAAACCAGTGACATGCAGATTCTCCACGTCTCAGCTGTGAATCTCTTCGGATCAACGGACCCGGTGGGGGCGGCGTACCCCAACAGAACCTCGTTCAATGCGAAATTAGCACAAATCTACGTCATCTATGGGTTACATGCAGTGTCACAAATGACACTTAATTGGTAGGTTCCATGGCAATACAGGCTCACTTGTGTCTTCCTCCGGTCGGGTCGGGTTCTGGGTCATTATCCACGCGTATTTCTGCGGAGTGGGCGGAGCGGTTTGGATCTCCTGACGTGTTAAAAAAAAAAACGACCAACACTACAAGGCACATTCAGTGTTAAACGCCTCAAATCACCAAGTGTCTGGGATCTTGCTGGCTAATTGGCCCTTCATGACTCACCTGGAATTTCTGGTACTTGCGTGCACTGGGGTGCTATAATATATCTGGCTATTTCTGTTCTGGCACAAGCTAATCTAAGCTAAGTGCATTACAGGGACCATGCAGGCTGACGTCACCAAGGAAGAAGAAAAAAGAAAGATAGAAAAAAAATAACTGCTGCTGATGTCATCTGACCCTTTACCTCCCAGGAGCCTCTCTAGGCAGCACAGGGCACCAGGTGGGGATAGACCACAGATTGGGCTCCAGTTCCTCACAGGGCACAAACCTGCACAAGCTCATTATTAATTGGCAATTTAGATACAATAATTAACCCTGAATCACATGGACAAAATGCAAAGCCACACACAAAGAGTAGAAGAAAGATTCTAATCCCCAGTCCTAGAAGTGTGACCCCCCCGCTCCATGCCACTCTTGGCTATTTCAGTGCAGTAATTTTGCTGTTGAACCTTCTCCACACAACCCTACGAAGCTGCTTCAGTTTCAGACCATAAATGAGAGGGTTCAGGACAGGAGGAACAATGAGGTACATTATAGAAAAGCTGTTTCTGAGAGCCTGCAGGGAGGTGTCTGAGCTTAATCGTGCTGAAACAACATCGAAAGTTACAGAAATAGCGAAGGTGCCCAGTGTGATAAGATGGGGCAGGCAGGTCTCCATAAACTTATTACGCTCTGTTTGAGACTGAACACATGTCCTGATGATAAGGACATAGGAGACGATGATAAGTACAACTTCAAATATGTGAAAAACAGTAAAAAAGTAGCCATATATATTATTTAATGTGGTATCTACACAGGCCAGCTTAACCAAGTCCCAATTAAAACAATAAAGCTTATCAATTCTGGATCCACACAAGGGCAGCCTGACTGTCAATACAATACCAACAATTGTCTCAATGAAAGATAAGAACCACGTCATCTGTACCAACATTCCTACTCTGTGAGGCGTCATAATAGAGTGATACTCTAATGGTTTGCATATTGCAACATACCTGTCATAAGCCATTACTGTCAAATTAGTGAATTCACAAAAGACATACATGTAGATTCCAAATAGCTGAATTATACATGCAGTGTATGAAATCACATGAGAATCTGACAGAAGGTCAATCAGTAGCTTTGGATAGAAACTTGTCGAGCCACAAAGGCAATTCCCAAACAGATTACAAAGGACCATGAACATGGGCTCATGGAGATTTTTTTCCAGCAATATGGTCAAAATCAGAGTTAAATTCACAAAAATGGTGAAAACATAAGCAAGGATAGAAAGGCCAAAAAAGATCTGTCTCTTTGCTTTAGTCTCATTCAATCCATGAAGCACAAAAATAAAATCACTGGAAGAGTTCTCCATCTGCTCTGACTTGATGTGATGTTCACAGACATGGAGCTTCTTTCTAACTGACCGTCTGGGTCTGGCTTGCACAGTGAGCATGGCTAACAGACCTGCCACGAAGAACCACAGTGCTGGACAGTCAAGATAAATGCTGCTTTTTGTCTTATCATATTATCTGCCTGTAGGACTGAGTCAGAAGGATCCCGTTCTAATTGTCTGATGCATTAACCTCTGCCAGATTACATAGTATTACCATGTCCTCCTCTGTATGGCTGTTTGATGCCTCTATCAGTTCAGCAGACCTGTAGGCCTTTATATGCTTCTGGATTCTGTTGTTTGCCTTCCATAATTACTGCACTATGTTACACAGGAATGACGTGACTCCACAGTAACACCCAGGAAAACATGACAATCACAGTCATAATTAGCTCTGCAGGGAAATTGCACTGGTGTGGTCAATCAAGAGAAAAGTTTGAACTACAACTGATTTAATCATGTTTCACTGGGGTCATTTATTTCATTTAAACTAATGCCATATTAATGTCAAATTTCTATTTTCAACAAGAACACATTTTTGAATGACGACAGGGTCAGATAAATCTTAATCTAACCATTAACTTATGAAAATTGTGACAACTGGATAGATGGGGAGCCTGAAATTCAGCATGCAGGCGAACTTATGGACTTTATTGAGAGTCCAGACTCACAATCTAAAAGAAACTAAAGGACCACGAGGCATCTTACAAAAGCAGGGAGAGACAATAAGGAGAGTCTAGGGGCTTGGATAACAAGGGGAGTGAGGTACAGGGCATCAGGACTATGGACACACTTACAGTACAGAATAAACAAAGGAGAACTGAGCAAAGACAACACTAACTACTGTCAGGACATAGACCATGTTAATGACCAAGCTGGAAACCTTGGTGCAGGCAGATACATACATACAGTGATATAAAACATCTAAGCACTTGTCCTGTTCAGGGTAACGGGGGACCTGGTACCAATCCAAGGCTGCAAAGGAAACAAGGCTGGGGTACTCTCTACATAAGACAGCAGACCCTCAGGGCACATAGATGCACATTTATGGGAAATTTAGACAAACCAGTTACTCCAAGTGTGTGTTTGGACTGTGAAAGGAAAACCATTTAACAGACAGAAAAAAAAACAGAGAAAAAAACACAAACTCCAAACAAAGAGGGTGGAGGGTATGTTCTATTCCCCAGTCCTGGAGGTGTGAGGCGACAGTGTCATTATTTCAGTGCAGCAATTTTGCTGGTGAACCTTCTCCACACAATCCTTCGAACCTGCTTCAGTTTCAGACCATAAATGACAGGGTTCAGGACAGGAGGAACAATGAGGTACATTATAGAAAGGCTGTTTTTGAGAGCCTGCAGAGAGGCGTCTGAGCCTAAACGTGCTGACATAAAATCAAGAGTAGCAGAAGCAACCAAGATACCCATTATGATGAGATGAGGCAGGCAGGTCTCCATGAACTTATTATGCTCTGCTTGAGACTGTATACATGTCCGGATGATGAGGACATATGAAATTATGATTATCAGGAATTGAAATATGTGAAAAACCATGATAACAAAGGCAAATACATTGTTTAAGGTGTTATCAATACAGGCCAGCTTAACCAAGTCCCAATTAAAACAATAAAGCTTATCAATTCTGGATCCACACAAGGGCAGCCTGACTGTCAATAGAATACCAACAATTGTCTCAATAAAAGATAAGAACCATGTCATCTGTACCAACATTCCTACTCTGTGAGGCGTCATAATAGAGTGATACTGTAATGGTTTGCATATTGCAACATACCTGTCATAAGCCATTACTGATAAATTGGTACTTTCACATAAGAGATACATACAGATTCCAAATATTTGAGTTATACATGCAGTGTATGAGATCACATGAGAATCTGACAGAAGGTCAATCAGTAGCTTTGGATAGAAACTTGTAGAGCCACAAATGCTGTTTACACACATATTACACAGGAAGATGAACATGGGCTCATGGAGAATTTTTTCCAGCAATATGGTCAAAATCACAGTCAAATTCACAAAAATGGTGAAAACATAGGCAAGGAGGGAAAGGCCAAAAAAGATCTGTCTTTTTGTTCTAGTTTCATTCAAGCCACTTAGCACAAAAACAAGTTCACTGGAAGAGTTCTCCATCTGCGCTGACTTGATGTGACGTTCACAGACACGGAGCTTCTTTCTAGCTGAACGTCTGGGTCTGGCTTGCACGGTGAGCATGGCTAACAGACCTGCTCAGAAGAACCACAATGCTGTACAATCAGGATAAATACTGACTTTTGTCTCATCATATTATTTGCCTGTAGGACTGAGTCAGAAGGATCCCGTTCTAATTGTCTGATGCATTAACCTCTGCCAGATTACATAGTATTACCATGTCCTCCTCTGTATGGCTGTTTGATGCCTCTATCAGTTCAGCAGACCTGTAGGCCTTTATATGCTTCTGGATTCTGTTGTTTGCCTTCCATAATTACTGTACTATGTTACACAGGAATGACGTATCTGAAATCTGTTATTTGGCTTCCCTATCTACTACATTGTTACCAAAGAATGACAATCACAAGCCTAATTAGCTCCGCAGAGAATTTGCATAGATGTGGTCATTTAGGAGGATAGCTTGAACCACAGACGATTTTATAGTGAAATAATATGATCATCTATTTAATAATTTACAATGATGCCACATTAATGAGAAAATGTAAATCTTTCAACGAGAGAGTTAAAAATATGGTCAGAATGTTACCTCACCTATCCATTATATTATGGAATTTTGTCTCTGATAATGTTTTGTTGATTTTTTAATTGCATGCAATAATTTCAAAAGAACTTGATTATGTGACTGTGTTAGAACAGTGAATATGATAGGATTTATTTGGTTTTTAACATATTTAATAAGCAAGAAATGTTATGGTCTGCACCCATCTGCCCCAACCTTTTCTGCATCCTCCCCTATTGGCCAGCAGGTGTCGCTGACTGCCCTGTCCTCCCTGTCGTCCAAGTCCTTCGTGTGTTTTCCCAGCTCCCTCGATTGTTGCAAGCTTTATGGGCTGAGTGTGTGTCTGTAAGCCCTGTGGCTGTGAGTTTGACCCGGCAACCTGTTTGTATACTTCTCTCCGTTTTAGTTTTGACCCCTTGTGGTGCTTTTTTGTTTTGTAGTGTTTTCAGTATCTGTAATAAACCCCTGTTTGTGGAGCCACAAGTGGGTCATCACCTTTTTCATGCCCTGAGTCTGTGACAAGAAAATCATGAACAATAACAAGAACTGAAACCTGTTTGTATAACAGGTTTATACACCCTGAATTTCTCTTGTGCAAAATGCAGTTACATTACTTTATAAATGCATTAAAACACAAAGAGCACACTGTCAGCATGGCAGTGACCCTGTCAGAGATCCTCGAGAAGCCAGATCATGGAGGATTAAGAAGCAGCTACTGTAAAGCCTGTCTCCAATCTCCTGATGCCATCGGGAGACTCGCTCATCCAGCACTGGAACATCAGGGAAAAAACTGGTCCCTCCAAGTGGCCCTGACTTTGGTTCACCAACTGCTGCTCCACCGTCCTGATGCATTAAGCATCCTACTGGATTAAGTGTCATATGGAGTAGTTAAGAAAAGAGAAGAACAGACGTGTGGTAGGGCAACAAAGTAAGAAATGTTTTTATTTCCTTATTCTAATTAATGCCATTTTAAAGATTTGTGATTTTGCACTGATGAGTAATTTACATTCAATCCACATATATAAAAAGCACATGAAATCTTAAAAGTAAGGCATCTTGCTGAATTTTACATTTATTATTGGCCAGTAAAACCTTGTCTGGTATTTTTATTGGTTAAGTGATCTCAGATATTATGAAATATCTAGCCAGTGATTTTCTAGCAAAAGCCCAACTATGCTAATGGAATTATAGGATGATGCAGGCCAAGATCATCAAGTAAGAAAGATATTAACTCTTGGTCATTTCATCTAGACACTTATCCTGTTCAGGGTCAAGGGTGAGTTTTGGTATGATGGAAGGAACGATCCACAGTGTGACTTGGAGACAACAAGGGGTTTTACTGGAAACATGTACATTAGCAGAACGAAAAGGGACCATGAGAGGTCAAATCAAAGGCAGGAGAGAAAACTAGAACTAAACTGACTGTAACTAAAGACATTAAAAAAATACACAGGCAAGGAAAACACAGAAGCAAACACAATGCAGCACATGCAATAACTGAGAAAAAAACCGGGGAGGCATACATATACACATGATGTAAGGCTAGACATGAGACAGACACAGGTAACTAACAATTAACCAAAGATTGGGAGTAACAAGGAAAAGGTGAGGGTCACAATCACTCAGGACTCAAACACTAGGAAAAGCAAGGTACTGGGATTACAGGAAATACTACAAAACTAAAACCAAACAGGGACAAATTACAAAAGCACAAAAACAGGTATAAAAGTGAACAGAGACCAGGAAATCAAAACTGAAAATGTCCAGTGAAACAGAGGCTGGCCGCTCTCGCACCCTCAGCTGTAGGGGGTCACTGGAGTCAGACGCACGTTCAGCCAACACAGCCATGTGACACCTCAGGGAGCAGGGGAACACACTAGGGAACAAAATGAATGCCAAAATAGGGAAAGGGGGATGGTACAGACACCTGCTGGCAAAAACAGGGAGATTGACAGAACAGGGCAAGACAGGACCCAATCCTGAAAGGATGGGCTTGCAGCCTGCTCAAGGCAACACTGGGCAGAAGGCTGAGGTACTTGCTAGATAGGACACCAGTTATTTGATAGTTGCACTAGCTCATTATCTATGGGCAAAATAAAGACACCAGTTATCCAAACTGCGTGTTTTCGACAGTGGAAGGAAAACCGCAGAACACAGGGAAAAAATGCAAACTCCACAGGAAAAAAGGACAAGTTCTAATCCCAAACTCTGGAGGTGAGAGGTGACAGTGTGATGTCCTGAACCTCCATGCCACGTTTGGTTATTTCAGTGCAGCAATTTTGGTGGTGAACCTTTTCCACACAATCCTACGAAGCTGTTTCAGTTTCAGACCATAAACAAGAGGGTTCAGGATTGGAGGGACAATGAGGTACATTATAGAAAGGCTGTTTCTGAGAGCCTGCAGAGAAGTTTCTGAGCTGAAACGTGCTGATACAACATCAAAAGTTACAGAAATGGCCAAAATACCCAGGGTGATTAGATGAGGCAGGCAGGTCTCCATGAACTTATTCCGCTCCACATGAGACTGAACACATGTACTGGTGATTAGAACATAGGAAAGTATAACTAGCAGGAATTGAAATATATGATAACTCAATATAAAGAAGATAAATAAATTGTTTGCGGTGGTATCAATACAGGACAGCTTTGCCACATCCCAGTCAAAACAATAAAGCTTATTAATTCTGGATCCACACAAGGGCAACCTGACTATAAGCACAATGCCAACAATTGTCTCAGTGAAAGTTAAGAACCACGTTATTTGCACCAATATTCCTACTCTGCCAGGAGTCATAATGGAGTGATACTCCAACGGTTTGCATATTGCAACATACCTGTCATAAGCCATTACTGTTAAATTGGTATTTTCACAGATAAGATATACGCTGATTCCAAATATTTGAATTATACATGCAGTGTATGAGATCACATGAGAATCTGACAGAAGGTCAATCAGTAGCTTTGGATAGAAACTTGTAGAGCCACAAATGCTGTTTACACACAGATTACACAGGAAGATGAACATGGGCTCATGGAGAATTTTTTCCAGCAATATGGTCAAAATCAGAGTTAAATTCGCAAAAATGGTGAAAATATAGGCAAGGAGGGAGAGGCCAAAAAAGATCTGTCTGTTTGTTTTAGTCTCATTCAAGCCACTTAGCACAAAAACTAGTTCATTGGAAGAGTTCTCCATCTGCTCTGACTTGATGTGAGGTTCACAGACACGGAGCTTCTTTCTAGCTGAACGTCTGGGTCTGGCTTGCACGGTGAGCATGGCTAACAGACTTGCTCCGAAGAACCACAATGCTGTACAATGAGGATAAATACTGACTTTTGTCTCATCATATTATTTGCCTGTAGGACTCAGTCAGAAGGATCCCGTTCTAATTGTCTGATGCATTAACCTCTGCCAGATTACAGAGTATTACTATGTCCTCCTCTGTATGGCTGTTTGATGCCTCTATCAGTTCAGCAGACCTGTAGGCCTTTATATGCTTCTGGATTCTGTTGTTTGCCTTCCATAATTACTGCACTATTTTACACAGGAATGACATCACTCCACAGTAGCACCCAGGAGAACATGACAATCACAGTCATAATTAGCTCTGCAGGGAAATTGCACTGGTGTGGTCATTCAAGAGAAAAGCCTGAACTACAACTGACTTAATCAAGTGTCACTAGTATCATTTAATTAATTTACACTAATGCCACATTAATGTCAAATGTGTACTTTTTTAACAAGAATGAATTTCTGAATGATGGCAGGGTCAGTTAATTCTTAATTTAATCTTTAATTTATGGAATTGTGACAACTGGATAGATGGGGAGCCTGAAATGCAGCATGCAGGCGAACTGAAGGACTTTATTGAGAGTCCAGACACACAACCTAAAAAAAATAAAGGACCCCAAGGAGTCTAACAAAGGCAGAGAGAGACTATAAGGAGAGTCTAGGGGCTTGGATAACAAGGGGAGTGAGGTACAGGGCATCAGGACTATGGACACACTTACAGACT
>JAABNY020000035.1:4818032-4830216 GCA_015164015.2 Brevimyrus niger
AACAAGGGGTTTTACTGGGAACATGTATATTATCAAGAACATTTCTGGATCCACACAAGGGCAGCCTGACTGTCAACGTAACCCAGAATATTGCCTCAAATTAGCTCTCCATGGAGATTGCCTGGCATGTCGTCATTCTTGAGAAACAAGCCAAAGAACTAGACTATAACTAACCACAAACTAAAGCTAATATTAAAAAATAGCTAAAAAGTAGCTCAAAACATGGTTACCCCATTGTTTCTCACACTAAACCTACAGGGTATCATCTGTCAAGAGCCCACAGATGATGACAGAAGCGGTGACCCCATTTGAGTACCAGGACTTCAGTGCCTGCCCCCACACCATCCATCAGATTGTGCCATCAACTTCCTTAGGGCATATTCTTCTCTCTATATAGACTCAAAGATACAAAGGCCAACATACAGGAGGCCTTAGAACAAAGCATCATCCATTCATCCACTTCTCCTGTAGTCTCCGTATTCATCTTTGACTAGAAGGTCAATAGTCTGCACCCCAGCATCAACTACTGTGCCTTAAATGCTATCATCATTAAATGAAGAGAACCACTTCCACTTATATCTTGGCACACCTTTGAACTGCATGCTTCTTCATCAAGCTGTACCTAGAAAACACATACAACCTCTTTCAAATATGTGCAATTTCCATTTCCATGCAAATGGAAGACTGTTTATCACCACAAGGGAAGTACAGTTTGAGTGTCTTTGATACCTTATGGCTTAACTAATAGACCCACATTTTTTTAAACTTTCATGACTAAAGTAGTTTCAGAAATGTTAAACCACTGTGTGATATGGCATCAACCCAAGATAGTGAAGAAGCTGCAGCATTTTGGATTCTTCAACTGTTTCAGGTCATCTGTGGCATCTTCTCAGTTGCCACACCATTGACATCCCTCCTGAGTACTGGCAAGAACCCTTCAGTCATCTTAAAACCTTGTTTAGTACAGCTGACCCATTGTCAAATAACTGGATCCTACCAAACCCTTTGTGATGGAAATGGATGCATGAGAGATTGGTGTGGGAAAATGGTGAGGGTTCTGGAAAGTTGTATCCCTGTACACTTCCCTTCCTCATCCACCAGCACAACCAAGAATATCTGAAAGGTGCCAAGTGCAAGAACTCCCGGCAAGCTTACTAGGCTCCGTTCTCCACTCACTTTAACTTACTATGTTTAATATGCCAGGTTCCAAGATCATGAAAGCCAATGCCCTCTCTCGTAAGTTTGCTTCCCCAGAGGCTCGTGAAAAGCCACTCTCAATCCTACCTCCTTTCTGTTTTTTGTGACCTGGAGGATTCCAATTGAAGAGGCCCACCTAAAGGACTCCCCGCCCGCCGAGTTTCCAGACGATAGAGTGTGTGCCCCCCTCTCTATAGACCCCAGCTCCACAATGTGTGCATACTTCCCTTAGCTTTGGCCACCCAGGATTATCCACAACTGCCTGATTGCTTTCTCATTACAACTGGCAACTGGGATGGAGAGAGAACACAGAAAGCTTAGTCACATTCTGTCCTGTTTGTGCCCAGAACAAGACCTCCCATAATCCACTGGCTAGTCTTGTTACCCTTTACCTACTCCTTTCCATCCATGGTACCAGCATGGACCTGGACCTGGTTTATTTATTGTTAGTTACTGTAATGTTGTGCTGCTTTATTTGGTTAATTGTCCAGTCTGTGAAGAAGACATTCAAGTAAGAATTGCATTGTAGTATGATTCATTTCCTGGCACGTACAAGTTATATTAAGTCATATATATACCATATATTAGGTTATATTAGAAATTCGAGTTCTACTGAGTTAGAGAACAGAGGTACCACTGTAATAGGTAAAGTAACATTATTACTTTTAAAAGGAGCAAGATGTATAAAGTAACTAATTACACTTGCTGAGTAACTTTCCCATCACTGATCGTCAAGCACTATGATTATTTACATTAATGCCACATTGACAATCGATACAGTACATTTCAAAGACATTCCATTTTTGAGTTATGACAGGGTCATAATAATCCATAATCTAACCATTGTGTTACAAAATCATGTCTCTGAATTTGTTTTATTTAATTTCTGAATTAAACAATTTGTGCTAATGCTAAAACTGATGACAAAATTACAGTGGGTGATCAATATATTTAATGAGCAAGAAAAACATGAATGGTAACAAAACCATTAAGACAAATCAGTTCAGACAAAAGGATTCCAGACACTAAATTTATACTGTGGAAAAAGCAGGTGTATTACTTATTGAACTAGGCAGAATATAATTAACAACCACTCATAAAAGAGTCAGTCTCTTAAAGAGCCTCAAGTACAAGGCCGTCACCAGGGGCAGGAAAATCAGTATGTTTTCCAGGGCTTTGGATGGAGGGGGCCAGACGGGGATGATGAGGGGCCAGGCCCCAAGATGACATTTTGTTGGGGGTCCCAGACCTCAGCCGTTAAAACCTGTCTCCAATCTCCTGATGTCATCGGTAGACTCACTCATCCAGCACTGGATCATGAGGGAAAAGGCAGGTCCCTCTGAGTTGCCAGCAAGCCAGTGATGCATAGACAGATAATGATGCTGTCATAAGGTGGTACACCCCATTAAAACCCTATTAAACAATTTAATATCATTTTCTGCAATGAGAAGTGGGTCTAACTCACCCACCACTGTTACTCTGCCTAAATGCAGTTACCCAATTACACATCGTACTGTATACACAGGAGAATCACAAAAGATAGGAACATGGTGAGGGAATAAAATATAAATCAATTTTATTTTCTGCATCAGGTAAAAGACATTTTCAAAACATTTCTGGTGGACTGATGAGTTACATTTTGTAAATATTCACTAAGCAGATATATAAGTCGTATCAAATCTCAAATGCCCATAGAACATAAGGCATCTTACTACCTTTTGCATTGATTACTGTCCCTTCATTCCTCATATGCAATTTCTGCCGTATATAAGCACTGAGACACTGTATCGTCTCTGGGTCCTTCTTCTCTAGGTAATGCCATACTAAGCTCAAGGCATTATGGAGACCATGCAGGCTGAGTTCATCACACAGAAGAAGAAGGAACTTTCTTCTAACCACTTATTCTGATTAGCATCATGCGGAGGGAGGGGGGCAGGAACCTATCCTAGGCAGCACTAGGTGCAGGGCTGGGGGTACTCCCTAGATAGGACAGCAGTCCCTCACAGCTCACATACAGTACAGGCACAAGCTCATTATCTCTGTCGAGTCAAGTCAAGTTATTTGTATAGCATATTTTCAAACACAAAAGTAATTCAAAATACTTTACAGGAAATGCAATAAAAAAATTAAATGCAGAAAGTTAAATGTACATAACATATGAAAATTAAAAACTAAAATCAAAAAAACATATGGGCAACCTAAAGACACAAGTTAGCCTAAATGTTGCTCTTTGACTGTGGGACAATAACCACACAACACAGGGAGGAAATGCAACCCCCACACACAGAGAGAAGAGGACAGATTCTAATCCCCAACCCTGGAGGTGTGAAGTGACAGTGTGACCCCCCCTGAACCACCGTACTACCCTTTGTTATTTCAGTGCAGTAATTTTGTTGAACCTTCTCCACACAATCCTGCGAAGCTGCTTCAGTTTCATACCATAAATAAGAGGGTTCAGGACAGGAGGAACAATGAGGTACTCTATAGAAAGGCTGTTTCTGAGAGCCTGCAGGGAGGTGTCTGAGCTGACACGTGCTGATACAACATCAAAAGTCATAGAAATGGCCAAGATGCCCAGTGTGATAAGATGAGGCAGGCAGGTCTCCATGAACTTATTACGCTCTGCCTGAGACTGTATACATGTCCTGGTGATTTGAATATAGGAGGTTATGATGAGTAGAACTTGAAATATGTGAAAAACAGTAAAAAAGTAGGCATATATATTATTTAATGTGGTATCTACACAGGCCAGCTTAACCAAGTCCCAATTAAAACAATAAAGCTTATCAATTTTGGATCCACACAAGGGCAGCCTAACTGTCAATACAATACCAACAATTGTCTCAATGAAAGATAAGAACCACGTCAACTGCACCAACATTCCTACCCTCTGAGGTGTCATAATGGAGTGATACTCCAACGGTTTGCATATTGCAACATACCTGTCATAAGCCATTACTGATAAATTAGCAGTTTCACAAAAGAGATACGTGTAGATTCCAAATATTTGAATTATACATCCCATGTATGAGATCACATGAGAATCTGACAGAAGATCAATCAGTAGTTTTGGATAGAAACTTGTAGAACCACAAATGCTGTTTACACACAGATTACACAGGAAGATGAACATGGGCTCATGGAGAATCTTCTCCAGCAATATGGTCAAAATCAAAGTTAAATTGGCAATAATGGTGAAAACATAGGCAAGAATGGAAAGGCCAAAAAAGATCTGTCTCTTTGTTTTAGTTTCATTCAAGGCACTTAGCACAAAAACTAGTTCACTGGAAGAGTTCTCCATCTGAGCTGAGTTGATGTGACATTCACAGGCTTCTTTGAGACATTCGTTGAGCTTCTTTCTAACTGAGCGTCTGGTTCTGGCTTGCACGGGGAGCATGGCTAACAGACCTGCTCAGAAGATCCACAATGATGTACAGTCGAGATGAATGCTGGCTTTTGTCTCATCATATTATCTGCCTGTAGGACTGAGTCAGAAAGATCCAGTTTCAATTGTCTGATGCATTAACCTCTGCCAGATTACATAGTATTATCATGTCCTGTTTGATGATTCTGTCAGTTCAGCAGACCTGTAGGCCTTTATATGCTTCTGGATTCTGTTGTTTGCCTTCAGTAATTACTACGCTATGTTACAAAAAAATGACGTGAATCCACAGTGACACCCAGAATAACATGACAACAATTGTCCTAATTAGCTCTGCAGGGAAATTCCTTTCATGAGAAGAGCACGAACCTTCACTGATTTAATCATCAAAAACTAGGTCAGATATATATGTAACCAGTACCACGCTGCTTTGTTCCATGCGGTGCGACCGATTAATCAATGGTCATAAAGAGAAACATTTAAACAGTTTTAGTGCTCTCTTTCTCTCTGCGTTGTATTTCACGGTTCTCTGATGGTGTGTGGGTGCAGAGGAAGAGAAGAGTCGCTCCAACTGGAGGTGCTGGACATCCATCGTCGACCTTTTATTGACCAGTCAACCTGATGGATTTACCAAAACTACAAATGAAAATTACAATTCCCCAATGCTCAACTCTTCCCTCGAAACAGAACAAAAGTGAGAGTAGATAACTAAAATCTTATATACATCGACATACAAAAGGGTCATGGGATCTAGCAGCTGTGGGGCTTCCATTGGTGAAGAAAGATTTAACGATCTTGACTTGACGATGTTGTGATCTTAGCAGAGTCAATGGAGGCTCTGATCGGGGTCCCCGAGAGACTGAGGGAGGAGGCTGAGTGTCTGGAATTGCTGGTGTCTTAGTTAAAGACCAAGATCCAGGCATTTAATGACTTCATAGGCACAGCCATCAGTAGTGTGTCTGTCTGCGGAAAGAATGTCAACCTTGTCCAGAGTCTACCTCAGCAGTGACATTCAAGTCTCTGGTAACTCTTCCTATGAAGTCAGTAGACAGATTGGAAGAGCATAGGGGGGTCACGAAGTTGCTGGAAAGGGGTGTGTGGTGTTCCTGATATCTTTGCAAGAGGAAGAACGTCGAAATCTTTAGAGTCCTGGTGCTCCCTGTCTTGATATATGGCTGTGAGACATAGATGCTATCCAGTGACCTGAGGCGAAGACTGGACTCCTTTGGTACTGTCTCTTTGGAGAATCCTTGGGTGCTGCTGGTTTGACTTTGTGTCCCAGTCCCAAATGAGGCACATTTCCCGCATTGTAATGGAGCATCAGTTACGGCACTACGGCTATGTGGCACATTTCCCTGAGGATGATCAAGTTCGCAGGATCCTCCTGGCTGAGGACCCAAGTGGCTGGACCAGGCTAAAGGTAACGCCCACGTAACACCTGGCTGTGGCAGTTGGATGGCCATTTCCGGAGGGTGGGACTGGACTGTGTATCTGCCTGGGAGATCGCTGGCCAAGATCCCGAGGAGTTTCGCTGTGTGGTGGGTGCGGTAACTCTCTGCACCAGCGCATGCTCCTCAAACTGACTTGCCTTGATTCTAATATTAGTAAAATAACTCATTGACCAGTTTACCTCTCTGGTTAAACTCCTCCAAAACTATTTCTACTGTGTTTAGGTCAGAGAGCCATCTGACGAGACATGCTATCACTCTCCTTTGCAGGTGGCTAGGTGTGTCCAAACTTTTGACTGACACTGTAAATTGTATAGCATGGAGGCTACAGAAGCAGGGGTCTCAGGCTTCAGCAGCTAAAGCCCGCCTCCTATGTCCTGATGCCACTGGGACACTCACTCATCCAGTACTGGAGCATGGGCAGGTCCCCCCAAGTGGCCAGCAAGTCAATGATGCAAAATTAGATAATTATGCTCTTATAGGGTGTTACACTGCATTAAAAACTTAGGGAAGGATTTTGTAGCATTTTTTTTGCAATGGAGAAGTGGCCCTGACCTTGAACTGATGCCTGTTTGTCCAAACCTAGTGAAGTAAGTGTTGTTTGGCATAGTTAAAAAAAGTAGAAGACAGAAATATGGTTAGGGAATAAAATATTATCATTTTTTTATTTTCTATGTCTGGTAAATTACATTTAAAGGTTTTGTTTTTCATCCACTGATGTTTTATTTAGTTCAACTAACATAATAACATATAAAAGGCACATGCAAGCTTAAATGCATATTAAAGGCATGATATCGTGCTGCATTTCACATTGATTATTGGCACTTAAAACCTCATCAGGTATTCATATTGGTGGTGTGAACTGGGACAGTGTGAAATATCTAGCCGTTTATTTTCGAGCAAAAGCTAACCTAATGGCATTACATGACCATGCAGGGCAAAATCACCAAGCGGGAAAAATATTACTGTCCGTCATTACATCTAAGCACTTATCCTGTTCAGGGTCACAGAGGGCCTGGTACCAATCCTAGGCAGCAAAGGGCACAAAGCCGGGGTACTATCTACATAAGACAGCAGACCCTCACAGGGCACATAGATGCACATCAATGGGAAATTTAAAGACACCAGTGACTCCAAGAGTGTGTTTTGGACTGTGAAAGGAAAACCAAGAGAAAAACAGAGAGAAAAACGCAAACTCCAAACACAGAGGGCAGAGGGCAATCCAGGAGGTGTGAGGTGGCAGTGTGACCTCTGAACCTCTGTGCCACCCTGAGTTATTTTAGTGTAGTGAGTTTGCTGTTGAACCTTCTGCAAAGAATCGTACGAAGCTGCTTCAGTTTCATACCATAAATGACAGGGTTCAGGAAAGGAGGAATAATTAGGTACATAATAGAAAGGCTGTTTCTGAGAGCCTGCAGGGAGGTGTCTGAGGTTAAACGTGCTGATATAAAATCTAAAGACACAGAAACAGACAAGATACCCAGTGTGATGAGATGAGGCAGGCAGGTCTCCATGAACTTATTACGCTCTGCCTGAAACTGTACACATGTCCTGATGATGAGGACATAGGATATTATGATTATCAGGACTTGCAATGTATGAAAAACCAGGATAATGGAGGCAAATACATTGTTTAAAGTATTATCAATACAGGACAGTTTTGCCACATCCCAGTCAACACAATAAAGCTTATTAATTCTGGATCCACACAAGGGCAGCCTGACTATAAGCACAATGCCAACAATTGTCTCAATAAAAGTTAAAAACCACGTTATTTGCACCAACATTCCTACTCTCCGAGGCGTCATAATAGAGTGATACTCCAATGGTTTGCATATTGCAACATACCTGTCATAAGCCATTACTGATAAATTGGTACTTTCACAGAAGACATATATGTATATTCCAAATATTTGAATTATACATGCAGTGTATGAGATCACATGAGAATCTGACAGAAGGTCAATCAACAGCTTTGGATAGAAACTTGTAGAGCCACAAATGCTGTTTATACACAGATTACACAGAAAGATGAACATGGGCTCATGGAGAATTTTTTCCAGCAATATAATCAAAATCAGAGTTAAATTCGCAAAAATGGTGAAAACGTAGGCAAGAAGGGAAAGGCCAAAAAAGATCTGTCTCTTTGTTCTAGTCTCATTCAAGCCATGGAGCACAAAAACAAATTCATTAGAAGAGTTCTCCATTTGCTCTGACTTGACGTGGCGTTCACAGACACGGAACTTCTTCCCAACTGAGCGTCTGGGTTTGACTTGCACGGTGAGCATGGCTAACAGACCTGCTCCGAAGAACCACAATGCTGTACAATCAGGATAAATACTGACATTTGTCTCATCATATTATCTGGCTGTAGGACTGAGTCAGAAGGATCCTGTGCTAATTGTCTGATGCATTAACCAGATTACATAGTATTACCATGTCCTCCACTGTATGGCTGTTTGATGCATCTATCAGTTCAGCAGACCTGTAGGCCTTTATATGCTTCTGGATTATGTTGTTTGCCTTCTGGATCTACTACACTATTACACAGGAATGACCTGGTTCCACATAACCTCTCAGGAAAACATGACAATCACAGCCCTAATGAGCTCTTCAGGGAATTTGCATAGATGTTGTCATTAGGAGATGGGCCTGAACCACACCTGATTTAATCATGAAGTACTAGGATCATTTATTTAATAATTTACACTAATGCGATGTTTAATGTCATTGAGTACCTTTTAACAAGAATCTATCTTCAGTACACAACAGTGCCAATACATTACTTCATCTAATGATTTGATTATGCAGTCTTCTCTCTGACAATGTTTTGTTCCATTTCTAAATTAAATGGCAATTTCAAAAGTACTGCATTACGTGAACATGCTACGACAGAGGACAGGTTATGATTTAGTGGGAGAGTACCATATTTAATATGCAAGAAAATCATGAACAATAACAAGAACTATAAAATATTTACATAACACGTTTCTAGACCCTGAATTTTTCTTGTTCAAAAATCAGTTATATTACAAGTGCAGCAGAACACAAAGACCACACTGTCATCATGGTGAGCCTGTCAGAGAGCCTTGAAATGCCGGATCATGAAGGATTCAGAAGCAACTAAAGCTTGTCTCCAATCTCCTGATGCCATCAGGAGACTCGCTAATCCAGCACTGGAACATAGGGGAAATGACAGGTCCCCCCAAGTGTCCAGCAAGTCAATGATGCAAAGACATAAAAATGCTCTTATAGGGTGTTAAACTGCATTAAAAACTCAGAAAAGCATTTTGCAGCATTTTCTGTGGCCCTAATCTTGACTCACCAGCTGATGCCCCTCTGTCCAAATGCATCCCAGTGAAGTAAGTGTTGCATGACATAGTTAAGAAAAGTAGAAGGCAGAAATATGGTAAGGGAATGAAATATGAAATAGTTTTATTTTCTACATCTGGTAAAATATATTTAAAGATTTATTTTTTGTACAGTGGTGTTATTTTTAGTTCAAGTAAAGCATTTAAAGGTGTATGCGAGGTTAAATACATGTTAAATGTATGGCATCATGCTGCATTTTACATTGATCATTGGCCCTTAAAACCTCATCTGGTGTTCATATTGGTGGTGTGCACTGGGACAGAGTGAAATAGCTAGCCTTTTATTTCCTAACAAAACATAATCTAAGCTATTGGTATCATAGGAACCACAAAGGCCGAAATCATCAAGCTGGAAAAAAAACTTGGTTATTTTATTTAACCATTTTTTTTTTGTTCAGGGTCACAGGGGAAAACCAAGAACCTATCCTATGTAGCACTGTGGACAAGGCAGGCTGCATCCTAAACAGGACACCCGTTCCTCACAGGGAACATTCATGCAAAGGGTTATAATCTTTAGATCATTTACAGACACCAGTTACAGTTACCCTGAGGGCTGATCTTGGACTGTGGGAGTAAAGCACACAACACAGGAACCCAGTTCAAATTCCACCCACAAAGAACAGATAACAGAGACTCTAATCCCCAACCGTGGAGGTGTGAGGTGACAGTGTGACCCCATAAACCTCCATGCCACACTTGGTTATTTCAGCACAGTTATTTTGCAGTTGAACCTTCTCCACACAATCTTACGAAGCTGCTTCAATTTCAGACCATAAATGAGAGGGTTCAGGATTGGAGGAACAATGAGGTACATTATAGAAAAGCTGTTTCTGAGAGCCTGCAGGGAGGTGTCTGAGCTGAAACGTGCTGATACAACATCGAAAGACACAGAAATGGCCAAGATGCCCAGTGTGAGAAGATGAGGCAGGCAGGTCTCCATGAACCTATTACGCTCTGTTTGAGACTGAACACATTTCCTGATTATTAGGACATAGGAGATGATTATTATCATATCTTGAAATGTATGAAAAACCAAGATTAAGAAGGTATATAAATTGTTTATGGTGGTATCTATACAGGACAGCTTCACCACATCCCAGTCAAAACAATAAAGCTTATCAATTCTGGATCCACACAAGGGCAGCCTGACTATAAGCACAATGCCAACAATTGTTTCAATGAAAGTTAAGAACCACGTTATTTGCACCAAAATTCCTACTCTCCGAGGCGTCATAATGGAGTGATACTCCAACGGTTTGCATATTGCAACATACCTGTCATAAGCCATTACTGATAAATTAGTAGTTTCACAGAAGAGATATATGTAGATTCCAAATATTTGAATTATACATGCAGTGTATGAGATCACATGAGAATCTGACAGAAGGTCAATCAGTAGCTTTGGATAGAAACTTGTAGAGCCACAAATGCTGTTTACACACAGATTACACAGGAAGATGAACATGGGCTCATGGAGAATTTTTTCCAGCAATATGGTCAAAATCAGGGTCAAATTCACAAAAACAGTCAAAACATATGCAAGAATGGAAAGGCAAAAAAAGATCTGTCTCTTTGTTTTAGTCTCGTTCAAACCATGGAGTTCAAAAACAAGTTCACTGGAATAGTTCTCCATCTGAGATGAATTGACGTTGCGTTCCCAGGCAATGAGCTTCTTCCTAACTGAGCGTCTGGACCTGGCTTGCATGGCTAATAGACCTGCTCTGAAGAACCACTGTGCTGTACAGTCAGGATAAATACTGACTTGGGTCCCATCATATTATCTGCCTGTAGGAGTCAGAAGGACCCCGTTCTAATTGTCTGATGCATTAACCTCTGCCAGATTACATAGTATTACCATGTCCTCCTCTGTATGGCTGTTTGATGCCTCTATCAGTTCAGCAGACCTGTAGGCCTTTATATGCTTCTGGATTCTGTTGTTTGCCTTCTATAATTACTACAATTGGTCATACAAGAATAATGTGACTCCACAGTCACACCCAGAAAAACATGACAATCACAGTCCTAATTAGCTCTGCAGGGAAATTGCATTGGTTTGGTCATTCGCAGGAAGGGCTTTAACGACTATTGATTTAATCATCCAGCATTAGGATAATTTACTTATGCCCACATTAATGATATATTAATGTAATATTTATATCTTTTGATGACATACAATTTTTAAATTTAGACAGGGTTACTATATCATTCTAAATTTAATAAGTAAATCTATATTTACTTATCTAACCATAGTCATCTCTCTGATCATGTTTCATTTAATTTTTTAAATGAACCACACATTCTCAGAATTCTGCTTTGTACAATGAAATAAAAGATGACAGTGGGTGAGTAATATATGTAATACACAAGAAAACCGTGAATGGTGACAAGAACTTAAAAAGAAATCTGTGGATACCAGGAGTCCAGACACTGAATTTCTCTTGCATAAAAAAATAGTTATAGTATTTTGTAAATGAAGCAGAACATAAAGACCAGACTGTCAGCATGGCAATGAACCTGTTAGAAGCCTGAAGACAGAGGATTAAGAAGCAGGGGTCTCAGGCCTCAGCAGCTAAAGCCTGTCTCCGATCTCCTGATGCCATTGGGATACTTGTTATTAAAGCAAATTTTTCTCTGGTATCAATATGTGGGCTGCACCTCAGATTTACTTTGAGGTCCAAAACCTCCTGGGCTTTGCTGCTGTGTATCATTCAGACGCCTGCTGGAAGGTAGCACCTGTGTGGGAGACTCATCAATGCCACAGTCCCTGGCTGTTACCCAGTTTGTCA
>JAABNY020000035.1:4863806-4881601 GCA_015164015.2 Brevimyrus niger
TGAAATGGAACGAGAGAAGCTGGTTATTTTTTCATGTTCCGAATATTAAACCTAAGGTAGCTAACTGACTGGATGCCTATTAACTTTATAATTTCTGGTGTGTGTGTGTGTGTATTTTGTTCATAATGGATATAAGGAAGTTTTTTCAAAAAAAGGACTGGCATTCAGGTAAAATCATGATCTATCAATCAAGAATAATGTTGGGTCAGTGTTTAAATAGTCATATTTTATAAAATGTACACGTGGTTTGGTTATTTGCCTTTTGATTGAAAGTACACTGAGAGAAGACATTTTATTAAATGGGGTTTAAATGCACAAAGGAGACAGATGGAACTCGGGAAAACTGGAGACATTTAAGGATGCAGGGAAAAAGTCTCATTGTGACAAGTAAAGTGTATCTTGCCTTCCTGGGCAGCTCTCTGGGTGCTCAGCACCCCCAAAGCTTTGAACCTAGAATCGCCCCTGCTGTGAATACGAAGCCGCTTTGATGCCTCAGCCAAAACCATCCAAGAGAGGGCAGTAAGAAAGCAATGAAGCTGAAGAAAGTCTCATGTGGTTTCAGTTTTACACCTTAAGCTGCAGCCTTGTCATTTCACATGCACTGCGTGTGACTGCCTGTGATGGGTGTCTCTTCCTGTGAAAACGTTACCCCACTTTACTACTGCAAAAATTAATAAACCTGGCCTGCAGAATTAACAAGCCTGGTCTTGCTACAGGTATTAGGAAAACATTGGAGAGATTCCCATAATGCAACACTGGGCTGCCTTTGCTCTTCAGGCCTGGCAGACATGCCCCTCCCTCATCACTGGCACTGTTTATGCCAGTGCCAACATCCTGGCAGCCTGGGACCCTCCCCACAACCCAGAGAGATACATTTACATGACGAGTGTACCCCATTGATTTGGTATATTTTTGTTATAAAACATCTGATTGGTCCGTGAACCCGAGGGGTGACACAAGACAGCAAAGCAAGGTGATTAGCATGTTTATCAGACCATTAGACTTCAGGCCATTAGTCCATCATATTCTCTCTATCCCCTGGAAACCAATTAAAAACCAAAGGACCAAAAGGACAAGACACACAAATGAAGTCCTCTGTGGGTCTGGGCGGGAGGATGGAGTGAGCTAACCTTGGTGGACCTTGGGGAGAGCCTGTAATGTAATGACCTCCCTTAATTCTGACATGGCTATGGTTTTGAGCGTCAGTGACCCCCAAGGAGAAGCTGCTAGACCATTTTCTCACAGGTCAAGATGTGGCAAATGGAGTGGAGGCGAAGGCCTTGATGATTTGCGTGAATTGTCCACTGTTGCATTCTGTTTTACATCCTCTTAGATTGATTGCTGCTATAAAGTTTAACATATATACTTTTTCACTCATTGTAGAAGATGCCTACAGTATCTTCATTTTTGTGTGAAATGCATGCTTAAGTGGCCACATGCAAAAGTAATATAAGCTCAGGCATTCATAAATGTCCCCAGTGACACCCTCCACAGAATGAAGAAAGCACAAAAAGGTCTTTCATCCTTCATTTAATCATAATGAGGTTTTTCTGATCTTTCTTCCACCATCCAGGGCAACAGTTTTTGTCTGACCTGACTGTGTGTCAACTTGTGTGTAGCTTGTTGTGTTTAGTCTGCATTTTCCTCTTCCTCTGCGCTTCGGTTTATTGCCTGGTATAGATATTATGTCATTCTTAACCGATGTGTGATGTAAGTTTTATTTAAATTGACATATATGTTTATTAATCACCAAAGAAACATGCAAATGAGGCAGATAGTACACCGCAAGGAAGGCGCTGTCAAGGAGCCAACTGAGGGTATGTCGAGCTTCCAAAGAATGAACAGCAACAAGAGCTAGTTAGCGGTGGGCCAATAGCTGTACAATATGTTGCAAAAACATTCTGGGAACCTAACACAGGTGTTTCAACACAAAACTAATGGATAGTTCTTTGGGAAAAGTACTTTTCCCACCGTTAGCAATGTTGTGAATCAGGAAAGTGGTTGCAGGACACAGAGAGACTGGATACAGTGGATCTTATTTTACTCAAGATAACTTACAGTAGAGGGATGGGCCACAATTTCTGTGCATGTCCTGGGACACAAATCCACAATCGTCAGTCTACTTGTTGAGCCACAGGAGCTCCTGATTTTATGAAAGAAACAGGATGACTGGAAAGACAGAGAGAAGAAAGTGGGGATGGCTCATGCAGCAGAAGAAGAATCAGAAATCCTCCTATATTATTTTCTTTTTTGGTTGTTTTTAGGTCATTTTAAACACTTTGCCATCTGTCTCTGGAACATGAGATTGTTTTTATTTGGATTTTTTGCACAATAAGAAACATTAAAAATAGGAAATGGGCATAACAAAAGGCGGCATGCTAAACTGGAAGAAATCGATGAGAAACAGATCGAAAAGCAATAACCAAATAAATTTCATGGGGGTCCTGAGTCAAATGATCAAAGTGATCAAAAACTCATGACATTAAAAGGTAGCGCATGAACTTAGAGGAGCACGGAGAGGGCTTTAATTACTGATATCAGCTCATCCCAGCTAGCCTATATCATTCTTTGACAAAGGGGGGTGTTAGCCTAAATGGTTCTGGGTCTGCTCCAGTAGCACTGGGATGGAAGTGAAGAAGGTCTCCCCGGCAAAGTGACATGAGAGAGAGATAAGCGGACTACACAAGGTGCCATGACACATGTGAGGCTGATTTACTTAAAATTTTACAATGTATCTATTCACATGCTTCAAAACCTCGTGTCGGACCTTACTCAATTTAAGGCCGTAAATGAGGGGATTGAGGAGAGGAGGTACAATTAGGAACTCTAACGCCAGGAAGTGCCGTAAGCCCTGTGGAAAATCTCTGGATCCGTAGCGGCTGTACATCATATCAAAGAGCAAGGCCACCATCACATTAATTAACGAGAGTAAATGTGGAGTACACGTCTGAACAAATTTACTACGGTTCTCTGCAGACTTCATGCTGGTTTTGATCAGTTTCACATACGAAAAAAGAATGAACAACACATGACCAAGATAGGTAACGATTACCAAATATCCCAACACATTATTTGCTAAATTTGAAGTGCAAGTCATTTTAACAATAGCCCAGTTTTCACAGTAGAGCTTCTCAATGTGTGATCCACAGAGAGTTACACCAGAGCTTATGACAATAGTAAGAAACATAATAAAAATTGGAAGAAACCATGAAAACACAATCAGTTTAAAGACGGTCCCTCCCATCATAATTGTGTGATACTCCAATGGCCTGCATATGGCCACAGACCTGTCATAAGACATCACTGTTAACGTGGAAAAGTCACACAGGACAGCAGAGTAAATCACAAACAACTGAACAAAACATCCTGATCGTGAGATTTCTTGGGTGTCAGAGAGCAGATCATACAGGAATTTGGGGTAGAACCCTGATGTCCCATACAGTCCGTTGACACAGAGGTTACACAGAAACACATACATGGGTTCATGGAGCGGCTTCCTCAGGGCGACTGTGACAATTATTATCAGGTTTACAGCGATTATGACAAGGTAGTAAAGAAACGTTATGCAGAAGAAAACGTATCTGCTTTCCCAGCTGGCATTGATCCCAGACAGAGTAAACACTGTGGAGTTGGGCATGACCTCCAGGGGCAGTGTGGGTATTGTCTACAAAGAAAAACAGTTTGTTTCATGGGGTGTGTTATTAAACTATATAAAGTGTGTGTGGACGTCACACAAATAATACCTAAATATCATTCTCAGATCAGTTGGTTCCACATTAATAATCCATTTTAATAATCAAAATATTCTGAGGAAGCATTTTCTAGAGAAAATGACTTTCTGGTGTCACATTCAATGTAATATACTGATCAATCTTTTGATAAGGGCTGGAACTAAATCCTGCTCATGCTACAGCCCTTGGGAAGGGGAGTCTGGAGCCCTGGTATCTCTACATGGAAGGCCATGACCTATAGAGCCACTCTCACCCCCCATACCTGCCTATGTCTGGTTCTTTTCAGGTTCCTATAAGGCTTGGTGTCCTCATTCTTGATCCTACAGATATGATGTAAAGGCGCAGCTGGGTTGTGTCATTTAGTTTATCATTAATTTTGAGACAGTTACCCAAACAGTAGCAGTCAATAGGTCACAGTACCCCATACAGTTTGGGCCATGAAAAGCCTGAAAGATCAGTTCAGTAACATCCAGCTGGCCTGTGAAATCTCATAGGTGATTCAACGGAAATATATTTTTTCAAGATATTACTTCATGTTTGTATGTTGCTAAAATATGTATTTACTTGCAGAAATTGTTAATCTCGCTTATTAATATAATAAAACAATAATGTTGTAAATCGTAAATTCCTTTTTAAAATGTTGTGAAGGTCAGAACAGATTCCAGTCTTTCCTTTGAAATTTTCCAGAAAAAAAAATCCTCATGAATGTAGACAGACTTACATGCATTGTCCAAGTTCAACATGTCTTTACCAGATGAATATGTCTTCAGTATGTTAATACCAATTAATATCACATCGTACATTTAAACTTTTTGAATATAAATATAAATCACTTGTTTAGCTGATCTCTGTCTTTCCTCAGATTCAATCATCTTCTCTAACCCAATGTCTTTCTGAAACAATTTCAGTTACTTGCCTTTCTCAGTGGTACAACTGCCAAACCCAGAGGTCCAGATTCTTTAAACTATACTAATGGCTGCTTCTATAAAATATAAAAAGCCAAATGATTTATGCTGGTCATTCACTGTTGTTTACAGCTATATGTAACATAATATCAAAAGTGTGTTTTAAAGTGCTACCAATATTAATTAAAATTATATTATGCAACATAATATTAACAATACTGTTTAAAAATATTAATCTTGTAGTAATAATAGTATTACTACAATATTATTATGTTGTAGTGATATACTCAAATCTGCACTCAGGCAAGTTCACAAAATTAATTATTTGTGGAAACCTCTAAATAATAATGCCCGTGAATTGAATAAATAAGCACCAATAGATAAATAAATAAGCAATTGCTATTATTATTAGTATCTGGTACCTGTGACTTCCCATTCCTGACGTTTCTGACATTATCTGTTCATAGACTGTTATCTGTTCTCTTATAGGATGAAGAAAGAGAACCGGGGATTATGGGAATTATGTAATTACCCTAATGGTGATGAAGAGGGAGGGGCCCTGCACTAAGGCAGGAAAATAATGGCTTCCAAAAAAGTAGAGATTTTCATTCTAAAGCACCAGGACAGTCTGAGATTTCATTGTCACCATCCTTCTCCAAAAACCCCATTTAGGAACACAACAGATCTATTAATTATTTCATAGAGGCCTTCAAACCACCCAAAGAGAAGCTATTAGGCAGGGAGCTCTCGAAAGGTGCTGAATGTTGAAACTGACAGAAAGATCCCATCTGGGACATGAAGAGGAATGAAGCTTTCAGCACACTGTAAAAATGGGCAGCTGTCACTAACTATTTGGGATCAGCAGACTGGCCTGTGACCTTCTAACACCTAAGGGGGAAACTAGCCTAATACCAAAACACTGAAAACACTGCGAACAATACAGATGACACCAATGACCCGACTGGGGAGCACAAGCGAAGCAGATGCTTGTATATTACACGGACTGACAAAGGAGTAATGAGACACAGGTGATAACAGTAGACAGCAGTGACCTCTGCTGGCCATGTAGGAAAATGATAGAAAGATCCTGATAGTCATGTTTTATTCTACATTTATATTTAATTGTATTTTTAAATGTAATGGACTTCTGAAAAATCAAATAATAATTAACAATTATTGGATATTTAGTTACATCTGCTAAGTTAATAGGAGATGTCTAATGTGAATATAACAACAGGTGGCATGACACAGACCCCTGACTGAAACATATGACTCTACAAGTGCAACCAAGTCTATGTCAGCATTAAAGAAAGTACTCATAGACCTTTTTCAGGCTTTCAGTAAAAATTATAAATAACCTGACACTCCTGGCTATCTGTGGGAAACTTTCCTGTCTGCATGTCTTTATCCTTAAATGCAAGGCTGCACACTAATTAGTACCAGTCACCTCCATTCTTAACTGGCACTTTCAGGTTACCTAGGTTTGGGTCCAGAGTTTGCATCTTCTCTGAATGTCATGCAGGTTTCCTCCCATGGTCTGAAAGCATGAAGGAGGCAAAGTGGTGACTCTTGATTGGCCATAGTGTGTGTGTGTGTGTGTGCCTATCCAGTAATGGAATACCATCTCAGCAAGGATGTAACCCAGCTATAAAAAATGTTCTGATGAATGAATAATTATTAACAATTTCCTCATGACTTCCAACAAATCTGGACCATTTCTGTCACAATGCAAGGTGAGGGAAGACGCAGGGTTGTGTGAGTCTTCAAAAAAGCAGGGGATATTCTGGGGATCCGGCGGGACATGGACAGACATCATAACAATACAATGACAGATCTGGGGATACTGACTTAAAGACAGACTAAATACACAATACAGGCTGAACTTAACAAGAATGAGGTAATTACAATCTGGAATGAACATAAGGGTAATGAGGGGGCGTGGCACAGATGAGGATCATACGAGCCGTGCATGACAATTTCCTGTACTCAAAATTCTTATTATAAATACCTGCCAAAATGAGGTGGATGACGAGCCTGTACACTACATGCAGAATATGGCCTCCTTGTACTACAGACAGCAATAATGCTTGGGGCCCAACCATTATGGATAAACTACATTTATCTCTGGCTGCCAAAAACCAGCAATGATCCAGTGTCTGACAGTATATAGTAGTACCAGTTAATCACTGTTCCACACTTAGAATTTCTACAATAGTAAACCCTGACTGGACCTCACACAACAGGAACAAATGAACAATCAGACATTAGGCATGTAGAAGACCTTTATGCCTTTATGAAGTCAACATAACTGAGCAAACTACTCATTAGATACAAAATGATGTAATTTTTCAGGTGTCGGCCATGTGTGCCTGACCTTGTCATGTATCGTCTTTAATTAAGCACCAATAACAATGAGATTCTCTTGACACCCATGGCCTACAAACCCTGTGGGTGATGTGAGAGCTTCAAGTTCATAAACATGTTTATCAGACCATTAGCCATTAGCCATTAGGTCATTAGTCCGTCATATTACTTCCATCCCCTGGAAACCAATTTAAAACTATTTACTCAGGAGACCAAAAGGACAAGACACACAAATGAAGTCCTTTGTGGGTCTGGCTGGGGGGATGGAGTGAGTTAACCTTGGTGGACCTTAGGGAGACCCTGTAATGTAATGACCTCCCTTCTGACATGACTGTGGCTTTGAGCATCACTGACCCTGAGGAGAAGCTGCTAGACCATTTTCTCACAGGTCAAGATGTGGCAGATGAAGTGGAAGTCAAGGCCTGAGTTTCTGGGCTGAAATCAATACTTTGTACGTAATCAAACAGAACTCTTTACATCTACAGTGTGCAGTAATGCCCTGTCAGACCAGATTTTAGATTTCATGCTGCTTAAAAGGTTGGAATGTTGCTCGTCTGGGAGATACCCCTCCATGAAGTTCCTCATCAGAATGCAGAACATCTTGGAATGGGCAAGAAGGGCCAGCAGCTCCATGCAATGGTGCCCAGTGAAATGCGTGTGGAATCATTAGAAGTAGAGAAATAGTTCAGGCTCCAGCTGGGCCAAGACCATCCAGATAAATCTAAGAGCTTTCAATCAGAACTATAAATAGCCCAGCACTACTGATTATCTATAGGAAATATCCCTGTCTGTATGTCTCTATCCTTAAATGCAAGGCTGCACACTGGTTTGTTCGAGTCACCTCCACTCTTTCCTCACACCTTCAGGTTCTCCAGGTTTGGGTCCAATGTTTGCATCTTCTCTGAATGTCATGCAAACTCATGCTTGAAATGTGGGCCTGGAGACTGTCCCAGGCAGCACAGGGCACAAGGCTGAGGTACATCCTTGATGTGATGCTAGTCCATCACTGGATACTCCTACATGTTTTCAGACTGTAAGCATACAGCAGGCTAAGTGGTGTTTCTAGATTGTCCCTAGTGTGTGTGTTTGTCTGAAATTATAAGTACCATTATTATAAATACTCACCAAACTGAGGTGGATGTTGAGCCTGTACACTACATGCAGAATATGGCCTCCTTGTACAACAGACAGCAATAATGCTTAGGACCCCAACCATTGTGGATAAATCAATAACAGTGCCACATTTAGAATTTCTACAATAGTATACCTCTACTGGACTTCACACAACAGGAACAAATGAACAACTAGACATTAGGCATGTACAAGACCTACAGGCCTCCATGAAACCAACTTAAAGGGGCACACTATTCATTAGATACAAAATGATGTAATTTTCCAGGTGTTGGCTATGTGTGTCTGAAGTTGTCATGCATCTTCTTTAATTAAGCACCAATAACAATGAGATTCTCTTGACACCCATGGCCTACAAACCCTGTGGGTGATGTGAGAGCTTCAAGTTCATAAACATGTTAATCACACCATTAGCCGTTAGGTCATTAGTCCATCATATTCCCTCCATCCCCTGGAAACCAATTTAAAACCATTTACCCTGGAGACGAAAAGGACAAGACACACAAACAAAGTCCTCTGTGGGTCTGGCCGGGAGGATGGAGTGAGCTAACCTTGGTGGACCTCGGAGAGAACCTGTAATGTAATGACCTCCCATATGACATGGCTGTGGCTTTGAGCATCACTAAACTGACCCTGAAGAGAAGCTGCTAGACCACTTTTTTACAGGTCAGGACATGGCAGATGGAGTGGAGGTGAAGGCCTCGATTGTTGGGCTGAAATTATTACTTAGTAAAGAATCGCACAGAATTATTTACTTTTCTCCTTGTCTCAGTTTTCTAGAAACTAGAGCTATCAGAGAGCCAACTTAGGCTGTTTACCATTTGGAGAAGTAGCTGTATACTAACAGGAGCCTGACAGAAGAGCTACAGATATTAACAGTTCCTTAGTAGAATAGCTAATGCTTCAGACTGCCTGATATCATTAGAATGATCAGCAATTTCGGGAAGCAGGAAAGCGATTACATCTGCTAGAACCTGCAGCACCAAAGGAAAAATTATCACATGAAAGTGATTTTATGTAAGAAATAAAATGGCAAACAGACTTGGGTTGACAAGAGTGGGGGTGCGACATAAAAAAGAAACAGACACTATTTCATGTTTGGTTCTATTTTATTTATATATTTAAAAATTCCTTGTTGATCACCATGCAAACTTAATATTTTGCCATCTGTCTCAGAAATATGTGACTGTTCAAGAATCCAAATATAAGGAATAAAAAAAACAGAAAAATTGAAAATGAGCAAAAAACTGACAAGCTAAACAGGAACATATGGGGGCAGAGCCGATCGAAAAGCAATAACTCATTAATACCCAACTTAACCACTTCAAGGCGGTCCTGAGTCATGTGAAGAAAAACTTAGAATGACATCAAAATGGAGTACATCAACCAAGAGGAGCACAGAGAGGGCTTTATGTACTGATATCCACTCATTCCAGGTAGCCTGTATCATTCTCAGATAAAAGGGGCCTTTATCCTGAATAGTTCTGGGTCTGCTCTAACAGCACTGGGATGGAAGTAAAGAAGGTCTCCTCGGCAACGTGACATCAGAAGGAGACAAGTGGAGAACACAAGGTGCCATGACATATGCAAGACTGAATTACTATTTTACATCATTATGTTTCATATACTTCAACACCTCATTTCGGACCTTGCTTAATTTCAGGCCGTAAATGAGGGGATTAAGGAGAGGAGGCACAATTAGGAACTCTAATGCCAGGAAGTGGCGTAAGCCCTGTGGAAAATCTCTGGATCCGTAACGGCTGTACATCATATCAAACAGCGAGGCCACTGTCACGTTAATTAACGATAGTAAATGTGGAGTACACGTCTGAATGAATTTACTGCGATTCTCTATTGATTTCAAGCTGGTTTTGATCAGTTTCACATACGAAAAAAGAATGAACAGCACATGACCGAAATATATAATGATTACAAAATACCCCAACACATTATTTGCTAAATTTGAAGTGCAAGACATTTTAGCAATAGCCCAGTTTTCACAGTAGAGCTTCTCAATGTGTGATCCACACAGAGTCATACTGGAGCTCAGGAAAATTAATACAAACATAATAAAAATAGGAAGAAACCATGAAAATGCCATCAGTGTAAAGACAATCCCTCCCGTCATGACTGTGTGATACTCCAATGGCCTGCATATGGCCACAGACCTGTCATAAGACATCACTGTTAACGTGGAAAAGTCACATAGGACAGCAGAGTAAATCACAAAAATCTGAACGAAGCATCCTGACCGTGAGATTTCTTGGGTGTCAGAGAGCAGATCATACAGGAACTTGGGGTAGAACCCTGATGTCCCATACAGTCCGTTGACACAGAGGTTACACAGAAACACGTACATGGGCTCGTGGAGCGGCTTCTTCAGGGTGACTGTGACAATTATTATCAGGTTTACAGCAATGATGACAAGGTAGTAAAGAAAAGTTATGCAGAAGAAAACGTATCTGCTTTCCCCGCTGGCATTAATCCCAGACAGAGTAAACACTGTATAGTTGGACATGACCTCCAGGGGCACAATGGGCATGGTCTGCAAAGAAAAACAATTAGTTTCATGGGCTTTATTGTTAACCTTTTAAAAATGTGAAGATTTTGCGTGGAAGTAAGGTTCAATGTCTTTGTTAGATCACTTGGTTCCACATCATTAATCAGTTTTAACAAGTTAAAATAATTTTGAACATTCAAATTTATATATATGGGCACTGCTCTGTCTTTCACATTTGATTCTGAAGTCATTTCAGTCATCTTTCTCACATTCAGAGTAAAACCGTGATCTGCTCTCTGAATGCTTTAGGCTCCTTGATAAGGGCTGGAACTAAATCCTGCACATGCTACAGCCCTTGGAAAGGAAGGTCTGGAGCCCTGACATCTCCACATGGAAGCACATATCCTGTAGAGCCACTCTCACCCCCATACCTGCCTATGTCTGGTTCCTTTCAGGTTCCTCTAAGGCTTGGTGTCCTCATTCTTGTTCCTACAGATATGATGTAAAGGCACAGCTGGGTTGTTTAATTTAGTTTATTATTAATTTTGAGACATTGGCTTGAAAAGAAGCACTCAACTGTTGAATTTCAGCCCTGCTGAGCCAAGTCACAGCGCCCCCTACAGCTTGATCAGTGAAAAGACTGAAAGATCAATTCAGTTACATCCAGCTGGTCAACGAAATCCCAAAGGTTATTAATTTCTCAAGGATTTACTTTATACCTGTGCATTTCAAAAATATGTATTTCCTTAAAGAAATTAATTGTTTGACATACTTGCTAATATAATTCATCCTTTATTTTTGCACAAAGCCAAGAAAATCCTGTTTCAAAATGGACATGAAGAGAATCTAGTCTATTTTTTGTTAAAAACCAAAAAGAACACTTTCTTCCATTATGAATTTAGACAGACTTACATATATTTTCAGACCAAGCCGTCCAAGCTGAACATTGCTATAGAAGCGGAATATCTCTTTAGACTTTAATAAAACTTAACATCAAACATTATAGATTAAAATTTCTTGAATATAAACATGAAATATTTGTTTAGCTGACCTCTGTCTTTGTTCAGATTTAATCATCTTTCCTAACGAAGTGTGTTTCTCAAGCGACTTCAGTTACTTGCCTTTCTCAGTGGTATAACCAGCAAACCCAGAAGTCCAGATTCTTTATACCAAATTATTGGCTGCTTCTATAAAATGTAAATAACCAAATGATGTATGCTGGTCACTTACTGTTACTTACTGCTATATGCTAACGTAATATCAAATGTGTTTTTTACAGTGGCCCCAAATGTTAAATTTAAATAAATATTGTACTAATACATGAAAAACAGCCCTCATAGGCATGTTTACCAATATAATTTGGGCTAAAATCTAAATAATAATGCCTGTGAACTGAATATATAAGCACCAATAGATAAATAAATAAACAATAGCTATTATTATTAGTATCTGGTACCTGTGACTGTCCATCCCTGATCTTTCAGACATTGCCTGTTCATAAACTGTTATCTTTCCTTTTATAGGATGCAGAAAGAGATCTGGGAATTATGGGAATTTTGCAATTACCCTAATGGTGATGAAGAGGGAGGGGTCCTGCACTAAGGTAGGAAAACAATGGCTTCCAAACAAGTAGAGCTTTTCATTCTAAAACAGCCGGACAGTCTGAGATTTCATTGCCACCGTCATTCTTCAAAAACCCCATCAAGGAACAGAGCAGATCTGGTGACTATTTCATAGATGCCTTCAAACCACCCAAAGAGAAGCTATTAGGCAGGGAGCTCTCGAAAGTTGCTGAAGGTGTGAAGCTGACAGAATGATCCCTTCTGGGATATGAAGAGGAATGAAGCTTTCAGCACACTGTAAAAATGGGCATCTGTCACTAACAATTTGGGATCAGCAGACTGGCTCATCAGTACAGATTTGGCATGTGTGTTGGGCTCAGATGGGGTTGAACTTGCTTAGAAAGTACAGAAAATCCAGGCCTTGTGTTCACAATCAAGCTCCTTATGGCTCAGTATTATAATGTACATGGGAAGGGACAACTCACAGGCAGCCAAAGGGTGAACTGAGAAAGGGCTTGATTGACGAAAACATAAAACCACAAAAGGTAAAACCAAGGAACTGAGAACATCTAAAGGGGAAAGCTAGCCTAATACCAAAACACTGAAAACACTGCGAACAATACAGATGACACCAATGACCCGGCTGGGGAGCCCAAGCGAAGCAGATGCTTGTATATTACATGGAACGAAGGAGAAATGAGATGCAGGTGACAACAATAGACAGCAGTGACCTCTGCTGGCCATATAGGAAAATGACAGAAAGATCCTGATAGTCATGCTTTATTCTACATTTATGTTTAATTGTATTTTAAAATGTAATGAATTTCTGAAAAAATAAAAAGATAACAAATATTGGATATTTAGTTACATCTGCTCAGTTAATAGGAGATGTCTGGTGTGAATATAACAACAGGTGGCATGACACAGACCCCTGACTGAAACATATGACTCTGCCAGTGCCACCAAGTCTATGTCAGCATTAGAGAAAGTACTGATACACCATTTTTAAGGCTTTCAGTCAGAATTATGAATAGCCTGGCACTCCTAACTATCTGTGGGAAACATCCCTGTCTGTATGTCTCTATCCTTAAATGCAAGGCTGCACACTGGTTAGTACCAGTCACCTCCATTCTTCCCTCGTACTTTCAGGTTCTCCAGGGTTGGGTGTAGACTTTACATCTTCTCTTAATGTCATGCAGGTTTCTTCCCACAGTCTGAAAGCATGAAGCAGGCAAAGTGGTGACTCTGGATTGGTGTGTGTCTCCATCCAGTAATGGACTAGCATCCCAGCAAGGATGTAAAGCAGCTATAAAAAATCTTCTGATGAATGAATAATTATGAACAATTTTCTTATGACTTCCAACAAATCTGTACCATTTCCTGTACTCAACATTCTTATTATAAATACCCGCCAAATTGTTGTTGAGCTTGTACACTACATGCAGAATATGGCCTCCTTGTACTACAGACAGCAATAATGCTTGGGACCCCAACCATTGTGGATAAACTACATTTATCTCTGGCTGCCAAAAACCAGCAATGATCCAGTGTTTGACAGTATATAGTAGTACCAGTTAATCACTGTTCCACACTTAGAATTTCTACAATAGTAAACCCTGACTGGACCTCACACAACAGGAACAAATGAACAATCAGACATTAGGCATGCAGAAGACCTACAGGCCTTTACGAAGCCAACTTAAAGGAGCAAACTACTTATTAGATACAAAATGATGTAATTTTCCTGGTGTCGGCCATGTGTGCCAGACCTTGTCATGTATCTTCTTTAATTAAGCACCAATAATGATGAGATTCTCTTGACACTCATTGCCTACAGACCCTATGGGTGATATAAGAGCTTCAAGTTCATAAACATGTTAATCAGTCCATTAGGTTATTAGTCCATCATATTCCCTCCATCCCCTGGAAACCAATTTAAAATCATTTGCCCAGGAGACCAAAAAGACAAGGCACACAAATGAAGTCCTCTGTGGATCTGGCCGGGAGGATGGAGTGAGCTAACCTTGGTGGACATCGGGGAGACCCTGTAATGTAATGACCTCCCTTCTGACATGACTGTGGCTTTGAGTATCAGTGACTCGAAGGAGAAGCTGTCAGAGTTCTCACAGGTCAGGAAGTGGCAGATGGACTGAAGGTGAAGGCCTGAGTTTCTGGGCTGAAATCAATACTTTATACGTAATGAAACAGAACTTTTTACACCCACACTGTTTAATAATGCCCTGTCAGACCTGATTTTAGATTTTGTGCTGTTTAAAAGGTTGGAATGTTGCCCGTCTGGGAGATACCCCTCCACGCAGTTCAGCATCAGAAAGCAGAACATCTTGGAATGGGTAAGAAGGGGCAGCAGTTCCATGCAATGGTGCCCAGTGAAATGCGAGTGGAATCATTAGAAGTAGAGAAATAGTGTAGGCTCCAGCTGGGCCAAGGCCATCCAGATAAATCTAAGAACTGACTGACAAGTGAGTGCAATAGGCCAGAAAGTCTTGTCATGTGATGCAACCTCAACCCTGCAGGGGGAGGCAGTGATACCATTTCTGAAACAAGGCAGAAAGCAGGCAGGGCTCAGCATCACCCAAAGGCAAAGGCAGACATTTGAGTGTGATTTAGATAACTGTGTACTTCAGGTTGTAGTCTTTCATTTTTAATCCCTGCAATTTACAATGGTGATAAAAACTATATTAATATAACACTGACAGGTGCAGAATTATACAGGGGGGATGTGTCTGCACGCGTGCTGAAGGATCTGTATATGAAACATTTATTTCCATTGCTGGAGGCTGGAAAGCAGGTAATGAAGCCCATGTGACAGTGACAGTGTGACAGTCACCCATGTGACAGTGAGCTGGGTAATGACTCCCTCGGAGCGTAAGAGAAGATGGAGTGAAGGAGACAAAATCAGGGTTAAATCTGATTCTCCAGCAGTGGAAGGTTTTCATCAGTTTTATTATACTGATTAAAAACAGGGATATAGAACTAAGAGATAAGAATCTTCACATGTATTAGCTGCACTTTTATTGGTCAGTAAATGAAGATAGAATAAAAGTAGACCTTCACAGGAAGTACACATGACTTCAGAAAGGCAGAGGGAGATGTTTGGCTTTAAAAATCCGATTCCAACTTGAAGGGTTCTTGTGAACCATTAAAACTTTATGGTGTTACCTTTCACATACCTCAAGACCTCATTTCGGACCTTATTCAGTTTCAGGCCATATATGAGGGGATTGAAGAGAGGAGGTACAATCTGAAACTCTAACGCCAGGAAGTGGCGTAAGCCCTGTGGAAAATCTCTGGATCCGTACCTACTGTACATTGTATCAAACAGCAAAGCCACAAACACGTTGATCAATGACAGTAAATGTGGAGTACACGTCTGGGCGAATTTACTGCGAATCTCTGCTGACTTTAAGCTGGTTTTGAACAGTTTAACATATGAAAAAAGAATGAAGAACAAATGTCCCAAATATGTAACTAACCCCGAATACCCTAACACATCACTTGCTAAATTTGAAGTGCAAGTCATTTTAACAATAGCCCAGTTTTCACAGTAGAGCTTCTCAATGTGTGATCCACACAGAGTCATACCGGAGCTCAGGACAATTATAACAAGCATAATAAAAATAGGAAGAAGCCATGAAAATGCCGTCAGTTTAAAGACGGTCCCCCCCGTCATGACTGTGTGATACTCCAACGGCCTGCATATGGCCACAGACCTGTCATAAGACATCACTGTTAACGTGGAAAAGTCACACAGGACACCAGAGTAAATCACAAACACCTGAACAAAGCATCCTGACCGTGAGATTTCTTGGGTGTCAGAGAGCAGATCATACTGGAACTTGGGGTAGAATCCTTAGGTCCCATACAGTCCGTTGGCACAGAGGTTACACAGAAACACGTACATGGGCTCGTGGAGCGGCTTCCTCAGGGCGACTGTGACAATTATTATCAGGTTTACAGCGATGATGACAAGGTAGTAAAGAAACGTTATGCAGAAGAAAACATATCTGCTTTCCCAGCTGGCGTTGATCCCAGACAGAGTAAACACTGTAGAGTTGGGCAGGTCCTCCAGTGCCACTGATGTGTTATGTTTCATGCAGAATATATGATTCACTGATGATTGCAGCCATCAAAATCAGGGAACCGGCATCTGAACCTGCTGTGGGTGGGTTTACAGTCGTTCTGGGGTAACATAACGAACAAAAACGACAAAGCAAATAACCTCAGGAGACCATAGAAAGTCAGCCTCAGCCCTGCACATGCATGTTTCTAGAAAGTACCCTTAGTATCAGAACACTGTTGCCCCCCACACACACTCTGTATATGTGTGCCTTCAGTTTGTATTTTTACTCCATGTTGCTTGGGCTTTCTCTGGCTTCTCCGGTGTCCTGCACCAGTCAATCTGTTCATTAACTCCAAATGACCATGCCATGTGATCGAGACCAGCACCAAATGCAGGGTGTGTGTCACTCTGTGAGTCCACATGCTAGCATGACCATTAGCAAGATGCATAATTAGAATATGGATTGATTTATGAATCTACTGACATAAACTACATTTTTTAAAACAAAATATTATCTCCAAACAATTTTGAAACTATATATAATATATATACATTCACATATGTACGCATATGCTTTTTTCTTTTAAAATGAAATCACATAGATTTACATACATGCATATTCTCAAATAATGCACTATACTTAGAATTGTTTTCTATTCCAAGAAACATTCAGCTGCAATTTACTGAATTATATGTTTACCAGATTCTTGTTTTACTGCTTTCACTCAGCAGCACAACAGCAGTCCTGTGTCCCCCCATTTCCCCACCAGAATGGTCCACATGGTTCCACTGATGCACTTATTGTTCTTGGTGGACAGCTACAGTAACATGTTAAACCATACTAAATCATACTATGGCTTAGGACAGTGTTACAGATGGTCTCCCTCCCTCTTGCATGTACATATACAGTAGAACATAAAGTAAAGAACACTCAGTGATCTGTTATCTGCTGCCAAACATTCACACCTTGGTGCTCATTCTTACTCCTTCTTATAGAATATGGACATGACACAGGTATTTATGAGAATTACACAATCGGTGTAATGAATACTTTTGGGGGGTGGGTGTTACGTCTCCAGGGCACACAACTTAATTTTACCACCATAAAATAATTCCTCATATGCAAATTGACCTCTTACAGTAATATATGTTGATAACATTGATTCTGAATCATCCATGGAATTGATTTACAGCTCTATTAGGACATCATCAGCTCTATCTTTCAAATAAACTGTTTCTCATAAGGAAAAAAAAGAAGCAGACATTTAACACGGAACTAAGTTGTTAGAGCGGAGCTTCTTCTGTATTCAGCACCCCCAAAATGAATAAAAGCACCCCAAAGATTTCTTAGGAATTCTAACTTTTTTTGAAAGTCCATGCTGTTTATGTGAGACAGTATTAAAATATGAAAAATCATTCAGATGTAACATTTTAATAACTAGTATAGATACCCCCCCCCCCCCAGCCCCGAAAAATGGTTCGTTCCAGCTTCACTCTCCGCTACTCTGACTGGCTTCAGCG
>JAABNY020000035.1:4897382-4912907 GCA_015164015.2 Brevimyrus niger
ACACTGCAAAAAATGTTCAGGAATGATTTGAGGAACATAAGGAGTTGATGGACTTGACCTCCAAATTCCATAGATCTGAATCCAACTGAGTATCTCTGCAATGTACTGAACAAACAAGTCTGATCCATGGAGGCCCTACCTCATAATTTATAGGACTTAAAGGATCTTCTTCTAATTTCTTGGTGCCAGATACCACAGGGCACCTTCACATGTCTTGTGGAATCCAGGCCTCAGTTGATTTGTGCTCTTTAGTGGAACAATGAATTTCATCTTGTTGTTGATTATAACCAGTTTTTATTTGCCCTTTTTCCAACCCCTTGTCCTGAGCAGGCTCACAGGAGGGCATCCCAGGCTAGTTAGGGTGCATAACAGGGGTACACCCTGGATGGCATGCCAGTCCCGTCCTACAGCCTACATGAAAGGGCAGTTCAGATTCACCAATTAGTACAGGCTAGAGTTTAGCACTGAGTCACTTTAGTCATTAGTCATTCCTTATGAGATGTATTTAGCTTAGTTAGGTATATTTGGCATTCTAGTGTCTACTGTATCAATTCTACACAACATATCTAGATACAATATACATTTAAACATAATTTTTTGGTTTCGGCCTGATCAACAAGGCCTTGACTTCCACTCCATCTGCCACATCCTAACCTGTGAGAAAATGGTCTACCAGCTTCTCCTCAGGGTCACTGAAGGGGGGTCATTACATTACAGGGTCTCCCTGAGGTCCACCAAGGTTAGCTCATTCCATCCTCCCAGCCAGACCCACAAAGGACTTCATTTGTGTGTCTTTTCCTTTTGGTCTCCTGGGTAAATGGTTTTAAATTGGTTTCCGGGGGATGGAAGAAATATGACGGACTAATGACCTAATGGCTAATGGCTAATGGTCTGATAAACATGTTTATGAACTTGAAGCTCTCACATCACCCACAGGGTTTGTAGGCCATGGGTGTCAAGAGAATCTCATTGTTATTGGTGCTTAATTAAAGACGATACATGACAAGGTCAGGCACACATGGCCGACACCTGAAAAATTACATCATTTTGTGTCTAATGGTTTGTTCATTTATGATGGTTTCACAAAGGCCTTTACTGTAGTTCTTGTACATGACTAATAGATGGTTTGAATGGTTCACTGCATAAAGACCTGTAGGTCTTGTGCATGTGTATTGAGGCCTCTTGCAATATCATACAATTAGTAACAGTCAATAACATGAAGAACACACTGTTGTGTTGGTCCCCATGGGTCTTGCGACTTTGATGAAAGTGGCCTTAACTTAGCAGTCGTGGGTTGCAGATAAGGTAATCCTCGTTCCAGATCATTGCTGAGTTAAAGGAGGCTCTGATTGGGGCCCTTGAGAGACGGAGTGAGGAGTCTGAGTGACTGGGATTGTAAATAGACCAGACAAAAATTATGATCCAGGCCTTTGTGACCTCTTAGGCACAGCCATCAGCAGTTTGTCTGTCTGCAAGGAGAGAATGTCGACCTCAGCAAGAGATTTACTTACCTTGGCAACAACATTCATGAAGTCAGTAGACGGAGAATGGCGGGGGGGCATGAGGCCACTGGAAAGGGGTGTCTGGTGCTCCCCATATCTTTGCAGGAGGATGAAGGTCCAAGTCTTTGGTGTCCTGGTGGGCTGTGAGTGACTCAGCAGGTTAAGTTTGAGCTGAAGGTTGCTGGTTCGAGGTCACAGCACAGGGTCAACTAAGATGCAGTGCCTTCTGCTCAGGGTAGGGCTTGAACCAACAGTCTTCTGATTATAAGCCCAGAGACTCACCAAACTACTCATTACCCCCATTTGAGACTGATCTGAATTTACGGATCTGTGGCGATTTCCGAACAATATTTCGCCTGGATCCGGTTCAGACTCATCTGAGTGCATATAGTTTTATTTGCATAATTATTAAACAGGGGAACTCAGCTTTGTAAGGAACTGGATTGACTGATAGCAATTATATAATACTTACATATCTCATTCTCAAATGTAAAAAACAACATGTGCAGTGAGACTAGTGCTAATACCACCTGAATAAGATTGATAAATCAGCTTCAAAAATTATCTTCAATTTCAGACTGTTGATAATGTGCAATTCTGTAGTACGATAATAATATCTAAGGGTGACATCACCATCTTACTAAGATCATGTGACAAGGTTGTCATCAACACTTAAAAAATGAGGCATTCAGAGCAGAGCTCACACAACAAGCCTGGTCTGACTCAGAAGCAGACGACCTGGCAATATTATTCTCTTCTAAGCAGGTACTAGTCTTTTATTATATGTTTACTTCTTAGAAAATCCTTTGCAAAAATGTCTCTCAATGGTTAAACAACCAAATCATATATGCTAAGTAGCATTGCATGTATAATACTTTACAGGAATTGAATATGTATTACTGTGTTACATTGATGATTTTAATTTGTTCAACAGACTAATAAAAAAGATTTTCTTTCCATTACAGAGTTCCTAACAAAATCTGAAAGCCATGGACAATATGTCAGAAGTGACGTCCTTCATTCTAACAGGCTACTTCGAAATGGAGGATCTGAAGTACCTGTATTTCACAGTCTTCTTTCTATTGTACATCATGACGGTTTTTGCGAATGTCCTTCTCATCTGTGTGATCTGTGCTGAGAGGAGTCTGCACGATCCCATGTACATTTTTCTGTCCACCTTGGCAGTGAATGGGATATACGGCAGCACGTCTTTAGTGCCCTCTATTCTGGGACAGCTGATGTCCCCCTCGCACATCGTGTCTCTGCGCTGCTGCCTTGCCCAAATTTACTCTTTACACACATACGTCATCGCAGAGTTTTCAGTGTTGGCAGTGATGAGCTATGACAGATACATTGCGATCTGCTACCCTTTACATTACCACATCCTCATGTCTCCCCGCAAGGTGTGCATACTGGTTGTCCTCTCCTGGATTTACCCCTTCATCGCTTTTGGCATCTACTTCATATTCACCACAAAGCTCACCTTCTGCAGAAACCTCATACCTAAAGTTCACTGCATGAACTTTGAGTTAGTCAGACTGTCTTGTTTCAGCACCTACGTTCACAGCGTCGTCGGCCTTGTGGTTACAGTTTTCTATCTCGTTCCCCAGATCCTGATGATGCTCTTTTCATATGTGCACATATTCAGGATTTGCCTGAAAGCCTCCAAGGAATCCCGAGCCAAAGCTGCTCAAACATGCACGCCTCACCTGATCGCTGCCGTCAATTTTTCTGTGGGCTGCTTTTTTGAAGTCATCCAAAGCCGGTTCGACTCGAACCGCCTTTCCTTTGAGTCGCGCCTCTTTCTGTCCCTTTACTACCTAACATTTCCCCCCTTGCTAAATCCTCTTATATATGGTATAAGTGTTCATGCCATTAGAGTCCAAGCCATTAAATATATTTGCTGTAAGAAGTGAATGGAAACAATCAAATAAAGTTTTGCTTTGTGTGTTGATGTTTGTAGTTACATGTAATGGAAGATTTAACAATAAGGTCAAAACTCCTCCAACTGAAATCCTAGTTTAAAATAGGTCTGGTTACGTCAATACAGTCACATTACTGTTAGATACCTGGGATATTCATGACAGAATTGCAGTGGTAGGGCAGCATATTTGTATAATATTTACTTTAGTTTTACATTTTTCACCCACAGTTTTCATAAATGTCCTGCATGACTTTCTCTGTCGATTCATCCAAATGTCTCACTAAGCTGCCCAAAATCAAGAAGGGTCTTAAAACATATATGGCTTGATAATATGCATGAAATATTCAGGTGATCTGCCAAAGTGCCTCTTGGGGATTTCCTATAAGATTTTGATACTCGATTCAGACTGCAGATGGGTTTTGGTGCTATAGTCCTGGTCCCGTCTATGTCCCTATTCCTCATCCCGTCTATGTCCCTATTCCTCGTCCCGTCTATGTGCCCTTGCAAGCACTGCAGCAGATGGATTCTGCCTCGCAGATGGAAGCTCATTCTGGTTCCCATGTGATGTCGCACTGGGACTGACTGTTAACTGTGGGATTCCCCCTAACTGGAAGTAATTACTTTCATGCACATCTGCCGTTGCTTCTAAACCCTGCTGACCCATTCTGTTCTTCATTCCAAAGCAAAGAATAAGGTTCATTTCGGCAAAGGCACTACTGTGATCTGGCTAAATGGAGTGATGAGGCTTTAAATGGCTTGGAAGCTGTTGCTGAAATAAAGTCTTTATAACAGACTTGCTTCATATGGATCATAAAAGTGCAGTGAATATCTGAAAACAAAATGTGGATGACATCATATGTAGGTTTGGTTTATAGGATGATGATAGGATGATGTAGACAGTGACACTGAGCTCACAGCCGCTGCTGTGCCCATGTGCCTCACATACAGGCCTCTGTAGTTTCTGGCTCCCTCTTAACTCCCCCTTCTGTCTTTTAAGCTTCATACTCTCATCTACTTGGGCCTTCTTTCTGTTTTTATGTTCATTTATTTATTCCATCATTTTATAATGCAGGGATCAAAACTGGCAGGTTTATACAGCTTTAAAAAGCTCTTAAAGGCTAAAAAAAATTAATAACAATTATTTTCTCTATTGATGGCAAAATGTTCAGCTAACGGCCCACATGTGTTTTTAAATAAAGACGTTGAGTACATACAGTGAGTTTATGAAGCTCGTTGGCACACTGGCTGCACCAGCTTATCCAGCTCAGACTGTGGCCGAATGTTCCCCAGATATCAGCTTCATGGGGGTACAGGTTAAATTCAGTCATTATGAGGAAATAAAGGATTTTACCATTTGGGGGGGCTGAGACCCCTAAAGAAATGCCCACACAAAATGAATGGCTTTTTATTTATTAAACCACGTCTTTATTATCATTATGTTATAATTACATATATACACATATATGTGTATAACGGCTATTTAGAATATATTTTACAGTTGTGAATCAAAGGCAATGCCTCTGTTATTTGTCAAAATAACAAAATCTGAGACACTTATTTGCAGATTGTAAAAATAAATATGTAACATAACTTTAAAATAAAATTAAAAAACAGCATTATTTATATAAGTCCTGTCTAAATCCCACGCTCTGTTATTGAGTATGGTTGCATATCTGCTGTTTGGTCTTGCCTATTGTTCTGGTCATGCAGGTAACGTCATGTTGAATGATTTAGCAACATATATAATATATATGACATATGGATAAGAGAACGAAAGAAAGCTTTTGTCTTATCAATCACTCTCTCTCCAGTGCTGGTTTATATTGTTCAGCAGCCAAAATGCTCCCAAACTGCCAATTATGACTGGCTGTAACCATCCCTCAACCAACTCACAGCCACAATTAGCTATAAGAGAAATGCATCTACTGGCAGTTACTTTCATGAGCTTCTTGTTCAGTGAGTCTCCCAGCTCAGTTTTAGGTGCATGTGAGCCCACCGTGATGTAAGGATCTTCAGCAGATGTATGGACATGGAGTGCCCATGTGTTCACACTCGTGGGGGGGAGCTCACCATATTGTGGCTGCCAAGTGCTTAATTTGGGGGTTCATGAAGAACTGGGGGGGGTCAGGAAGCTGCCAAATGACTTATTGGTATATATAGCAGCACATAAATGAACTCCTTTATACATTACATACATTGTGAACACATTGTCATTGTCGTTTTACACCCTTAAAAATAATCTACATTCATTCACCTGTTACCAACAAACCAGTAAAGTCACTAGGATACTGTGTGAAGATCTGCATTACAATATGAATTAATAAAACAGTTAAACCGCAGAAAATGCTCAATAATGGTTAGTATAGCAGTTAGCACAATTAAGAGACCATAAGCTGAACTGCGTGGGAAAGCCTTTGTGGACATGTTTGGTGATGATCTCCCCCTAACTTGAGGGTGGCTTTGTGGCCTTCAGTGGCTTTGATCCCCAGAGGGTGATAAATGTGTGACAGAGGCAGGGCAGCTGTAAGGGATGTCCCCAAGCAGCGTGCAGCAAGAGGCAGCCAGTGGCTGATTGGATAATCCATCCTGCTGGGTTCCTGCCATCTGAATGCTCAGCCTCCCCCAAGAAATCAAACACACCCAATGGGGCCCAAAACATTCCAGTTTCCGTCCAGTGCTTTTCTTTATTCAACATGCAAAGGTGGATTTAACTTCAACAGTATCTACCAAGACTGTAAAAAGATTCCTCCTTCTCAGTATTTTCATGATGCACCGCCTGATCTCTTTTGTTCTGATCCCATATATTACTGGATGCAGAACAGGGGGAATCAGAATAAAATGTAGGGACATGAATATGTTGACCTCGCTCGAAACATACATATTGGCTCGATTATAAATGACAGAAAACAGTGTTGCTAACGAGAAATTTATAAACACGACTAAATGAGGCGTACAAGTGCTTAAAGCTTTCTGCTGGGCATCTCTGGAGGTCTTCCAGCTGACCTTTAGTATCTGTATGTAGGAGATCACCACACAAATCAGAGGAAGCACAGCAAGACTCAGAACGATAAATATTCCAAAAATGTTGTCCAGGTTACTTTTCACACAGGACAGATTGACAATTGCGAGATTGTCACAAAACAGCTTGGTAATGGTATGTTTACATAACGGAAGCCTTGATGTCAAGTAGACTTGGGCTGATAATGAGAAGATGGGAAAGGAATATGTGACGAGGAGTAGCTGTTTTACCTTGGCAGGAGTCATTATGGCATGATAGAGCAACGGCTTGCATATGGAGACATAACGGTCATAAGCCATTACTGCTAAAATCACATAGGCAGATGTTCCGTAGAAGTTGACAAAGAACACCTGAATCAGACACCCATAGTAGGAGGTTCCCTGGACACCTGACAACAGATGGACCATGATCTTTGGGCAAACACTAGAACTCCCAATGACGCCGTTCACTGCCAAGTTGAAGAGAAACACGTACATGGGCTTGTGGAGGCTGGATTCCAAGTAGATGACCAGGGCGAGAAACATGTTCGCACATATTGAGAAAAGGTAGATCAGAAAGAGCAAAGTGGAGAGCATGTAATTCAGGGGGCCCGGAGGTCCGTACACCGTGAAGGTCAAGGTGATGTTTGAAGAGGTTGGATTCATTCTGCTAGGGAGGCAAAACAGGTCAACATAAATATGTCACATTTGTAAAAGAAAACATCTGATGTAATTATATATGCATCTGCGCTTCCTTCAATCCCATATTCACTTACTATTTACCTGATGGTAATACAGATAGTGATCTTTCAGAAGCAAAGAAAGAAGCTGAAGTTGACTGCCATGTAGTCTTAGCCACACCCCAGGTCTCCTTACCTGCTCTCAGTCTACATGCTAATATGGCCCATTAAGTTGTTGACAGACTGCCCCAGCCTTGTCCTCCCCAATGCCAAAGGAGCGTTTATATTAACCTTTGTCAGCTGGAGAAAACTCCCTGCTGGCTTAATTACTTCTTGTTTTTTTATTACCTTTTAAGTCAGGTGACCCCTGTCATGATTTCTGAATTTTGGGCCATATATTTTGGCTACTAGACTAGACATGATGCTCTTTAGAAAATGGCCTATAATGCTGGGCAGCCTGTGTGAGGTTGGTAGCCAGATTTCTGCTAAAAAAATACATGTGAGATGCCTGACTGGATCAGGAATTAGAGACTGATGTTTGTTCTTATGAACATGAGTATTGGCTCTCTTGTAAATATTCAGCCAAAAAGCTTTCTGGCCAATATGCAAAACTGATGAGCCCAACAACGGGAAAGATGGACTCTTCCTTAAAACTCTTCCTCAATCATCTCCATATGTGTTTTTCACATATAAGATCATAATTAAGAATAGATTAACAAACCTGAACAAAGATCATACATTTAAAGATAATTTTCATTCATTCTGTGTAAATGTAATCTTTTGTAAAGCCTGTGATGGGAGGACATACATCATGTGAGGTGGATGGATGGATGGATGGATGGATGGATGGATGGATGGATGAATGGATGGATGGATGATGGATGGGTGGATAGTCATACTGAGCTTTCCACTAAATTTGTGAATTAATGTAAATCATAATATTACTTGAATTCTATGTTTAACCCTAATTAAATACTTTAGTGTACCATTGTATGTTTGCTGCCGTAGAGGCTAAACAGAATCCTGTTTACTGTGACTGAAATGGGTCTCCAAGGTGGCCTTATTAAAATATGTTCCTGTCATTCTTGTTTCTTTTCAGTAGCATTACAAATAAAAATATTATCAGCCAGAATAAAAGGCCTATCGGTGGACTCTCCAGAGGCAGCTGAGGACTAACTACCCTCCTCACTGGTCTCAGGGGCACCATGCCGGGGTCATGGGGTGGCCTGAGCGCTGGAGAAACGCATGGAGACTATTCAGTGCAGAGTGTAGGTCCCTGTGGGTTTCTGCTCTCTATTGCATCATAGCAGATAGCAGGGGATGCATCAGCATATGTTGTTAAAGTCTTATTACACTGTATGCGCTATATGCTTCTGTGAAGATTCAGCATCTTCCCGAAAAGTTAAAGATTAATATTTCAAAGAGTGCATGTATGTTCCTCTAGCCTGTTGGTTACACTGGATTCTCTTATGCCAGTCTGGGTCCAATAGCAATCTTGTCATATCCATGGTTTGTGTTACATGCCTATATTATACAGTAGATGTGCGTTTTGGTTTCCTCTGACACTTCACTGTCACTCTCATGATTGTGTCATTTGGGTCCTGCAGTATAAATCTGACGGGCCTTTAATTTGGCCACCTTAGCAATGGAGTTGGAAGCCCCATAGCTGACGTCTGCTGTGGGTTCGAGGGTAATCTGTGCACCAGTTCAGCAACAGGGCCTTCGTGAGCCTTAGCACTAAATGGCTGACCCTACGCCTTAACCCCAAAGCTTCACTGTCCTACAAATATGTTGACATATATGTAAGAAAAGGTATGCAGAAACTATCTATCCATCCATTTTCTGTAACCGCTTGTTCTAGGAAGAGTCAGGGGGTCCAGAGCCTATCCTGGAGACTGTGGGCATGAGGCAGGGAAGAACCCAAGATGGTGCGCCAACCCATCACAGGGCACAGTCACACACAACCCACTCACACATGCACACCTACAGGCAATTTGGTAACTCCAGTTAACCTCGGCATGTTTTTTGGTCTGTGGGGGGGAGAACCAGAGTACCCAGTGGAAACCCCATGAGAACACGTGGAGAACATGCAAACTCCACACACATAGAACCCAGGCGGAGGCTCAAACCCTGGTTCCAGAAGCATCATTTCATTCCTTTGACCTGTAGCTGTAGCCGGCTATTCGATGTTTTGTGTCTGTTACAGATGGGGGAGGGCCACATGAATTATACAGTACTCCAGCTATACTCCAGCAGCAGACCAAGTGTGGAGGAAGTGCATGAAGTATTTAGTACTCACCCGCACATTGTAACCACAGAAATGGATGGCTGAGAGCATATTACTTAGATGATATGAAAACCTATATTTATTTAAAAATTGTACCTATAAATCCAACAAAAAGTGATATAACAATTAATTTGATGAAAAATGTAAAAGTTTCCTGCTTCTTATGCTCAAGGTTGGGGGGGGGGGGTTCAGCCAATACATTAGACACTCATGATCACCATTTGTACTGCAGAGAACCTGGAGCAGACCAAGGTCTGTGTTTCTCTATGATACTTCTATGCCCTTCAAGTCCAGCCTGTATCTGTCCCAACCTTTGGGGTCATATATCAGGTGAAAATGAGAATTAAGATTTTCATTCTATTGTGAGGCAACAGTGAAGATAACCTCCCATCCAGCCGTCAACAGTGAAGGGTTAAATCAGGACCTCAGTCAGAATTCCTTCACCTTTTCATCTACATATCTTTTAATTTCACCTAATACTCCCTTGTACAACTTTTCATATAAGTATAACGTGAAAGAAATGGGAGCTGTAGTTCATAGTTACAAAAGTATTCTTTTAATTAAACACTCAGTTGAATACAAGTTTGTATCAAAATCATTTTAAAGTCATATTCTTTCCAACAAAAACAACACTGCTGAAATTATTTTTAATATGTAGTTTCTAAAGATACATATATTCGAACAATTTGCTTTATGGAAGTCCGTTTAAGTACAGCAACATGAGTTCTTTAGACGAGTCTAAAAAGCCACGAGGATTCAATCATAAGGTTGTACCGCCACCTTGTGTCCATATGTCCACATTACACATATTAATTAGTTTATGTCTTAGTTACAAAGATTAATAGATATTTTTATGTTTATATGGTGTTCATAAACTGTGTAATTCGGTCCAACATATTTATTACATGGTGTTAAATCATTCATGAAACAGAAAACGACCCAGGTTTGCTGTATGCGGTCAGATGCTCTTGAGTAAAAGGCTTGCTTTGACTGCGTATTGTAACAATACATTATACTGATACTTGCGGTCAAACATTCGATAACATTGCAATTAGTATGCAGATAAGCGGTAAAGAGAAAAAAAAGGTCAAGGTATATTTGCCAAAAGACACGTTTATCCTGAAATTCCAATATGCTTCACTTGTGAAAATGTATTACTGTTAAAAACTATTTGGCCACCAGATGTCACTGCGATCCGATTTTCGAAGATCTTTTCCTGAATTGTTGCAAACATACTCATTGCTCATTTAGTCAGGTTCACCTTGCTATTACTAGGTTAGACCTTCAGAACTACCTTGATTCTTCATGGCACAGATTTAACAATCTGGCGAAAACATTTCTCAGAGACCCATGGTCCATGGTGATTTAGTGCATTGTGATTTAGTTGGTGATCTAGTTGACATGATAGCATCAAGCAGTTGCTCCAGATTTGTTTGGCTGCACCTTAATGATGTAGATCTCCTGTTCGGCCATAGGTGCTGAAATCTGGATTGGAAGATTGGATTGAAATCTGGTGAATTTGGTAGCCATTTGAGTGCAGTGCCCTCATTGTCATGTTCGAGAAATGCTTGATGAGTTTTGTGACACGGCACATTATTTTGCAGTAAGTAAATTAGATACTAGATAAGCTGTAGTCATAAAGAAATGGACATGGTTAGCAGCAATACTAAAGTAGGTTATGGCTTTTAAATTATGCTCAGTCACTATTAAGGCCACCAAAATGTGCCAAGAAAATGTCCCTCACATCATTCCACCATCACCACCAGCCCAAATTGTTGCTACGAAGCAGGATGGATCCTCGTTTTTACACCAATATTTGACCCTATACCATCTGAATGACCCAGTAGAACCTGAGTCTCACCTGACCAGGCAACATTTTTCCCATCATCCATTGTATAGTTTTGCTGAGCCCTGTTTTTAGTGGTTATTTCAGATTCTGTTGTCTTTCTATCACCTTGAACCAGTCTATATACATATATTAATGCCCAAACCTATCAAGCAAATGGGTAACACAAAACTAGGCATTGAGTGCTGTGAGGAGACAAACGGGGAGTTTAGCCACATACAGTTAGGCTCTACCTAATAATTCAGCAATTAAATATAATACAGGAGAACTGCAGTATATGAGTACTCTGGTGGTTATATAAAAGGCCTATAAAAAAAGGCAACATAGAGCCTTAAGTAAATTCGAAATGTGATCTTTAATACGAAATACTATTGGTTTGTTATTTGTTTATTACTATAAGGTGGGTAAATGGTATGGGAATTTCGACATAAAGGAAAATTGTCTTGCTAGTTAAGGGTTTGTGGAACAGATTACTATCGTTAGTCAAGAACGGTCTGGACAACCATTTGCATGTTTTTTCTGTTTGTGACCTATGGATGGCAGCAAAGATCTATGTTTTTTTCACACAGTTTCTCAGTCTAGTGCAGGGTCTAGTGGCCCAGCACGTGATTCAATAATATACAGGATGGGTGGCAACTCTAACCCCTTGTGGCAGGCCAAGGAACCACTAGCCTACAGGCAGGTTCATTTATGTACCATGTTAACCAACACAAAGGTCTACCTTGCAGATTAATAATAGAAAAAATACAATTCAGATAAAGAGAGAATAAAAAGTTTAAATACTGCAAGTTAAACACATCTAGGCTAGTCAAAAGCTGTTCAAACAGCTACATTTTACAGTTTTTTTCGATTGTCGCCTTTCTCAAATGACAAGTAACGTTTGCAAAACAAGAAATGTAATCCCCAGACCATGATGTCACTAGTGCACAGCAGAATATAATTTCTCATTGCTTCACACAAGTTGCAAATGTTTTTGTGCAAATATGCAAATGATCTTGTACAATTGTCATAATTTGGCATAATTTTCAGTTGCTGTAATCTTGTTGGTCGAAATGGATTATGTAATTTATTTACTGTAATGGTGTTTTGAGATATGAATTGAACATGTGCATGTGAGTGCTTTCTCTTGCCAATGAAAAAGGATCAGCCAATGATAGCAGGGAAATGGGAAACCACTGTCATTCAGAATTGTGGGACTCAGGAGCATATTTACATTGACATTTTACACATTTTACTAAATTATATTGACATCAAAGCATTTTGACTGTCATGATTAAAATGATGCTGATTCTACGCTTCATTTTGGTGCCACTGACTAATTCATTTATATAGTTATTTGCTTTCGGTACATGAGCTAATTGTTTTTGGTGAGATATGGCCCTTCTGCCGCTAAACCATAGTGTTGAGCTATATGCACGAATTGTTTTGAGAAATGCTTTTATAGTTGTGAGAATAGGTATGTTTCCCAAAATGTGGCCATGCAATTGAGAAAAAAAACTTCTTTATAAACTGGGCAACAGGTGGAGCAGATCTGGTGTCCAAAGGGAAGCTGATTCCAGCATTGGAGAGTTTAATAGCTAAATGCCGTTTCACCCTGTTTGGTTACAACTCTGGCGGGACTAGCTGACCAACTCCTGCTGATGTAAGAGGACGGCTAGTGATCAAACATTTCAGACTTGTGGGTCTAATCCATTAAGCGACATATACAATAAGTAAAACTCTGAAATAGAATCTGGGAGCCAGTGCAACCATCTCAGAGCAACAGTCTTCCTACATTTGAAATATTGCCAATAAAATATTTTTAGCTGATTAATAACTTTTTAGCCTAGAATAATAACTTTAAAACCGTTGATGAAATACTGCTTGTATTTGGGTTTGCCGCAATGCATCTGCCCTCTGCTGGTTCAGTGTAATATTGCTGTGATCTGCATGCACCGACCGCAACCATCCGCATCCACAGGCAAATGTGATAGTAACACAAGCTGCAGCGCAGATGACCGTCCGCAGCCCGAAAGTGGAATAGTGAAGTATGAATTGGCCCTAAGAAAGAGACTGTGCACAACAAGGGTCAAGGTCACCTCTAGTTCCTGAGATCTTTTGGTGTCTGCAGGTCGCTTCCAGATCGCAGTGGTCAACCAAAAGCGCTCGTGGAAAAGAGAAGTATGAACTGGCCTTTGTCCACCATTCAAGTCTGTTGTCTAAACGCAGCTCAAAGATGCTTATAAGTCTTCACACCCCCATGTGCGGTAGGGATATGGCCTTCATAAAATCCACCACCTCTTTCTTCATCTTACAAAGGATAAGATGCAAATGGCTCATTCTGCATCAGTCCACAAAGTACTTCACTAGAACCCAATATTCATCCTCCTGAACATTAGCCAGATGCTGCACTGACACAATTTAAGTAAATAAAAGTGCAAATCTTCCATATTGAGCTTGGCCCCTTTTCTATTTGTTTTTGTTGCCAATGACCTAAATCAAACATCCGTATTATATGTTAGAGTTAGGAATGTTACAGAATTAGGAATCAAAACCCATCAGTCCTTGTGTCTCCAATAAAAAAAAAAACAGTTAAATTTCCAAAACTCCACTCCCCAGAAATTGTCCAAAAACGTATCCTGTGGACTGTGTTAGTTTTGGAAATTTGCTCTTCTGTGGATGATCTCATGAAATAGCGCCCATACCCAGAGGCCCAATAACTGGGCTTTCTCTCTCATCACATCTAATCGCATCTTTGGCCTGCTGTGGGCCTTGAGAATTACTCTGTGTTTACGTCAGTGAAAGTATATTTTTAATCAGAGGGCCTGCATCTCATCAGGGGAATATGGAGCAGTGGATTTAAGGAGCCGGGGACAGGAGCAGGTGGAGTGCTGAGTGTCAGAAGCAGAGGAAAGTCCTACCAGCCACTGACTCAGCCTGGATTCTCTGGAAGCTTCTACAAGAGATTACATCACAAATATAAAGTACTTTTACTCATTTCTACATTTATATATTTCTCAGAACTGAATAATTAATTACTATTAGAATTATCATAAAAAAAAATTAATGATTTTTAAAATTACAATTAGGAAAGTATTTTTTGTTCTGACATCTTATTCTATGTTTCAGGAGGTGAGTACTTTAGCTTTTAAAAATACAGCTTTTAACAAAGTTTTTAACAAATGATTCATTCAAATAAATATTGAAAAACAAAATGCTTTAGACACTAAAACTATAACAATTATATTAAGCATATTGTGTGAGTGACTGGTATGTGAGTGTACCCTGCGATGGGTTGACGCCCCATCCTGGGTTGTTTCCTGCCTTGTGTCCATAACCTCTGGGACCAGCTCCAAATCCCCTGGAACTCTGAACAGGACAAGCAGTTAAAGAAAAAGGATGGAAGGATGGACAGAATTCTAATCTATTTTTTCCTGGTTTTCCTGGTTATGGGGCAGTTTATGCAAACCTTGTCATATCATTTAAAAGTGTCTGAGGTTAGATAATTTCCATGCACAAATGGTAATTTTCCATTTCTAAAAGTTATAAAAATAAAATATAAAATTCTGTGTATCCAGAGATCTGTACACACATCCAGAAAGTTATGTGTTCTAATCCCCTCATGGACAAAGTAACCCTATCACCATTTGCCTTTAAGCTACAGTAAAGTGCTACAGGGCTGCTGAATGTTGACTGGCATGCTTTGGACAAGGGTAGCTGCTAAACAAATTAGACTGAGGTATATATTACATATTTTCGCATAAAATAGATTTAATAAATGTTAAGTGCTGATTTTCCAAATGCAGGTACCTCTGAAGGTTCGAGACCTTCCACCAAGATGCAAAGCCCAGACAGAAACACTACCTACACAGACTTCATCTTAGTTAGTTTCTCTGGACCTCAGGAGTGGCGACAACTGCTCTTCATCCCTTTTCTACTCATATTCTTAATTGCAGTTTCTGCAAATTTATTTCTGATGTTTATAATTCTGTCACAGAGGTCTCTGCACTCCCCCATGTGCCTCCTAATATGTGCAATGGCCTTTGTAGATCTCTCTATACCAATTTTCTTTGTTCCAAAACTGCTAGTCAGTTTACTGTACAATCTGAGACACATCTCTCTGTTGGGTTGTCTGGTACAGATGTTCTTTATCCATTTTTTTGGTGGCTTTCAGTCAACAGTTTTGCTGTGGATGGCTGTGGACCGTTATTATGCAATCTGTACTCCTCTGCGCTACAATGACTTCATGGCTTTCTCTGCTTTCCTTAAGTTCATAATTATTCCCGTGCTGAGAAATGCTGTTTTAGTTT
>JAABNY020000035.1:4925404-4939366 GCA_015164015.2 Brevimyrus niger
TATTTTTGAGTGGATTGTCTCTTTATATGTACAGTCAGTCCGGATAGAACACACCGCAAATCTGTTTAAACGTGACTCATGTATTAGTAGTCAAGTCCAATACAATGCAGAATCACATTTGTATAAGTACAGTTTTCAGTCAGTGAGAAAAGCATTCATTACACAAACTACAATGTGATACGGTCTTAGCAAGAAACAGTAGGCATACTTGCATACAAAGCAGCTATCCAATTTAATGATAGTGATGTCTGATTCATGAACGAATCCTTCTTTTGAACCAAAGTCTTTCAGTGAATCAGTTGAATTGGACTGCAAGAATATAATGTGATTTTTTTTTGTAAACTGTTATCACTGTTTTGATTTTTATTTCATTGTCATTGTGTGTAACTTTGGGAGTTGCGTTCTTGTAACCTGTAGTACTGCATTTTGCCCATAGGAGATGTATATAATATGTTTTATTAATGCATACTTATTATTTATTATTTTAAACGCATATAATTACATTAATGGCCACTGGTATCACTTTTATTATTTGTTATTTGATTAATTTTGTTCGCCGTAAGTTACTACATTTCAGAGTTGCATTCCCCTAATCCAATTTTTATGTATGTTATTTCAGAAATGCAATAGTTGTGCAGTAGCAGGCCTGACTGTATGTATATTTTATTTGTTATTTATTTACTCTGTACAGCACTTAAGTCAATGACGGTTGTTTTAAAAGTGCTTTATCAATAAAAAGTGTCCTAACGCCTTTGAAGGTCCACAGATCACCATGCATGAAGGAATCCTTTCTCATGCCATGATTCACACTGTGGCCTCCAGACTGTTCAGGCCCCTCCCCACCATGCATGTGGCCTCACATCAGGACACTGTCAGCACGTGCAGAAGGGCGGTCAGCATCACCAAGGGCCTCCGGTCACCCTATACAGCTGTGTTTCTCTCTGCTCCATTCTGGCAGAGGGCACAGAAACGTTAACATTTGAAGCACAAGATTCTACCCACAAAGCAGTACACTTCTCAACATATGCTAATTATAGATCCAAAGGCACTGCAGATGAACCTCCTCACCATTTGCAAACCACTCACTTCGCCATCTCATTGTATTAATTACAAATAAGGATACACTTCAGTTTTAAAGGCATCAAAACCGATTTTAAGAGACAAATACCCATCACACAAAGTAAACAAATTTGCATTGCTATTAGTAATAGGGTTGTGTGTCAACTTTGAGTTGTGTACAGGGAGTTTTTTAGCCACAGCAATCAATGGGGAGATAATTGAAGCTACAGAAAGTCCTAGGGGACCAATGACTGATCTGCTATGTACCCTATAAATCCACCATACTTGCAGTGAGGGTAGACTAGAATAGACCAGACACTCTAGCTGGTTAACTTAATACTGAGCTTTAAAGTGTTATTCTGCGGAAACAACAGGAGGGAAAATAAAGCGGAAGTCAAGCAGGTATAGATTTCGGTCATAAAGACCTTAATGATAACAAAGAGGGTAAAGAATCTTGAGGTTGTCTACTGTGAGCCATGTTTATTTTCTTGGTATCTTTTTAAAAAAATGTTCTAAATTCAACTGCAAATAATTAGGTCTGTATGAGTCTGTAGCTAATGAAATGCTATTACTGTATTGATCTGACAAACTGTACTAACGCCTTTTCATTTTAATTGAATTTCAGGTTAGTCCAAAGTGCCATGGCTGAAGATCTACTACAAAGCAACTTCACCTACACCACGTTCATTTTTATAGGATTTCCAGAACTACAAGAATATAGACGTTTACTCTTTTTGCCATTTTTCATAATATATGTGCTGGCCCTGGCTGCCAATTCGCTGATGGTCTACGTGATTAGAAAGTGCGAGAACCTGCATAACCCCATGTACATACTGATATGCAGCTTGGCTGTTGTCAATATAGTCGTCCCCACTGTTATTGTACCTAACATGCTTTTCAGCTTCCTGTTTGACTGGAATGAAATTTCCTTAGAGGGCTGTTTAACTCAAATGTTCTTCACACACTTCTTCTCATCCCTGGAATCCACCATCCTCCTGGCTATGGCTCTGGATCGACTGGTGGCCATTTGTAATCCGCTGCACTACTGTGAAATCATTAACGCTTCCGTGCTGGTGAAACTGGTTATCTTGACACTGATACGGAGTGGCTCGATAATGTCCGCTCTTGTCGCCCTCGCCCGTCCTCTGAGGTTCTGCAGCTCAAACGTCATCAGCCACTGCTACTGTGACCACATGGCCCTCGTCAGCTTGGCATGCGGCGACAAGAGCGGCAACAATGCTATAGGACTGGCGGTGATCATCTGTTTTGTGGGCATGGACATCTCCATCATCGCCTTCTCGTACGTCAGGATCCTGAGTGTCGTCCTGCGGGCGGCAGCCGGGGAAGATCGCTGGAAGGCATTCCACACCTGCGGCACACACCTGATGGTCATGATGAGCTTCTACCTGGTGGGGAGCATCACGTTTCTGTCGCATAATCTCGGCATCCCCATCACAACAGACGTGAACACATTCTTGGGAGTTCTATACATCATTTTCCCCGCCACCATAAATCCAGTTATCTATGGTGTCCGTACCAAGGAAATTAGGAATGCAGCTTTGAAAATGTTTAATATGAGGACAAATAAAACCTTCACTGTAAATGTGATGACGTTGAAAGTTTGATTCAGGATCCGGTGCTGCGTACATTTTACCTGTTGTCTCCATGCTCTCGTCTTTGTCAGACTGTTATTTGATCATTAATGTATTTTTGGGAGAAGGAGATGAAAAGCATTCCACTCAGTGTGACAAAATGGACAATTAAATATTTCTCTGTGAATATTTTATGTATTAACTTAATAGGAAAGTCATTTATCATTACCATTTACTGGTTTTCAAGAAGTCTGCTAGATGGAATGTTGGTCGAAATAAATTTGATGCAAGTTGTTGATGGTATGTATGTACAGTGTCAGTGTCTTTCTGACATGAGTCTGACCTTGCACTTTGCCTAAGAGGCGAGAAGAGCAGCTCTTTCAGGGTGTCAGAGTGTGACTGCACTCCCTCCCTCTCTCCCACAGCCGCCCTTCAGTGGCTTGACAGATTGCTTTTTGTGTCAGTCGTCAACTTGCCAGTTATACGCTGATCTCCAGATGTGTAATATAAAATTTACATTTTTTTATCTGGTATTAATGAAAATCGTTGAAAAGAAACCAAAGAAATCGCAATGATTAAACACATATTAAAGAATACTTGCGGTCGATTTCATAATTTATGAAATTTCCATTTAGTGGACAAATCTAATACTACCATTAGATATATAATTTGTATAACTTTAAAAGTTATTTCACTGTTTAATATAAGTTCACTACAATCGAATAGCTTTCACTCCAAAAAATACTAACTAATACCATCTCTGTCATAGCTATTAATTTTAAATATTTCATTGCAGGAAGTTGTGCTGGGATTTATTAGTTTTTTAATATTTTTAGTTGTGGGATACTGTTAGATTATTAGACTGTGATTTATATTGACTCAAAGACAATCATTTTGGACACCCATGCACACGGCTGCCACTTTCATCATAGTGCCCACCCTCATCATCCACGAGTGTTTTTCTTAGCTAACAAGGTAGCAACATCAGGGGACCCAGGTGGGTCAGAGCCTGGGGTGTAAGCAAGAAAACCCAGGTGAACCACCATTAAGGAAGGTGAAAAGGCCTTTAGGGGAGCAAACCGACTGAAGGTGAAAGGTCAGTGGCTGGTAGGCGAAGAACAAGCTGCTTTGTGTTGTTGACCAATGAAATCAGTTCTGATGAAACCACTAAAACCAATAAGTGACAACATCAGCCTCAACAATAGATGTTAAATAAAGGAACCATCAGTCTGAGCCCTTGGGGATCACAGCCCTGTCCCTGAATCCATCCAGCTAACATTTTTTACATTCTAGGAACGTTTGCTGCATGTTAAGGTATGGAAACGTTCAAAGTGTCCAGTTTTCCTGATGTTCCCTGCTACTACTACTGCATCTAAGAATAATAAAGCAAAAGTAGAAAAAGGACATCGCTTCGCAGTTTTACACCTCTAAGGTCAGGGGTTCGAGGCTCGATGGTACATTCACAGTATACATACTGTATGTAGCACTATTACAATAATATTTATATTATAAAACAATGTTTTTCAAAATTATGGGACAAAGGATGTTCAGGTAATACCAAATCAGAGAGTTGATTGAGTACTGTACTCTGTTTTCAGTTCTGCTATTTACCGGCTCGACATGATGTCTGATTGTGTGAGCAATCAATTAACAAGGGTGGCTGTGTGACATGGCAGAGAGGAGAAACTTAAGGTGATTAGCGATAGCAAGCACCTCCGTAACTGCGCACTGCACTCAATTTGTTCTAAATAACAAGGGAGTACACTGACGCACGTGCCCTGTAGTTCTCTGTGCAGAATTCTGTGCAGAATTGTGGTCTGTTGTGTGTGTGTGTGTGTGTGTGTGTGTGTGTGTGTCTGTGTGTGTGTGTGTGTTGTTTCTGAATGACGCAACTTTGAACCATTCACATTTTTTTGTTGACCAGCACAATAGCTAAGCGGCCCACCAGGAATTCTGCCAAGCCTCTCGATTGGCCTGCCCTAGTATGCCTGCCCTCCAAAGCATGTCAGTCCATCCAAAGGCACACAAACTACAGACAACTCATAGATACCCAAACCAAAGAGAAATGCAGAAGAGCATGCAAACTACAAATAGGTGTAGGATAAGAATCAAACCTAAAGCTATGGTGGAATGAGGTCACAGTGTTACCATCAGAGCAAAATCTTCACCTTACAGACACAAAAATAACAGCAAGAATATCGGTCACAGTGTTCAACTCATTAACTTCACCTTCATCTCAAATTTTATTCTTATGTATTACAGTGCAACTGCATTTGATATTTTTATCTAAGCCGATATTACATGAATGCATGTAGCCATTAACTAGCAAAAAAGCAAGTTATGGAATTCTGAAAAGTTTATACTGACATTTTAATAACAAAGGGCTAAGGGGAAAGACTAAACACACTGCAGTCCATTGAAAGGCACCTCGATAAACATGTCGGAGGTACACGATGACCAAAAAGCTACTGCTGACACAGAGAAGATGGAGATCCCATGGCTGATAGTAAGACCTGCTCTGAAGCCCTCGTTAACACCTAATGAGCGGAGAGGTGCTGGAGAGTACAAATACAGTAAATGACCTGTGAGGGCTTTCAGGTCCCACAAGATACAAATAAACATCAACAACAAGGTTCTTAATCAGTCCAGCTGCAATGAGGCCTCAAGCTTTCAATATTATTGGCCAAACGTAATTGGCCACTAAGGGTACCCTGATCCAAGCAAATAAGTGTGGTCATTATAAGCTAGCATTTGAAATGCTCACCTTAATGACTGCTTTCACATTTGTGAATCAGGGCATGTAACAGTCATAGGTGCTTTTTAACTCACTAATGGTAAGCAGGGGAGTTATTGTATGTTGTCTTTGTATCGTGTATTTTTTTAAGTTTTGCTAATTCCGTTTGTAACTCATGTCATCATTTTCTGAACCAGCTTACAGTCCTACAGGAATCACATGTGACCTACACAAAGCAGCAGCGTGGAGCAGATACACACAGAAACCAGATGGCTTTATTACACGCTTCACCAAAGCACAAAGAAGTTTTGTTTTAAACATTTTACATCAACAAATACAGAAATCATAGGAACAGATTTTTGCCACAAAATACAACATATCCAGAATGTAAAGTGGGGGGAAGGGGTGTTAACGAGAGGCAAGTTAACACACAAGAATCCAATTTTGGGTCATACTTGATTTTCCTTGCCTCACATTCTGACCAGACTTCTGCCCCATCATTTGGATTCAACTATTTCCCCAAAGGGTGTCAAATTGGATAATGTGTCCAGGTTCAGAACTAACGGAAGTTATATTTCCAGAGATTGTAGTTATATAATGTGATCCTTATGAGGACAGCAGCATTGAGATCACCACTAGAGGGCGCCTTGGGCTCCCTCACTTCAGATTGGGTGTGAAATCTGTTCCAGGCTTTGCATCAAGCCTAAGGTCTCGTGCCTCATTTCCAGGTGAGAGGTCGAACATGAAAGACAAAGACCCTCTAAATATTTAGCTAACGCTGAAAAAAAATTCTTCCGGCACCCTTTAACCTGAATTCTTCATCCAGTGATTATAAAATGAAAAAGCAGCACGGACAAATTGATATTGATTCACTTTATCGACTAATCTTTTAATTACTGTGACAGAGACAGGAATTCTCCACGGGGTTCCCTGGCTTTGTACTAACGTCAGCTTCCTTCTTGACCGGAAGCTCTACAGAAACATCCCTAAAAGTCTTTAATATTTGGATACACAACATAAAAACATTCAGTTTAGTCAGTCTCAACACATTATATGTTTTCTTGCTGATTTGAGTGAGACATTTTGCGTAAATCTGGCCTATCAAGTAATTAAAAATGAAACTTAAATATACAGATTTTTTCAGAATTACAGCACAGATGCTATAATATTTCTTCTTCAGACATTAGCTAAGTCAGTACCAGCATATTCAGCAGAAATTCTATATTTTAAATTCTATACTTTAACATAATTCACTAGAATTAGTCAGATAAAAGAGATGAAAATAGCATCCAGGGTAATCAAGTGTGCTTCACATTAAATTGCTGTATTTCATGTTAATAGGCACACACATATAATCATTTTATTCTTGAATGATGAAGCCTTCTTTGAAAATGTTTAAATTACTGTTAAATATTCATAAATGAGATGTTTTAGTTTCAAAACAAACCAAATGTATAGTAAAGAGGTATTGATTAGCTGTAAAATAGTTTCACAGTGGGCCTGACTTAAATGGTATGATCAACATTATTTCAGTAAAAGATTAATTTGATTTGCTCAACAGGGCAGGGTGTAGGAAAAGTAAGAGAAGGGAATAGGAAATTGTGTCAAGTATAATTACCACATAGAAATCATGTCAACATAAATTTCACCATAAAGGTGAATGTGACGAATGTCATTGGTAATTTGTTCAAATCACCTGTACAATTTTATAATTTTCCTGCACTATATGGAAAGCAACACCTGCCAAGGCAGCAGCAATATGGGCATTATGGCTTTTTCTATCTCTGGTTCAAACAGTTCACCGGGTTCTTAAAATTCAGTAGGAAGTTGAACAGCTAATCTGTTACATATGCGATGTCAAAAAACAGGGTGGGCAGGCATCTTATACAGCTATACAAACAGGGCACCACATTACATACCATTTAACAGCGAATTCTGTAATGGAAAATAAATTAAACATACGTGAGGCATGCGGATGTTCCAGCCAGTGTCATGGTTCTACTCGTGTTTTTGACGAGTCGGTCACACGCCATGAGCGTCATGCCGGTGTCCCCTTGGGCATTTCGCTGGTCGTGCATGCAGAGAGCATCATTGACACGTGTCATGAAAAACAGGGACATTTAAATCCACTCTTGAGGTTTCGTGTACTCGCTATCAAATCCATCAATGCAGTGCCTCCCCATTCGCCCCACAGTCGAAACATCCTGGGGTCTTTAATTCCTACAAACAGACCCACCTGAGATCTTGTGAGAAAAAGACAGTGGAACATGCGTGTCATTAAAACCAGCATATAGTATGTACATGGGCAATAAACTGTAAACACTGACTGCTACAAAATTATATATATTTTTTAATTTAAAAAATATTCTTTCAAACAGATAAAGGTTCACTGCCCATTTGAATTTAGTAACCAATATCCATAGGTATAAATAGATTAATATGATAGTAGCTGAAAGTATCCTATAAAAACTGGAACCATAATTTACGAATGAGTGATGATTTAAGGCCATTGTTCTGAGGGTACGTTGCTAACGCATCTAAGTTAATCCACCCAAACATTAAAAAAATTCCACAAACTACTCACTGCTAAGTTTGGTGAAATGCTATTGTCATAAATCACAAGGAACAGCAAGTGGAAGAAAGTTCAGTTTTTTGTACTTATTCTGGGACATTTTCACAGTCTCATAGGTAATTAAACTCTTAGGGTGCAATTTTAGTTACTGTTTCATCCTAAAAGGAACAACTTTAATCCATCGATCGATCAAAGGATCTGAAGCTGTCACAGGGCAAGTTTTCTCTGCCTCTGTCACCCACTTCTCTAGCATAGCCCGCTGGGTGACCTAACCTCATCTAACACCCCCAAATTCAGCCTTGTGCACAGACTCAGCTGGGCTCTTAACTCTACGTTCCCATGGAAATGGAAAAAGACTAAAGTGAAGAATAACAAGACGACAGCACAGGCACAAGACTGTTACAGAGTCTTCCAGGCTAAACCCGCAGGCCTCCGCTCAATGAAGATCCACACCTACACCCCAGTGCCTATCTGTCACTCAGCTTCGGCGAGTCGGCCCCATCCTCATCCTCATCCTTCTCTTCCTTTGCGCCTATGAGGCGCTGTCGTGCAAAGTCTTCGAAGACGATGTCGTCGTCACTATAGGAAACACGGGTTTGAGTGACTGGCTTCTGAGCTACAGTTAATAATCCCCAACATGCAACCAAAAGGACATATATTCAATCAGCTTTATACCATTTGTGACCGTAACGTTGACATAGAGCTAAATGATAATACTTTTTTTTTAAACCACAAAACCACATCAAATGAGTTTTAGGCAAGCATTTTTATGCGTGTTCATAAGTTATGATTATCATGTGAAATTTACATGAGGTACGAGTGAACAGTAGTGAACAAGGAGGCTGGATGTCAGGTTTGGAGTGGCTGCACCTGCAAGCTCCTAGAGACGGTGAATGAAGAAAGCAGGAGATGATGGAACAGCGGTCGGCTTACTTTGTGTCAAATTCAATCAGATTGGTGTCTACTGGTGCATCCTTTTCTGTAGCTGAGGCGAAAAAAAACACAGGCAGTAAACCATGAGTTCATGGTACAGCAAACAAGAGGCAACAGTGTTGAGCTAAATGAGTTTATGGATCTCGACAACTTTCAGCCATGGACGTGGACAAGAAATCTCTGGTGGGATTGTTCAAGAGCAGGGCTCTTGAAATATGGCCCTTGACTCCAAATTCAGGCCTTCTTTTCAGTTCTCCCAGGTAGTTAGTTTATTAATTACTGGTCACAGAGGCTTCACACCTGGCTCACAGGTGAAGGAAGGTGGGAAAATCAGCAGTGTTTGGCCCTCGAGGACTGTGATTAGATTAGCCGTGTTGTGGAGGGTGACAGTCATGAGCCATAACAGAGGAGTAAGATTTTGTTTTGAAGTACTAAGCATACCATCTCGATAGGAAGAGCCTTCAACAGGTTTGGGATGCATTAATGTGAACGGAAGTTCAATCGCCAGATCACTGAGAGGGAAACAAGGAAAAATATGTGACTCAGCTTACAAAATCGCAACTGTACGACTGTGGACTTAGAACTATGTCTGCATCAAGACGTATACAATAAATTGCACACCACAGAAAACTGAATTAGTCTAAAGATAATCAGCAGTATGCAAAACAAAAATTACCTGGATGCAAGGTCTCCCAGGAGCCTGAAACAGCAGAAAATTACACACATTGATGCAGATTTCGAAATGCAGGAAAACATTTGATTCACCCCAGGAAGGGAGATAGGAAACACTCACCCTCCCCGGGAAATAACCAGCTTCACTTTGACTTTGTAGGACACAATGATCCCCAGGATTTCTTTGTTAGCCCCTTCTCTCAGCCTGCGGAAGAGCCACATCGTAAGGTTTCACTGCGCTGCCGCTCCTCGGGCTGGCTTCACTCAGAGAGGGGTTTGCTTACAGGGTGCTGGAGGCTAAATTTGTGTCCTCATGCTTCAGCTTTCCATCTAGGGCCAAGCCGCGTTTCTCTCGGTTGTTGGCTAAGAAGGGTGTGAGAGTGAACACCTTGCAAAACGTGGAGCTGGGAGCAACAATGTCACTGTGGGCAGAAAGGAAAGTATGTCTAGCAGATCTTGAAAAAATAACCCGTAAGATCTCTTCTTAAAGCCTTAGAAATTTCACCTAATTTGATTTTATTGTTTTTCATCCTATTCTCTAATTAAAGGCTGCATGGATTTTTAAAAAAGGTTATAACTCAGACTGTTCCAATAAAAAGTCAAATATCAAATAAATTACCCCTAAATTCTAATTCAATGATTCAAAATTAATCAAGCGCTGTACGGAATTAATTGGTTTGTTGAAAATGTTATATATCACAAACACCAAAGAATGAGTGCGGTTAATTTAGCGGGAGACGTCTTACTCTGATTCTTCTGTCGCCACGGGGCACTTGTACTGCGCAGTGTTAAACAGGCATATGTCAGCATACTGGCGCACTGTGTGGACAGACACAGAACATCAGCTTTCCGCAGAGTATCACCCATCACCACTCAGAGTCACACGTCATGTCGAGCCTGTCGGTAACCTGAGATCTTCATCTTCTTCACAGTCTTATTCGTGTTGTTGGTCACGTGAACATTGACGTTGATTGGCTCTCCGTGGTAGTAAATCTGAAGGAAGAGAACAAAAACCAAATCAATCAATCTGTCTATCCATCCATTTTCTGTAATTGTTTGTGCTGTTCGGGCTCGTGGGGGGATTGGAGCCCATCCCAGAGACTACTGGCGCAAGGCAGCATGGGGCACCAACCCAACACAGGGTACACAAACCATTCACACCCATGGACAACGTAAAAACTCCAATTAACCTCAGCATGTTTTTAGACTGCAGGGAGAAACCAGAGTACCAAGAAGAAACCTCCCTACAACATAGGGACATCTCACCATGACATGGGGAGAACATGCAAGCCCTTCACACATGGAGCCACGGAGGAAACGCAAACCCTGGTCCCAGAAGTGTGAGGCAACAGTGCTAACATCCGCACCACCGTTCCACCACTCAATGAATCTATTCAAATGCAATAGCCTATTTATTATTTATTGCTGCTACACCACTTTGTCTTCTATGTCTTCTGTGTATCTTGTCTTATGTTCTGTCTGTGGGGGAGGGGTTTTCAAGTAGGAATTTCATTGTGCTCTGTACGCTGTACTTTGTACATATGACAATAAAACTTCAAGCTTCAACTTCAACGTGACTATAAGACAGAGATGTCTGAAAAGAAGGATTATTTACAATCATGACTGAAACCAGGATACTATGAATACTTCATTTAGCAGTACACTAAATATAGTTAGAATATAATATATATGACTCCATTTGTGACTCTCTGCATGTTCTGCAGCTTGGGGTGTATCTCGCTGCCTCACTGTCTCGCTCCGTCACCTCTTTGTCCAGGGAGGCCTCCAGGTGAAGCGGCTTGTCTGACATCAGAAACTGCCGAGTTGTCTCGGCCATGGGCTGAGGGCCCGGCTTCTCTGGAGCGTACTGCACCTTCCTGATGACAAGACGCACCGAGTTCCTGTGTGGCAGATGCATATGGGTTACGCTCTCATCTCACGTAGGGTACTTCCTGTCACCTGTGTTTTTCGCTACAAACTGCCCTGTTGCCCCTTCCATAAAACTTTAGCCCCATCCTTCGACCCATGGAATCATTATCCCAGGAACCAAACAAAATCCTGGATATGATGTGTTTCAGGAATGCCTGGAGGGTTACTTAATTGGAATTTCTGCTGGGTATTAGGTCTGGAGTTTCTAAAGACAGTCAGGAATGGGCACAGGAAATGCCATAACGGCTGTTAATGTGAAGAATGCAAAACCGAAACATGATGTAGGGGTTCACAGCAGTCAGTCCAAAGACAGCAATTTGCTTATGACACATCGTATGTGGTTGATATGCAGTGGCATGCACATTTTCCCCAATTTAAAATGGATTAACACACTGTTATCCAAAGGTCACAGTATGACTGCTGTTTATGATGGTATTATCTGACTTGCAGTGGGTTCTCAAGGACACCATCAGCTACAGATAGAGCCCTGGTCATGTGACAGGTTATTTTTGACATGACCAAAGGCAAACTTCTGCCTCGGTCTTCCCACAGTCCTGTTTCCATCCCCTGAGTCTTGCCCTTGTAACGTAAATAGTCACTTTCTGTATTTCTGCCTTTGGTTGCTTGTTAGCTTCACGGCAGCCAGTTTCATACATGGCGCACCTACCTTTTGTGGATTTTTTCTTCAACGTTCTCTGCACAGAAAGCTTTTACTTCAAAGTCAACCCCACAGGCCTTCAAAGATAATAAAAGGGCACCTTATATAATTTATGGATGACATCATATTACCCTTAGTTTGACATTTCACTGTTTCAGGCACAACACAAATCAACAATTCACACTATATTGTACATACAAATCATTTCATGCAGGGCCCTAGGGCCTCACTAATCACACAAAGGATGCCCAAAATGTGCACAAGCAACATTTTATGCAAAATCCTCGATTTATCAAACAAAACTCAATAAGAAAAAAATGCTATTTTTTATGGAAACTCAGAGGCAGGTATAGGCAACATTTTGGAAAAAATCAGGAAAAGGCATCACCCATCGTAAAGCATGAAACCTGAGGTAAAGCAGCGGAATGACCACACACATTCCAATAATTCACACCATCAGCCCATTGCTTTATGCGAAAACAGCAAATTTTAAAATGTTAACTACGATTCATGGATTTTCTATTTATTCATATATTCCAAAGACTATGTATTTGCCTTGTTACAATGCATTATGTAATAATGCAATCATGTGATAACTTGCCAAACTGTAACAAATTTTCATCACATAATGCCATGCTATTACATAATGTCTTGTCACACACCATGTAACATTGCATTATGTAATAATAAAATGTAACAAATTTACAGACTATGTTATAATTTTATATTGCAACATTAACCTATTACCCAATGACCGGACTGGGGAAACAAACTGAACTTATTACAGAGGACTAATGACTAATGACAACAACCAGAAACAGCTGATCACATGGGGATCCCACCCGAGGTTAAAAGGGGTCGTGGCACACGGAAGATCAGGGTCAGAACAGAGGTAATGTTGGGGTAAGATCTTTATCGTTTTGGAAGACATTAAGAATAAAATGCTGTTCTTGTTTTATCCTGTTCATTTTATGTTTAAATACTAAGAAAAACATATTTAGGTGTATTTTTTTTGGGGGGGGGGCAGGAACCAATTAATTGGTTTTCCATTATTTCTTATGGGAAAAACTCAATCAGAACTCAAACTTTTTAGGATTCGATCCGGATTCCGGAACGGATTAAGTTCAAGAACCAAGGTACCACTGTACTTAATGAATACATTATGAAGGTGCACTGAACATTTTATGAAGGCAATATAAAAGCACCATGAATGTGCAGGTATTATAAAACGTTACCAAATAGCCTATATTCATGAGAATGCAATGCAGCCTAATGGCATTCCTGCCAGTAACTACGTCAACGTCAAGGATCGAAAAGGAATGAGTTTTAATGGACCACCAGGATTATTTTTTGAATCATTTGCATGCAATATGTGTCAATTTATTATGTTCACTTTTCATTACCTTTCCTGTATCTTCTGGTCCTGGTTGAAGCGTGACCGAGCATGGTAAGTTGGGAGGAATCTGCAGAAAAAACTTAAATGTGTAAAAATATGCACTAGGGATGCATAACTACAGCAGCTATTGATGCTCCTCAAAAGTCACCCAAACACATTCTTCACAATGGACTACGGGGTGTATCCCCCATGATCAATCAAAGCCTTGTTACCTCAAAAGTGAATGGGTGTGCGTGTTCCCCAAGCTTCTTCATAAGGCGCTCCTGAAGACGAGTTAAAGTTTTTTTCCCATCTGGCACTGGAGGGAAGGCTTGGATGTTGGAGGCAAAGAGGTCTTTTCTGAATGTCAGGCCCAGGACATCCAGGTCCTCCCGGCCATAGCGGAAGGCACATGTCAGGGTCACAAAAACTGCAAGA
>JAABNY020000035.1:4950719-4961641 GCA_015164015.2 Brevimyrus niger
TAAACCAGCACACAGACCTCTAACTGTGAATGTAACAACCAGAAGAAGAATTCCCAAGTCTCGCTATCTCGACAACACCACACAAATCCTTTTCTGCTGAAGACAACTGAGGTGTTGGAGACTAACAGATGAGAGAAGACTAATGTTTGCTGGTCTGAACAGCATATTCAGAGTGGATGCATCAGTTCATGTTGAGACATGAAAAATCACACAGTATCAACAAAGGAATACAGCCTATCAGAACGCAGCCAGCAGACAGAAACGACAGCCGGTGTGTCAGATCCTGCTGTACCATAAATTGATGAATTTCTGGATGAAAAAGCTGACCCACCTCGTGCCTTTGTCACCCATGGCGATGCCGGTGCGGATCTGGGCGCAGCTGAGAGGAGGTGGCGAGGGACAAGCGAAGGCAGCGTTCCCTCTGAGAGCCAGCCGGGTTGTGAAAGTGTCGTGTGTGTGTGTGTAGGGGGGGGGTCCGTCGTGTCAGACTGCCTCCCTGCCTGCCTTCTGACCCGTCCGGATGAATTAAAAAGGCATCTCTCACAGATGTGCTGAACAAGGCTGATCAACAACGGCTCGCTCCGCTGACTCCAAGAAGAAACCGCACAGTAAATCTGTTTCCTGTAAAGGAAGCTGTGGGTAGAGGATCAGGGATCCTGAGATGATAAAAGCCAGAGATCCCCGTCTACAGGAATCACAGTGCTGCTCCTGCGATCTGCCTGTCTCTATGGCTTTCTCTCTCTCTCCCTCTCTCTCACTCTCCCTCTCTTCCTCGTCACTCCCTCATTTCCTTGCTGTCTCCCTTGCTCAGCCACTGATTGAATCTGGCACGTGTATCTGCGTGTCTAAATGAATATGAAACTGTCACCCTACCAGAAATAAACAGTCCAGGCTTCACTGATCTCAAAATCTAATGGTCTGAGATGGGAACAGATGGGGGAGGACACCCCATCTATGTCAATTTCAAATCACATCTCTATAGTACACTGACCCAATGATTTCATCGTAATACATTAATTATCCGTTCCAAATGACATTTTTCAAAAAGCAACTAACTTTCCAAAATATGTAACTTTCTTCAGGATACTAAAACAAACCATACGAACAACTGGCAACTACAAATTCATCATCATACTGCAACTTCCCACATACACAAAAACATCAAGAATTATTGCGGTTACCAAGAAGGCAGGGGGCTGAAGATGAGAGCCATTGGTGTCTTGAGATCAGGACGTCAGATGAAAACTGATGTAAACAGACGACGATCCACATGCTCGGAGGATGTGTGATTTGAGAGCGAAAAGAACATCAAGATAATTATTTATAATAAATACTTAAAACCGTCTTCCTTTCCTAAGCTGCGTTCTTCAGAGACAGAGCAAATTGTACGAAATGCTATCTTTACAACAGAAGTGTCTTTGCACCGACACACGCCAGCTGTTGTGGGCACAGCACACGCTGAACACAAACTGATCTCTAAAAGCTTCATCCACTTTCTACCGATTTGCATGTTTAAACATATGGCAGAAAGGAAACTGTAAATGCGTCATGATGCCTTTTGGTTTCAACACTAGGCCTAAAAAAAAAATCATGTAACTAAATTTAGGGATTTGTTTTCCTCATGTTGTATGTTTCCTGATCTAAGTCAGTCAGACAGTTTTAGCCACAATAATCCACCTACCCATCCAGCCATCCTTCAGCCAATTATTATGGATAGAGTTGTACTACAATGATGTCATCCACATATAGCCCTGTGGTCAATGGATATATTAATATAATATATATATATATAAGAGACCAGTTGTTGAAGGTACAAATATTTGTATGGATTATGAGCCATTTTTGTGGCCTTATCTCCCTGATTTTGAGAAGGTCATGCTATTTTCAGTCATATGTGAAATGGACCAAACAAAATGAAAATCGAGAACAGATGCAAGACAAACAGGTTTTGCTAAAGTATTTTATTCATGTGCAACATACGCAGTTTCTAAGAAAAGAAAATCCAAGTCCAAATAACACTAAATCAAAGAAGGCACTTGTTTAATGACGGTATTGTGTAATATACATTTCTTTAAAAAGTAAAATCAAATTTATAAATCCACAACTCCACCAAAGGAAAAACTCTCATCTCTGTATATTATAATTCAGCACTGCTGATGATTATTATGTGACCACATTAGCCAAAAAAAAGACCATCCAATAAGAGAATATTAACTTTCGACTCACGGCTCATGTGAAGCATCACTTAGGAGCTGAGATCAAATCAAAATGGCTTTTCTCCACAGATACGTATTCATACTTAAAAACCAAAACAATACTTCTTTGCTAAAAAAAAGTTAAATATTCTCATTTTAACATTGTAGCAAATTACTTTTAATTTGTAATCAATGCTTATTATCTTTTCATCAGAAACATTGTTAGTTATAAACACAAATGATATTACTGTCCCTTCAAAAAACAATCTCCAAAATGAAACTGAACTGTGTATGGGACTAAGTGCTGTTTTATTTATATTTTTAATGCCGTTAGAATTAATGCAGTTTACAGCCCAGAGCCAAGGAACCGTCACAGTGTGTTGGCTGTGCTTCTGTTTCTGAGGCAATCAATCCGCTGGTACCACAAGAAAAAAAGAGCATGAAAAATAATTAGGGAGAAATTCTTACAATCAAACTAACTGCAGTTTGCAGAGCAAATCTGACTGTAAACATAAAATGTGGTTCCCCATAAAAATCCATAAAGTTGACAGAACAAGGCCACATTCTAGAGAGCTGACAGGTTTCTATAAGGCCACCTTCTATAAGGGGCAGGTTTCCACTGTGCATGTATTTTTATTTACACACATAAAATCTGAAAGAAGCAAAGTGCTTTTATGGAACACCCTTTCAACACGCTTTCCCTGAAAGCCTAGACAGAAAAGTCTCTTGTTCGCCAAGACAATTTGTTTTTTTTTTAGGGAATCACTTTAGTTTGAGTCGACATGTAGCACGTTTGTTGTCCTGTTTGTTATCTGACATGTTTGCTACCCTGGGCCAGTTTGCTGTATATTAGTAAGCTGTTTTCTGCATCAGACTCATGGATGTGTTGTGTGTAAATGTGTACAGCCCGGGTTCTGCACTCCTACTGGGTAACCTAGGGTCCATTCGACAGTAGCCATTCGACATTCCAAGGCTTTGTCCTTCGGCGTGGGTGGATTTTAATGCGTCGTTGTGCAGAGCTTGTATGCCCCACCAGCACATGTGTCACAGTCTGTGTCCCGTTGTGTTATGGGAAAACCGACTGCAGGCATCACAGCAAGAGAAAATCTGACCCATGGCGAGGTCGTCTCTACACCGTGACAAAGTGTCCGATGAGAAAAGACGCCGAAGACCATCACTTCGGCCTTGAGCCATGCAGCTCCTTTCCACGTCACAAAGAAAAGCTATTATGTGCTATTTTCGACGTCTTCCAGGAACACACACGGGAAACAAGCAGCTGAGAAAGATTCCGTTTGCCCATAAGGAACATGACCTTAAGGCTGCACAAGTGAAAACATCATGTGCTTCCAATTGCAGGCATAAGGAAACTTCAAAGGATGAAGTGTCCTTGCTGCTTCCTAATAAAGCAACTGCACTCGTGGTTCACGGAGTCGGACGTGCAGCTTCCGCGCTGCCACCGTGACCATCGGACCCAACTTCTTGGCTGTCCTGTATGCTTGAAGGCGGCAGAGAGAAACACTGCTGGTTATCTGAGGCAGGAGTCCGGCGTGCGTGATACCACAAGACGTCAGGGTTGTCCAACTACATCCGGGGGAGCAATGGCCGTATCCACCCATCAGATATCGCTCCACAGGACCGCCCGCCGACTTCTGTCCACGCTCACCACGTACTCCCCGGAGACTGACCAGGACACGGCGTTGATGGAGGAGCTGTGGGAGGTGGGGAATGTCAGTCCTCTCACCACATATAAGCACATCAGTCACGAGTTTGCAATGTACGTAGCGGACGCCCGCCACCTCGGCTTGTCATTTCAAACTAAACCGAATGATTTGAAATTCATAGCCGTTTAATGTTAAGTGATGTGACGGGTCTGGAATGACAGCCAAGCTAGGAATGGGAAGGATGCGGCCGTCCTTCGGAAGCCCCGGCACGGCGTTCGCCCTGAATCCTAACTAACTGAATGGATGCCCGCCTGTTTGGCTGCCATCCAGAAGGTTCCCTATTGAAAGCACACAAGCCAGAGAGGAAAGATGGGGGTGGGAGGCAAAGCAGGAAGCTGACAAGCGCTCAGGGGGCAGGATGCAGCCACGGGACACGCAAAGACGCGGCCGGAATGCCGAAGGGACAACGGGCTCTGAAGAACATCTGCGAGGCCTTCCTGGAAGACGCTCCTGCTGTAGCGGATGTCATGATGGGACCGCGGCCTGTGAGGGGCCACTTACTTGTGCTTGTCAGGAAGACATGTCTCCAGGTTCCCAGTGTTCACATTCCAGATGTAGACCGCCCCATCTGCCGAACCGGCCGCCAGATAGCTCCCATCGGGGCTTTGGGGGGGTAGGAAGGGTAGAGGTCATGTCTACAGTCAAACCAATGGTTTTCCAATGCTATAGACACCAGCGTGATCATCTTCCTACACATTTATGAAAAAGATACATTGAGTAAATAAAAAGAGTGAGTGGTCTACTGTTTGAGGTCCCTGCCATGCACTGGGATCTCATTCCAATGCTGAACAAAAAACAGCTAAAAACCAGCTCTTGCTGCTCTTCGACAGTTCAGCTGGGTGGGTCACCAGTTGGTCATGCTGGTGTGGCCTGCCTAGCAAGCTGGCCATGATGGTATGATCGAGTAAATCAGCTAGAATGACCATCATATGCTGGTATCACCAGCTAAAATGGTCAAACCAATCGGCGAAAGCACACAATAAGCTGGTTAGCTATCATGAGTTTTCCCAGCAGGGTCCTGAGTGCCCAGGACTGCTCCTGAGAGACACTGAGACTAACTGAGTAAGCTATCATAGAAACTGGGTGGAGAGTTTCATTTTTTGAACTGCACACTGCAATACAGCATGACTGCCAAACGACAGCGACCCAGGAGGTGTAAGAGATTATCCTGCCGTTTCAGTCTGAAAGGTCAAGTGATGAGGACTCATGCCTGCTTACCTGAATATCGCTTTAGTGGTGTCAGAGCCGCACTTGAACCCGTCGGCCCTAAGAAAAGCAGAAACATTAAGGGCGGAACACAAATTCTGCATTATTCTTTACCCCGTCAGAGAGTGAGGCCACATTCCTCAGAAGAGAGCAAACAAACAGAAGCCATGTTTTACATGATGACAAACAGTACTGGAGAGAGAAGTAAATAACACTCGACTTAACTAAAGCACACAAAATCTTACAGAAGAGCTTCAACACTGAGGGGAAATGTTATGCGAGCTGGTGGCTGAGCCAGGGGATTGGGGAGAGTCACAGATTCCTACATTATCAGCTTCCTACATTATCAGTTTCCTACATTCTCCTCTGAAATTAAGTCCACGGCACCAGCCAATTAATTCACTGTGAGAACAGCCAGTACGTCATACGCACCTCTTCAAGTTCAGGCTGGATTTCGCCAAAACCTTTCTTTTACTTCGAAGTAATGTTCCTCTAATAACAATTTTGTACTGTATTGTAATTGTATTCTACTGTATTACTCTCTGACACTATTTTATGCACACATGTTCTGCTTAGGATTCAGAATCAGTAAATTTTCTCCATGCTTATTTGGTTACAGAACTGCATGTTAATAAAGACAGAGATCCCCCAAGCAATGAAAAGGATTATTCCATCCATTTTGGTCTCTATTGATCATTTGATACCCCACAGATTGACAGCAGGCTGCGTGTGGGAGGTAGCCATTATTGTACGCTGCAGACACCAACGTGGCCAGGCCCAGGCTACCTGAACAACCTCCTCGAGCTGCTCATCCTGATGTCCACCACCTGCAGGCTCTCATCCCTGGAGCAGCTGAGCAGCTGCCTGTGGTCAGGGCAGAGGTCTATGGAGGTGACTCTGTCCTGCAGTGGGATCTCCTGAGTGCAGCTGGCCACCCTGGGAGTAGAGCAGGTTCTGGGGTTACGTGTGTGTGTGCATGGCTGCGCGTGTGTGTGCATGTCGCATTAGAAGAACAGCAAAGCTTTTGCCTGATTCAGATTTCAGAGACATACTGAGGTGAGATGCGTAAAAAGCGAAGCCTTAATTACGCCATATTATTCAAAGTCTGCGACGGGGAGGCACAAAAATCCGAAGATTCTACGATCTAAAAATTCTACGACTCACCCTAATGAATGAAGACATACTTATAATTAAAACAGGTTCACATTTCTATACGCTGCGAAATACTGAGGAATCCCATTAAGACGGGAGTGCAGGGACAGCTATGTAGGCCGGCTGTTGCTAGGCAACCGTGGGACGTAAGGGCTGAGACGGCCGCTGTCGGATTCATGAGAGCAGCCTCTGGCAAACGAAGGCTGTATCTTTATTAGGGTATGGCGTGCGATCAGAGAACCGGCACACACACACGGTAACCCAAACAGCAATGAGGGTGATACTCTATTACTGAAGTGCCGGGTGTCACAAACAAGCTCAGACATGTCTCTGCGTATTCCGCATGCATCTGTGAGGCCAACTCGACTCCAATGTACCATTCTAGTAAGAAAAAAATGCTAATATTTTAACAAAGAACACAGAAATACTCAATCAAGGTTTTTTTTTCAATCAGCTTATAAAATGCAACGCAGGAGAGTGGCATTTAAGATATATTAAATATGCTAAGGACATGTAGTATTTTGTTACTTAGTAACAGTGCTTCAGGATGTCAGCCTCCCAGCTCTTCCTGGGGAGTGCTGATGTCATTTCTTCCCGGGGAGTGCTGATGTCATTATCGTGCACGTAGGTGTCCCAATAACATCAGGAGTTAATGAATATGTGCACCATTAGTGATTTAAGTTTACTCTCCATATGAAAAGCCTCAGTGACCAGGACAGGTCGGATGGCAGCATCTCCTCGTTAATGGTGAGGTCACATGACAACTGGGCAATTAATGACCCGAAAAGTAGGACGGCTTTTAGGCTCCTGCTAAATCAGCCGCAGAGTGTTTAACAGGGGCCGTCGGCCACGGCAGCGACATCTAAAACATTTAACTCGCATACTTTGCTCCGGGATCTGCATTTTGATTAATACATTGCAAAATATTGATTTGACAAAACGAATTAGCACAACCAGAAGTATAACTATACCTATGAATACAAAAGCAAAAACATTTGTCTTTAAGTTACCTATAATATGGAATTAATCATCCCTCATACATGACATACAACACATTCACGCTATTTGAATTACTTCCTCGGCTGTGGACGGCGCATTGAGTCATTATACTTGTACTATACTTTAAACAGCTGAATTTTGATGCAAAAATCATTATTTTCAATCTATTTACAAAATTGATGGATTGTTGCATATAATTAATCTATATCATTTATGGATTCTTCCTTAAAATGGATCTACAGAGGGCACCCAGGGGCCATCTTTGCTTGTCACCTCTAGCCTGCTATTTTTTGTATGCTAGTGTCCTAAGAACATTTTTCATTGTACACTTTGAATTTCATCAAGGGATCAATGTCTTCACACCATCTGTCCGCTGCCGCTTCTCGTACCTGCTGTCCCAAAAGCGGATTTTCCCGTCGTAGTGCCCACTGATGATGAAGTACTCTGTGCAGACCACGTCGCTGCAGTAGGATATAACCTCGGTGGTCTGTATGCCTTCGGAGAGACATGGGGAAGAAAGACGACGCAGCCGCATGAGGCACGGGGGCAACATGCAGGGTACCAGACCTAGTAAGAAAAACCCACCCTGTGCTCTCCAGGGGTGGGGGGAGTGGGTTTATGAGGGAGGGGAAAATAGCCACTATTCAAAAAACTAGAACCATCAATCAGACCGGGGACCAGGCCATCGCAGGGTGAACAAATAGGATCAGGGATTCTTATATTAAAATATATAAAATATAAAATACGAATTAAAAATGCACTGTTTACATCATGCGTAATTAGTCACAAATGCTTATACCAGAAAATCACTAACTTCGGCTGATTTCATACCTAATTTTACCATTACAGAACAAATCACCACAGTGTTAAGCGTTGAAGTCATACTGAGGGTCAAACAGCAGCTCTCAGCAGGCGCGTGACTCACAGGCAGCCCGCTGGAGGTCCCACACCTTCACGGTCCTGTCCGCGCTGCCCGTGACCACCTGCCGCAGGCTGCTCTTGAACTTGGCGGCTGTAACCTTGCGTGAATGGCCAGTCAGAGTGAACTGCAAGACAGGGCCGGCATGCTCAGAACCAGGGTTGCAGACACCGCGACCTGCTCCGCCAGCCCTCTTCACTTACAGACACACGCAGATAAACAACAATACAGACAAACTGCAGCCCTTCCCTGGATATTGTCCCAGAAGAATGTTTTGATTTGCCTGCAATTTCAGTTCTATAGCTGTGACCCCTGCTACTTCTATGCTGTAAACTTTGCATGCAACTTTGCAATTATAAATTCTGTATCCTTGACTAAGATCTAGAAGAAAAAAACGCTTCCGTGATGGAAAGAGGACAACGCACGCCATGCTGCCCTCAAAGCAACCACTTGTTTTCCACACAATTTCAGCATTTTTTCTCCACACAGGATGCTGGCTGCACACAAGGACCACAAGCAGCACTGAATCTGTTTGTTCACTGGGCAGCTGGTTACCTTGGGCGAGCAGCTATCCAGCCTCCAGAAGAGGGCAGACTTGTCGTATGATGCTGCTAAAATTTTGGTACCCTATAATAAAAAAAAAAATGGCCATTGATTCAGAAAATTTCAGTGAACGGGAAAAGTGCTACGCAAAAATAAAATTTAACTGAACTGGACATCACCTGCACCAAATACATAACTCAGTAAAAATGTTCTATTAAATTTGAATATATCGACAGTCTCTAGATTACAAACAAGATCTATACCACACCCTAAGTATGTCTGTTGAGTCGAGTTTGTAGGTAAGTCGGAAAAAACATAATTGTAATAATAATTATTTATTTTTTTATATAATATGGATTTATGGCAGTCCATGCATATGTAGAAGTTATCCGTAAGGTGGACCTTCTTATCCTGGGGACTGCCTGTATACAAAATAAATAAATAAATACTTACAGTTGGGTCAAACTCAATACTTGTTATTCCCTCGTTACTGCCATCTAGAGTTCCTCGGTTCTGTAAAGTTCCTGTGACCAAAAACAATGTATTTAAATAATCTGACATAGGCTGCTATTGGTATATTAAAGCATTATTTGATATGGACACCGAATACTGTTTGACATTGTTCATATAGTTACTGCTGTTATGTAACATTAGACTTTCCTTGTTAGTTAATCTACACAATACTCTCTTATTACTGATCTGTCCACATGTAAACTTCTTTTGGTGGAAGATGTTAATGTACTCTACTGCCACCTGCTGGACATCAATATTTCACAGCTATACTGCCAATTAACAGATATTCAGATAGCATGACTATACTGCCATCTGCTGAACGTTAAGGTGTCTCAGTACCTGCACTGATGTCCCAGAGTTTGATAACTCTGTCTGTGCCCCCGGTAGCCAGCAAGTTAGAGCTGGAGCTGAATCGCACAGCATTAATTCCCTGTTCATGTGCATCCTAGAAACCAATAGGCAGGAATTATTTTAAAACGTCAAAGCTAAAGGAAGTAACGCCAAAATTAGTTCAGACCAGGGTTCACCAACTCCGGTCCTAGAAAGCTACTGTTCAGTAGGTTTTCTGTCCGACTTGGACACATAACTTTAAGATTTTTGTTTGCAGGACATCCTGGCTAGGTTTGGGCTTGGACGATACCTATTTTTTCATACCGTCATACCTTCTGGACATTTCACTCCAGTATAACATATATGATAGTTTTTGGGGGAAAATAAAGCAATAAAACTGACCGGCAGCTTACCGGATATAGGTGTTTTTACCGTGCCTAATAGGCGCTGTGTTGTGTCCTGCACCATCAATAGTAAAACACACCCACACATTCCATTCTCCTTGCTAACAAGTATGGAGAAGGAGACCAGAAGAAATGTCATGGCTCCAGGTAGAGGGAGGACCTTGAAGGAAACCTAGGGGACCCTGTTTGCAAATTTGTTTATGTCTACAGCAAACAATGCAACACTGGTAAATAATATGCCTAGTCTGCATTAAATAATTATGCAATACAGGTACACAATAGGCTATGAAATAAGAAGCTGCTAAACTAGATCTGAACATTAACTGCAGTAAAGTAAACAACGTGAAGAGACTAAGAAGGTGAAACTTACAAAAACTTTATGATTTATGATTTCTGCTTCGCTGGGTTAATTAAGCTAGAAGTCATGACTGTCCAATTGGAATGATTCTTAGCTAAACTCTTATTGGACAATCAAGACTTCTAGCTTAAGTAAACCCAGCTAATTGAGTAATGCTTCATAGAACATCCCCCAGAAGATTGCTCTGGATCGTTTTGTTTTTTTGGCATTAACCTACGCATACATGTTATTTGTTTTTTTATCTTATCATCATTGCCAACACGGCACTACAACATCGCCTCAATACAGCATCTCCGTATCAGTTTTACAGAAAGTGGAGCAATGGTGTTTTTTATATCATGACGAATAATACCTTTGGGATTTATAAACACCAAGGAACACCGTAATACCACACAAGCCTAATCAGTGCAAACTAATGACACACATACAAGTCATAAAAAATCATGACACACGTGTCATTAAAATTTTTTACGCATGACAAAAGTTGAAAAACTTGTTCAGGAAGGTGTGTCTGTGTGTGTGTGTGTGTCTGTGTGTGTGTGTGTGTGTGTGTGTGTGTGTGTGTGTGTGTGTGTGTGTGTG
>JAABNY020000035.1:4963698-5004640 GCA_015164015.2 Brevimyrus niger
AGGACCCCTCATGGTCTGGCCACCACCACCAAGGCACAGCCGAGTCCTGTTTACCTCACAGCATCTTCATCTAATTACCAGGGTGAATTTCTCCTCCCCAGAGCTAAGAAGTTAAGCTAGTCTCTGTGGGCCCTCAATTACGCGTGATTTCCCCAGAGCCCCCGCTAGATGCCCCCAGGCTGGCTAATCAGGAACCCCAGCGTTACACCCGCCACTTACACACACTCCTGCACTTTCTCCTTGGCTTCTGTCTTTTGGATTCCAGCCACTCTTGCGCTGTTTGTAGGGGGAGTGCAGGTAAGCAGATGGCAGACCACATGCGCATATACTGTACACACACTCACAGGCTGCATACCACACTGGCCATACACACACGCAGCATCCAAAAATATAACAGCACGGTGCTTTATACACTTAGCAATTAATGTGTATTTTGATTACTAATCATACTTTAATAATTTTTTTCTTTTAATTTTAATAATTTCATTTTTCATCTCGTAATTGTAAAAGCTGACAGACAGACACAGTGAAAATATCAGTCCCCCCTCCACATGGGATGGACAGTGATCACGCATCACTGCGTCACTGCATGGTCACCAACATTGCCATGCAGCAGGAGTTAACTGCCATGGGGTCACTTACCGGACTCTTTTCTCGTTCCTGCTGTTCATCCTGACAGCGGCCAGCTGTTTCTGCCCGATCATGTCCTCCAGCAGCTCGGTGCCTCGCATTTTCTCCTCGCGGAACTTCTCGTCCATGGTGTGGTGCTGCCGCAGCAGGGCGTCGTACTCCAGCTTCAGCCGGCTGTTCCCCTCCCGCACCTCCACCACCTCCGCCTGCAGCTTCCCAAACCTGCACTCTGCAGCCTCCAGCTGCTTCTTTAGTTCACTCATCCTGCAGAGTGGTGTGAGACGGAGGACCATGAGTCAAGCCGGCTACCGTCCACACTTCACATATGCTTGTGTCCAGTACAGACCAGTGGTGCTCAACCCTTTTTGCACCGCGACCATGTTTTCACCATGCAGCGTAGTTGCGACCCAATATCAGGTGAATTAACGCTATGATCAAGCACGCAGTGCACTCGGCAATTTACGCCGATCAATGCCTATCGCACAAATCTGATTGGATATGCCAGTGAATTTTAAATTAAGCATCTGTGGTTTGGCTTCTCGGATTGGCTGAGTGTTCATTAGTTTTGCGCTAATTATTTGTAGACCCAGCACCAATTACTATAGGTAAATTCTAGGACTGTGGCTGGGAAATCTGATTGTGGATCAGCATAGGAGTTTGGTTAGAAAATGGTTACATTTCCAGCACTGCCTCGCGACCCTTTCAGACCTTGTCGTGACCCAAATTTGGGTCGCAACCCACAGGTTGAGAATCGCTGATGTAGATTAACCAATATTATGAGCTGCTGCAATGAATTGTAATACTAAGAAGTATTCCTGTTACGTTACACCCCATTCACTCTAACAGCCTTCCTCCAACCTATTTCAGTCATCTTGGCAGATATTAATGCAGACAGGGTCTTCTGCAGGAACGTCAAACCTTTCTTTGAAATGGAAGATGAAAAAGCTCACTTGGTATACTGCTCATCTAGGATGGAGGCTTTGATTGCGATCTGCTGCTGAAGTTCCACAACCTTGTAGGCCAACTAGAGAAATGAAACAGAGACTGGATGATTCTGCTCATGTCCTGCCATGAAGTCACTTTCAATAAAGCAAACATAAAATTACTGTCAGGTTAGGAGTTTCATGCCATTTTAACAACTTATTTTGTTTGACAAAGTATCAAACCACAAAGCATATCAGTCACTGTGATGTGTGCACAGTTAGGACGTGCAGCAAGCACTGGGGCAAATCTGCATGATATTCCAAAGCGGTACTACGGATTAAAAGACATCTGTTAATTTTACAGCTATTCCAAGATTCGGATACAATAACTGCTGCCTGGATTTCCCATCAGAGGAAGTGACATCACAGAGAAGCCAATAAACACAACCCTTGGAGGAACCTTTAAGTAATCAAACAGGACTATAACTCTACAGCAGGGGTGGCCAATCTTATCCAGAAAGGCTCACTGTGTATGCAGGTTTTCGCTGCAACTCCCAAATTAGATTGCTGATTAGAGGAATGATTGGCTGAAGAGTCCTCACACCTGGGATTGAACAGGTGACCTAAAGGTTACCCCAAAAACCAGCATACACACCGGCCCTTTGCAGATAAAATTAGCCACCCCTGCTGTATAGTAAGGGGAACGTCTGTAGCTAGAAATCACATGTAGCATAAAGGAAACTGAGTACAGTGGAAAAAAACAGAAGATGGTGTCACTATTTTAATAATGATTAAATTTAACATACCTCCCCATTTGTTTTTTTCAGGTCCTTTACTTTATCCTCATGTTCAGAAACTATTGACTCTTTTGAGGTATATGAAGGGACCCTGTAATATCCATACATAAGTAAGTATGTAAGTAAAGTTTATTTATATAGCGCCTTTCAAAGACACAAAGTCACAAAGCTCTTCACATACAATATAATATAGAATATGACACTATTTGACAATGTAACATACAAATAACAAAATACATACACAGCATGGATGGTAAACAGTACTATATTATAAATAAAAATAAAACACAAATAAAACTAAAAGCTACAGCTAGAAAAAACCTAACTAGTGATCTTCAGAAATTAAATCGTGAACTAGCATCTTCCAATTTTTGAAACGACAAGAAGTTTTAATATTATAAGACAATGGAATGAATGTATAGCGAAAACAGCAATGGTCCAAGAACTGAACCCTGCGGCACCCCACAAGTAAGAGGAGCAGTATCTGAGGTAAAATCACCAACGCCAACTGAAAAACTTCTATTGCTAAGATAGGAGGAAAACCAGTCAAGAGCAGAGCCAGAAACCCCCACAGTCTGCCCTAACCTATCAAATAAGATCTGATGATCCACTGTATCAAATGCCGAACTAAGATCTAATAATACAAGAACAGAACACTCCCCTACGTCAGCAGCCATCAACAGGTCAGTAAACACTTTAAGCAAAGCTGTTCCTGAAACCAGACTGAAAAGGTTCCAAAAAATGTTGTTGCTAGAGAAAAGCACTGAGTTGTCGTGCAATGACTTTTTCTAAAACGGTTGGAAACAGCATGTTTAAAATATGATAAAACAATACCAGACTGCAATGAGCAATTTATAATGTTCAGAACATGTGGACTTATGGCATTAAAGGCTTGTAGCAGTATTGATGGGAGCAAAGGATCAGATGGGCATGACGAAGGATTAATTTTACTGATCAAGGCTGAAAGGTCAGAAAGTGAGACAGGCAAAAACTTGTTAAAAGTTTTCAACGGTGAACCAATATAATGAGAGGGAAGAGGGGCTGGGACAATAGTAGATCAATCTTACCAATAAAATGATTAAGTAAATGATCATAATCACTTTTGAAAAAACCTGGATATTAGCAGGAACAACAGTAACAATTCTGTGAATGGTGTCAAACAAAACTTTAGGATTTCGCCTATTATTTAAAATAAGATCAGAAAAAAGGGCTGTTCTTGAATCCCTAACCGCAGAATTAAAAGTAAAAAGCAAGTCCTTTAAGTGAAGCCGATGAACTTCCAAATTAGTGGACTTCCACAAACGCTCAGCCTTCCGGCAAGAACGCTTGAGTTTGCGGATGGCGTCATTCATACAGGGAACTAGAGCACTGACAGGACGCAGTCTAGATATATAAGGAGTAATCGCATCCATTAAAGCGCTCATTAAAAGATTGTACAGCTAACGCCACAATATTCTCATCACCGTCAACATCAACTTCACCAAACCTTTGAGCATACTGACCAATCACAGAATTGTCAATAAAACGGGTACGCCTAGTTGAAACAGTGAGTACAGGCTCCAGATTAAAACGCAACTCAAATAAAATACATTTATGGTCACTAAAAATTGCATCGCACACAACAACGCTTATCCCATGAGAAAATACGAAGTCCAGAGTGTGACCTCCACTATGGGTAGGCCCAGTCATGCTGAATAAAGTTAAAAGACTCAGTTATATTTAAAAACTCAGAAGCCACACTACTTGCAGTGTCATTGACGTGAATGTTAAAATCACCAATAATTATGGCTCTGTCCAGCTTAATAGCAGAAGAAAAGTCTTTGAACTCCATAAGAAATTGTCCAGCAGCTCCAGGTGGTCGATAAATTCAAATATAGTATAGTGGATTTACACGCCCGACTTTAAGAACCTGTAACTCATAAGATGTATACAGGGTGGTACTCACAGAATGACAAATGAAAGACTTCTTAAAAACCGCAGCAATCCCACCTCCATGACCAGAGAGCCCAGGGGTACTAATAAATGAACAGCCTTCTGGACACAGCTCTCTCAGATATATTCACGCTGCCACTTCTCCGTTATAAACATAAAATCAAGCTCATTGTTGGAAAAAAATCATTTAAAATAAAAGACTTATTAGCGATGGAGCGTGCATTTATCAGAGCTAACTTAACTGGGAGAGAAGCAGAAGCGGCAACCGGTGGAGTGGCAATCCCAGACGAACGGCGTACCGGGCGGTGGAGTACATAGCAGTTACTTGGAAAAAAATGTTGATATCTGATAACCGATAACTGTTGAGTGACAGCATAATTCTGGGTGCCAGATCTTCTCATCAGTGAGCAAACAAAAACCATTCAAATTTTTCTAGGTACGGCAACAATTTCCTGGATGCGTTGACAAGAAAATGCCGACATGGTTCATACTTCCTCAAACTTCAGTTAAATGTGTTAAGCTGTCTGTCTCCTAACACCCACTAACCCCTATGTTTTACACACAACACTGAAGTAGACTGTAGATAAAAATACAGACTCCGGTATAAAATGAAGCTGGCTGTCATGCATTCCTGTGCCCGATTTACCTTGCTGCAGACCCCAAGATGCCTTGTGCGATCAAGATCCTTTGATTGGACTTCTCTAGCAGTGTGACATCTGAAAATAAAGGGGAACACAAATCGCACAGGGCTGAACAAATCACGCAAAGGCAGACCACACGTATACAGACTGCCTGCGGTCCGACAGAAGGGGAGTTTTTCCCGTGCCGCTTGGTTCAGATCCAAAAGTACTTGTTTGCGACGAGATACATCAGTGTGCGATCTGTTGAAATGCACAGTGGGACACTTTGTACGCCATCTCGAGTGACGGTGCCATGGCATCTCCGTCGCTTATTTTTAATAAGGTGTCAGAGATGGTTATGTCAATAACAAACGCAGGTGCATAACAAAAGCAGATGCCCACATTTATGTATGCAAGCAAGCGAGCCGCTGTATTTAATATGCAGGAGTCTATACTGGGGGTTTTGTAATGCGTGCAGTATAAGGGTGAACAAAAAGACGAAACTGACACATATCCTGCATTTGTAAGACCCGACATTTAAAGACGATTTTCTAGTAGCTTTGTCATTCTTGTGCCATTTTCGATTTCTAAAAAAAATGCTGATCTGTCAGAAACTACTGAACAAAGCAATAAGTCATTTCCCTCAACAGCATATCTTAACGGTAGGATAAATTATGGAACCTACATGACCGTATGACCTCCTGAAACATGATCTTCTGCGTCCTGTCTCGAAGTTTTAGTTGATGGATGATGTGATGTTTCCACAGATCGGCCATGGTCCTCGCCCCCGTGTCCCGAGGCCGGGGCCCCGTTTCACGGTGCCCCGTATCCAGACTACAGCCTCCGCTACTCCGGCTGTGTGCAGCCGTCTTTCATGCCCGTCGCTGCCAGCGCACAACCAAGCGCCTTAGCAGCCCCACCAGCCTGCCTGACTAACCACCAAGACTTGTTTTTTTCTCTTTTTTTTGTTTCTCTCGGACTAGAGAGAAGCGTCATCGGCTGCATTAAAAACACACGCCGGGACACGCCCGTCCTGTCGCCTACGCACGCCATGTTAGTTGCACTTTTTGTAGTTTATGCAGTAAATGCAGCTGTCGAGCTGTGTGCGATGCTGTACAAGTGCTGTAAGCGTGACATTTTGGGTTTTACAAAATAAATAATAAATACGGTGCTGTTTCTCTAGGTCTGTTTAATAACTCTGTACTTAGCGGATCACCGGTTAACCCCTCATTTGAGTCATGTGCCACGTCGTTAACGCGGTGGGGGGACTCGCATAACTGAAATCCACAGTCCACAGGTCAGGTGGAATGATATTTTTAGCGTGAAAGGCTTGGTGCGAATATGTCTCTTTCCCAGGGGACATGACAGAGCTATTCATTAGATTCTTCAGATTTCGTTCAACATAAGAAGCTAGGCATGCAGCAGGTTGGAAGTCTTGTCTGTAATGCATACGAGTATGAAAATCCGGTGTGCTTTTTGACACTTTTACATGAGGCAGGAATCCACAAACTAAAAACCAGAAGATCGCGTGGTATGTGTGCAGGTTTCAGGCAAGACTCACATGTAGCATTCTGAGAACAACAACTTAGCTTTGGTCTGCAGAAGCTTTACATGGCTCACTTGAGAGCACACTTGGGCAAACTCTGAGTCCCTGCAAACTGCTCCAAAATAAATATTAAAAATCAGAGGAGAATCTGTTAGATGAGGGCTGTTGAGATGTGCATTACAGTGATATGCCTGAGTGTAATACTACAAACACAATGTTTACATATAGCTTCAACTAATTTATATTCCAGTTGAACTGCCCAAGTGGGTGGAATAAAGGAGGATGAGGAAGGCAGTTGTGGACTGATAAACCCACACTATATATTGTGCCACATAAAATATTTTAATAAAACACATTAGTTTACTTTAAAAAAAAGGCAGAGACAAAATTGTGATGGGTACTGCAAAGCATAAAATATTTACAAAAGAATGAATATGAAACATATTCACACAAAACACTACACATCTGCATATCAGTGATTACAAAAACAACTCAAAAGACAACCATCAAGTGCAAAAAACGGTCTAGTGCAAATAAGGAAAGTTTTACTGAACACCTTGCAACTACATAAAGCTACACTGAACAGAGAAGATTCACATTACACGCCTGCAGCATCCAGCTTCACAACCTGAATTCAGACAGAACGCTGTGCTTGGCTGCTTGCAACAGAACACTGGTGAGTGATGTAAACCACAAGGCTGCAGCTAACAGATGTACCACTCCACGCATTCAATACTCTTAAAAGAAAAAGCATTTCATGACTGCCATTAAAACCTCAGTGTATGTGACTAGATACACTAAGAATTTCAGGTGCTGGTTTCATTCAGAATACCATCTAAAATCATAAACCATGCAATACTGGGGGATGCTGACTATTGCATGATAATGCATGTATGAATATGTTTTTAAAAATACAGATGAAATAAACCATGCAATAAAAAAGTTAACACTTTCAAAAAGGGATGCGAGCACTGGATTTGCTGTCTGTCCATATATTGCCATCTAGATGTGAATTCATCAGTTTATGGTTTATGGTACAATCAGTGAGCAAATTGGTGACAGAGACCCAAGGCTGTCAAAGTCCAGCACAGCCTTTACATACTGTACTATGTAATCATAGAGGAAGAACTTCTCCCAGACCAACGGAAGGAGGAACTACTGTGCACTGTCCAGCAGATTTAGCCCATTTCCCACTGAGTTAAATCAGGCAAACGCAGCACATGATTGCACTCTCCCAACACTAATACTGAGCATCTTTAATGATCATGGGGTTGAGTCTCTCACAAGTAACTCGGGTGTCACAAACTGTGCCGACATTCTCAATTACAGTCCATCTTCTTCTCTGCGATCCTCAGCAGCATCTCAGAGTACTTCTCTAACAGAGCCACGGTGCGGTCGTCCTTGAGCTGTCGACCAGGAGACTCCTCTGCTGATGGGCAGATAGCCTTTGGTGGGGGGCGCAGTCCCTGCACAGAGTCCAGCTCACTCTGGACCGCCGCAAAGGCATCCGTCAGGATAGACCTCATGTGTAGCTGCTGCTCTGTGCCATCTTCCACAGAACAGAGCTGGGGAGCGACAAAGAGAAGAGGTTACACAGGCTGCCAGGTTCCGATACAGCTACCCAAAGCACAGGAAGCACCACAATATCCTGGACAAGTCTTATTACTCTAGAACCCAACAGGACCTGAGGCCTCTTATGTAAAGCTCTCTCCCATTCCCCACCACAGTGGTCAATTCAAAATAAATGTCTAATATTCTGACAGTATTTTGCTTTTTGGGATGAAGAGTTTCACCGCAGTGACCATCTTTGGCCACATTTGGACTCCTCTAGCATCTCACCTTGCTGTATAAGGAAAGTGCTCTTTTCATTGATTGCTGCAGATCACTCACGATCTCCTTACAAGTCTGCATGCTCACTGGATCAATCATGACATCTGCACATAAAAAACAAGCAGAGCATCAAAATACACTTCGATTCCAAATGCAAGAACCCTCCAAATACAAACAGTGTGCGAAAGGGCGATACCTCCTGACGATGACGGAGAGGATGCCATCTTGTCCCTGAGAGGACCAGGAGTCCCGGGGCTGCAGGCCAGCTCTTGTGACACAGATGGGGGATGCTTCCCTTCAGTGCCCCTCACAAGGGGGACAGCAGGAACCTGGTCCACAGGGGCAGTGCTACCCTCAGGCACCGTGGAACTCCCCAAGGCGGACAGGCTCCTTCCTCGGGAGATGCCCTGAGACACCAGACTATGTTCAATGTTGCTGATGTAACTCTTCCCTTCTGCACCCAAGGACCTCATTTCTGTGGGCGTGGTCAGGGTGGGGAGGCGGGTAAGGTCTGCAGAGCGTCTCCGCAGTTTGAGGCCTGTCGTGCGCTCTGGCCCAGCCAGGTCAAGGTGCAGGGCTGCCCTGGCACTGTGGTTGCCTGGTGGCAGTGGGGGCTGGCTGCCAGATGTGCTGGTGGGTTTGGCTGTGGGTCCAGTGGGGCGATTTGTCAGCGGATGAGGCCGATTCTCCTTATACTCCTGGTGAACATTAAAGTCCTGGGGGAAGGAACCCTTCAGACCAGGCGGGGTCTTGGAGGGCTGCTCATCTGTCGGTGTGAGATTAAGATTCTCAGAAGACATCTTTGCACGTGAGCTGGCAGTGGTGCACATGTAGCTCTGGCGACCAGGCCGGACAGCTGGCCGTGTCGGTGCGCAGATCTTGCTGGGCCCAGAGAGGGCCTGTTTTTGGAGGCTGGCCTCTGCACTGCTCTGGACAGAAATCTGAGGGGTGGACTCTTCTAGCTGGATCCTATTTGACACATCTGAGTTGAGGTACCAGTAAAAAGCAAGTCAGGGACTCCAAACATGAGAGGGAACATGTTACAGAAAAAGTTTCACCAAATCCATGACCATGATAGAAGGGACCAATCCAAAGAGGTATAATAAAACCCAGCCTGGTAAATTTCAGTAAGGTGCCAAGGTGTAGATTTAGCCCGCAGTCCAGAACACCCCCACCAGTGACAACACACCGCAATGGGTTGTAACAGCACATTTGCTGTTATAATACACACACCTCCCAGAATGCCCTGCCACTGGTAGGTTGCTATGGTCTTGCGACCCTGTACAGGCCTCTGGTTCCGCCGAGCCAAGACCGAGGAACTTCTCACCACTGAACGAGACTTGACCACTTTCACTGCAGTGCCCAAAAATGAGTCTCATGTCACAGTGGTACAACTTGTGTTTACACAGTGGAGACTTGTGTTTATACAACAAGTTTTGGAGAAACAGGAGAATGAAACAGAAGGCCAGGGCAGTGTAAACAGCACCAATGGAGACTGCATGTGTGCAGTGACAGATATTGGTTCTCAATCATGAAAGAAAACATTATCATCTGAATAACAGTCATAGGGGATATTCGATATTCTTCTTATAAGTCTGAATCAATGCTCACCCACTTCTCCACCTTCCTCTTGTGGAATGACAGATTCTGAGACAACCTCATCAGAAATGAGCTTTGGCATCACCTAAGCAGGTGGAAGAGAAACATTAGTGAAGAAAGACAACGGATGAAAGGGTCTTTAGGAATCACACCGAACCACATATCAACAAACACATCACAGTGGACAGGAGACAAACCCATCTGAGGGACCAGCATCTTAACTGAAAGGGCAGCATCCTCCAGCACAACTCAGACTATTTAACCTCTGTCATGCTACAGCATTTACATGCGAAGGTAATGGATCCACAGGACACTTGCATACCTCAGGGGCACCAGTCAGTTTGCCAGAGGACTCCTCTGTGATCACAGGGACGGACAGGGCAGGTAGCCCCGCAGGCCGAGGCGGGAGGCAAATTCCAAGTTTACTGAAGTAAGAACAGACAGCCGGGTAAACACACAACAGCACTTTAAATGAATAAATGCATTAATATTCAAGGAGTGAACAGAAATCAAAACAGGGAAAAGATACCAACTTTGCACGACCCTGGAAGCGGGACAGAAAACGTGTGGAGATGCTGAGTCGCGGATTTAGGAAGATACTTTCTGTGGGTGGCTGTAACTTCCTGAGGTCTGTATCAAACTTCTCTGAGAGAAACACGGAAGGGAGAAGAGTTGTAAGATAATCATACTGACACATGAAAAGCACCCTCCACACAGCACAGCAAGAGGCAGCCGGACCTCACCATTCGCAGCGAGAGTGTCAGCCAGAGTGTCAAAATGGTGCCTCAACAGCACCCCTGGGTCCTCCTCTTCCTCTTCCACCCCAGAGCTGCCTGTGGAGCTCACTTGACTGAGGGAATCTGTATCTGCCAATAGCATGGAAATGGTACAGGGGAAGCACAAACATAGCCTGTTTAAACATGCTTTGGAAAGATGCTCCATCTGAAGGCCTTGAGCCAAGCCTGAATAACACGTACCATCCTGGGGGGGGTCCTGGCTGGAGGCTTGGCTCTCAGCAGAGCCCACGCAACAGGCACTGTCAGGACTGAGCTCCTCACCACCCCAGGCTCCACGGCGACGCTCAGGCATGGCCTCACACTGCTCCCTCACGTCAAACTCCCTGGGGATGACAGTGGTCACTGAGACATTGGCTGACTGCTACACACTGCCAGGAAGTGGCCTGTAGGCTGCTGTAGCTCATTTTCAATAAAGTTGGAGTTTATCTACATAGTTCTGCATGGACGTGTCCCTTGTGTTAGTCTTACCCTTCCCCGCCAGCAGAGAGGGTGGTGCTGTTGGCAGGGTACAGGATGTAGTCCTGTGTCTCCGGTGAGCCCAGCCCTGGCGTGAAGAGCTCTTCACTGCCCGACAACGGCAGAAATGTTGGCCTCTGGTGGTCGGATAGGAGCTCACTGTCCGCCAGCTATGGTGAACACAGAAAGGGCTACAGATGTAGCTGGCAAAACAAGCAGGGTTCCACCAGTCTTTGAACCATAGGGTGCCAAAGCAAAGACAGACAAGAAACCTCAAGAGAAAACCCAAGTCTCTCCAGCTTAATGTTGACTTATGCACTAAGGGACCACTATCTAGAACCCTCGACTTACTTGGGCAAGTTTGGTACCATATCAAATGCTCTCTCATACCACAACAGAACTATTCGGCCTATCGCCCTATACATTCATGTCCTAAACATAGCAGCTGCCAGTTCGTCTTCATCAGTCTGTCACCAACCTCTGGAGACACACAATTAGCAGATGGCAGCAGTGACCAGCCAGGATCCGGCTCCAAAGAGTTTCATGAATTCATACAGTTGTCATGGAGCTCAGTCAACACAGCAGTCTGCAGTCACATTCCCCTCCTCCTACTACAAGATGAAGAGCAGAGAAATCCCTGAAACGGACCTCGCTTTCCTCCACTTCGGATTCTTCCTCCTCATCTTCCTGCTCCAGCAGGCTGTCCAGACTTTGCGGGTGAAAGCAGGAATCCTCTTCTGGCCCCTTTTCCACATCCTTCTCAGGCTGTCTGGGACTGGGTGAGAGGGGCAGTTGCAGACTACGACTCTCCAAGACTGAACGAATGGCCTGGGGGTCAGACTGCTCCGCCCAGCGCCCCCGCGGCTGGTAGGGGCCAACCTCCGCGGCGCCGACAGGGTCTGTTCCAGAGGAGCCGGCTGCTCCCTAGGAAAAGCAGCACGGAGCCTCAGTTGTGTGCACAGAACACGATCCAGACGAAGAATTGCCTGGTTCAGGATAACGTACCAGTCTTCTGGCCCACATGGGCAGTTTGCCGTTGGTCTGCAGGAACATGGGATCCAGAGCATCTGAAGGAACATGTGCACAGTAAGAACATAGACTTAAATTAGCCCAACTGGGGGGAGGGGGAGGTAGATTCAGTAATACTAATACGTAAATTTATACAGCACTTTTCAAAACCCAAAGATGCTCACCATCAGGGACACCAGAGGGAATTAGCTTGTGAGAAGAAAAGGATTTAAGACAAGATTTGAAGAGCCTGGACCTGGTCCAAAGTCCCCATCAGGGGACACCCCAGCAATCACAGCACTGTCAATCCTTTGCCAGCTCACCCTGCAGGGAGTCCTCCCGGGCAGGCGTCTTCGGGGGGTCCTCATGTTCTTCTTCACTCTTCCCATCTTCCTCCTCCTCCACAACCTGCTCCTCCTCTCCCATTTCTGGCAGCAAGATTCTAGGTACACTGATGTAAGTCTCCCTCCTGGAGGGAAGACAGCACATGAACAGCGAGACACTAGCATCCACAGTAGACAATGACATGCATAATTAGCCCAAATTATAAAAGTTTGCGACAAACCTGATGGGGGGGCACTTGGTGAGGGCGGGCTCACGGAGTCCGGCTTGCAACCTCAGCTCTGCCAGCTTGTTTCGCATGGCACGGGTCATAGAAGTATCCAGTCTCCATACAAACACACAGCTAACATAGAGAGAGCGAACTTACAAATCACTCCTGGTTACCACTGGTGCATTCCAAGATATAGTGATGGCTAAATGAAGCCTCATAAACCACTGTATTTTGGTTTTTACTGTATTTTCCGACCTCACTAAATGGTGCCGTCTTTTAAAAAAAAATTAAGTCTCAAAGCATGCAACCCAAAGCGAGTCAAGAGCACCATCTAGTGGGTTTAAAAAAATACAGCAAATGGTTCATGTAGCTTCAGTTGGCCATCACTAATACATAAGCCATAAGATACAGCACGCCCAAAGCAGGCAGTAGGGCTAGAATAACAACAGGGAAAGAACACCAATAGCTTTTACCTGTCCCCAGACACAGTGATGAGGTGCCGGCAATCCGGGGTAAATTTCAGTTCCGTCACGATTTCTGTGTAGGGTGGGGAGAGGGAGGCAATCAGCAGTTGCCTCTTGCCGAGAGCTTGTGGAGGTTAAGCAAGGGCAGGAAGCACCTACCAGAGTGCCCAAACAGGGCAGCCACGCATTCGCCAGTTTCATAGTCAAAGATGCAGATGTTTTTATCTGAGCAGCTAGTGGCCAGGAACAAACCAGATGGGTCCATCTGGACCTGTGAACAAGGAGCCGAAGGTCCAAACATGCAGGAGCTGGCAGAAGCCAAAACACAAGCCAAGACACCCCGAGAAACCTTTTCTTACCTTAAGGAGCGTACCATCGTCACTTAAGGACCCCTTAAAGCACTTCTTCAGCTTGCCACTTTTAACATCATACACCCTGGGAAACAGAGTCAGAACCCAAATGTCACCTTAATTTCAGTTAGGAAACCATACTACTTTCTACCCAAAAGTCTCATCACATAATTCACCAACACCAACAGGAGAGTGAAGAAAATGCTAAGAAATTAATTTTCCCCTAATCTTGAAGGCTGAAATTAGGCATCAAATAATAGATGGAACGGGGCCCCATCACAGTACCTGATGTTACGGTCCTGGCAGGCAATGGCTGCATGACTGCGTGTGGCGTCCAGGTCCATGTCGTACAGCGTGGCCTTCTCCACCACGTGGTGAGAGCGGGAAAACGTCAGGCCCTCCGTGGACTGTTGAGAAATGCATTCGTGTTCATTTGACATTATCAACCTGATAGAGAAACGACTTTTGCAGGGGAGGGGGGTTACCTTCTCCGCTGTGCGGAAGTAGATGCTCTTATCAGCCCCACAGCTCACCATGTGCACATCTGAAGCCTCACCTGCAGATGACATCATCCCCCGCATCCCCATCACAGGTGTCACAGGGCTGCAAGCTATGATTGTGCCAATCGATACCAAAACACTGATTATTTTGACAGGGTTCCTAATTCTGGCAGTATAAATTTCCATGACTTTTCCAGTACCATAAGTACATTTTCCAAAACCCACAAGTTTGTAAAACTAAAGTAGATAGAACAGTATTTGCGGAATGAAATTATTGACTTTGTACATTGCGACATTGCGGAACAAAGCAGGAAATAAAAATTAACAAGTCTAGTTTCCAAAACTTTTCCTCTCTATCCAAGAATTCCAAAATGTATCCAGGTTTTCCATGACCACGGGTACCCTGTTTTGATACTGAAAGAATCGATTCTGTAAATGAAACAAATATGAAGAATTGGAAAAATGGGTACCTGATCACTCGATTGATCTATCCATCTTCCCCCACAGCCCCAACTGTCCAGCAATTTATCGTTAGCACCCCCCAGCATAGCAAATTTTACCTTCAAAGTTACAACGGCAACTAGATCGAATTGGACCGAAAATTAAAATCAGTGTTATCACCCCTCCCTACTGCAAGCACAGTAGCATGCTGTATTGAATTTCATCTGGGGAGAAGGGGTGCATATACAGCACAAACCTGTGAACTTAATGGCAGTGATGGAAGCCGAGTGGTCATACACAGTTTGCTCCAGGCTGTAGCCCTTCTCCATGTTGAACACGTGGATGAGACGGTCTCGGCTCGCTGATGCCAGCAAGCGCAGGCCTGTATGGACACAAGCCGCTCAGCATCAGTTATACCCACCTCCCGCAGACGTGATTTTACCCACCCGAGCTGCACTTACCAGTCTCAGTCGGTGAGAACTCCAGGCACAGAACCTCCGAGTCATGGGCTTCAATCTTTAACAGCTCATCTAGAGTCTGCATTCCAAAAATACTGCAAAAGGGAGGCCATCACATTCTATGCATGACTACCTAGATTACAGTTCACATTTATATTTCAGGATGTAACAGACGCTACATATCCAAAGAAACATAATTTAGGATCAGATAAAGCCCTTGGAGCAACTGGGCCCAGCCGTGAAATCACACAGTCAGCCACAGGATTAGAACCCAGGCAGTGTTTATAGCAATATAGACACATTTTATTTGGGTGTATATTACTTCTGATTTGTACTTCATTTAAAAATTTTCCCCGTGAACTTGTATGCCATCCAAAGTAGAAACAACTGCTCACCGCAGGTTGCCATGGCGATCCCCAGCTGCCATGTGCTGCCCATCAGGACTGATCCTCAGGACACGAATACCAGACTTTGCCTCGGAGCCTGCACCCTCTCCCCGCTCGCATTCTTGCTGCAGATGCTGCATGTCCTTCCCCAGGTACACAACCTTCATAAGGTCCTGCCACACAAAGGCACGCGTGATCTGAAGGCTGGCGGGCTAAAAAGGGTCACCCGTGCAGACACGAGCGGTAAGAGTGAGCTGGCAACATGTTTCCTCTTACATTGCTATAGAGGTTCCGACCATAGTTGGAGTCTGGGCCTATGTTCTGCTGGGGATCAACATGCCACAGCCGAATGGTAGTGTCAGAGGAACAGGTGAGGAAGGAACCAGGGCTCAACCAGGATGGAGACTGCTCCACCACACAAGGGTAGGTCTGAAAGATTAAATATACATATACAGACACCACGCAAGGCCAGTTTCTGCAAGGACTATCTGCAAATTTCAACATTAACAAGGATAACTTGAAAAACAAAGTTTTCTATTACAGGGGTCACACTTGATACAGTATTGATACGGGAGGGGGGGGTGATACACACCTCCACACTCCAAACACAGCCACTGTGATAAAGTGCAGAGTAGACCTTCCCCACATTCCTGACATCATGGGCGTCCCACACGTAAACGCTGTGGTCGTTGTATACGCAGGTCAGGTAGCCTGTCACTGGGTCAAAGGTCAGAGCAAGGGTATCTGGGTACTCTGCATCTGGACTGCTGGAAAATAAGTGTCTAAGAGGAAGAGAGAGACAGCATTTTACATAATATGACATGAGTGCAGATTATGTTACACAGTTAAGAAACTAGCTTTACATTCAAGTAAAGATTTATATACTCAAGTGATTTCAGACATTCAGCAAATAAAAATCACTAGTGACCAAAAAATGGTAATTTGGGAACCACCCAAAAGGTGCCCTAACAAAGAATCTGAATTTATCAACATCGCCAAAGTGAGTCTTAGGTGACAGAAATATATACGTAACTGTTAAGAAAAAAAAATAAAAAATTGTGCTAAACAGACATGTTGAGTGTCTTTTTTCTGCATCTACTGGGGTGACCTTAAGAATCCAAAAGGACTCAAGAGAAGGAAAAAAAATAAAGTCTCAAACTGTCTTTAGGAGGCTGCAGAAAAATCACAAATTCAGACGCTGAGAAAGCAAAGTACAGCTGTCACTCTGCTCTGTGTGTGCGTGCCTGTGCACCTCGTGCTTCTAATGACCCCGTCACAGCACGCACCCCGAGTGCACTCCCTTTGTGATGTCCACCCCGAGGCAGTGAGGGCGAGGGAGCGTCGTGATGTACTGCAGGTTCTGAGGTTTGAAGACACGGACGGTTCCGTCCGCACAGCCGCAGAATACATAGTGCTCGCTTACGTACAGACATCGCGCTGACGAGGTCTAATGGCAGACAAAGCACTTGTCAGACAAAGATCAGTGCCACACCTTAGACAGACATTTTGCATGCAATGTAGAAATCATGGTATCATCAAATGTCGAAAAAGAAAATTAATGAATCATGGTTAAATGCAATCTAAGGACTGAGACGGAGGTTCTGACCTTCAGGTCGACCCAAGCATCCAGGAGCCTCCTGCTGTTGAACTGGCACAAAAGGCCAGTGTTTGTGATGCAGTAAGTATAGCCAGCCATGTCACCCCATCCACATGCCAAACCACAGAACATGCTATTCCTCTGTTCTCCAAGTAAACCTGACCGACCAATCAGAGGCACTGTGCTATTCACCTGGAAAGAGACAATGAGATTCATTTAGCACAACAAGGCACCTCCACACATGACCATCTCCACACACTGTCCGACCGTCTCATCTGCTCACCCGCCTCTCCTTGGAGGCATCCAGATACCAGAACTTGACGTGTCTGTTCCCCGCAGTGACGAAGTAGCTGTTATCTTCAGAGAATGACACGGAAACAACTCTGCTGGACACTTTATTTGAAGCAATAACAGTCCCCTTCTGTTTAAAAATGGGAGAGAAAAAAATAAAAACCTAATGAACCAGAAGGAAATTACATTTAGGTTCATCACTTTCTATGACTGGGGAGCATGGACAAAATGCATATCTCGAAATTTATAGACGGAATAGCAATACACGGTATATGCATTGGGGTATTTTGTATAAAGTGGGTCAAGAGAAAGCTACCTGTGAGATGGCAAACATGAACAGAAACACAGAGTGCGGCCAAAATCAAATGCAAATACAGAGTTTCTTTCACTGTATGCAAATAAATATACAACTACAAATATTCATTAAGGAAATGTATTTTCAGACAAAAACGATGCCTGTATCAGTGTGGGTCATTTAACGTAGCCATGACATAAAAGCATTTCATTCCACTGTCCACAAAATTCCTTTTCTCCTCCGGTTATGACATCGCTCTCAAAACAGAGTGTGAATGTTATGGAAAAAAAACACAACCAAATATAAATCTATAAAATAGCCCTAAATACAGAAGCCTGACAACTAAATGCAATACTAACTGGTAAAAGCAGAATTCTTAGGCATTAGCCAAAAAAATTCTTAAAAATCAAAATTACAATATTTCTATGCTCTACGCCATCTGTCAATAAAATGAAATGAACCAAGTAATGTTCGCTCCTATACCAAAATTTGATTTAACGACATATTGTCTTGATTTTACCATATAAGTATATCGAAACAGTAGTGTCTCATCCTATACCTTGTGTGTCGATACATCCCCCGCCTGATCACTTTCACTACCTGCGTACCAATGTTAACAGGCAGCAGAGATGAAGTGGGAGATGTAGCCAAAATGTTATATCACAATAAATTTTATATATATTTATTATCATGATCCAAGATAGAGTATAAGTGAAAGAACCCAACTCATTATAGCAAAAGTGCTTTTTACGACAATACTAAAGCTTCAAGAAATACAAGAAATACAAGTAGAAGAACATGAATCATATAACAAAAGAACATGAATCATGTTGGACAATTGCCATGTACTTCTGAACTCAGTTTACAACAATACAAACAAAAGATTAATTTATTTAATTTATCTGGTTACGTTTCCACCTCTTCTTAGAATGGTATGCATGTAAAGTTTGCAAATGACAGATTAGTCCGCATCAGATTTTAGAAATACAAACCATTTCCACACAATCGATGTAGAACCTTTTTTTGTACCAATTGTCCCTCATCTGCCATGCTGCACACCGTTTATTGGACATCACAGACGACCCATCTACTGACAACAAGTTGTTTACCATATGACAAATGCAATTTTTTCAGTCCAATGGTACATACAATACATCCAATCCTAAAAGTATCAAGATCTCAGATTTAATCTTAATTATTTCAGACAGTACTTCAGGATAAGCAAAGTTAATATGGACAACAAAGCAGCAACATCGACTATCAGTTCACAACTACAGGAATGGAGAAAACGGTTTACTGTTTTTATATTTTTATTGGATATTTATTGTATACAGATAGGTCTACAAATCATGCAAAAATTAAAATATGAATAAATAGCCAGTTAATACAATCTAAGAGGTATATTAGCCTTTAAAAAAGGAAAACCCAACAAAAATAAGCGACCATAAAAGCTCAACAGCTTAATATGCCTCTTTTTATAGATAAGACATGCTTGCAGGGATGTATTAATCAGTACTGAAGTTTAAGATTTATTTGTCACATACGCAATTATGCCGAGTATAATGTGCAGTGAGATGCATGGTTGCCTAGCGCCAGACGATGGAGAAGGGTACAAGTTTGACAATCAAGACAGAGACAAGACATCCTGCATTACAGACATCAGGCATTAAATCAAAATAACTATGCATGCAAAATTGGCAGCAAGTAAATGGAGTCCAAAAATAAAGTATTTATGAGTATTTACATATATCTACGCAAAGTAGGCTGTTGTGTATTTTTGATCTGAATGTTTTCATTTTGAGAATTGAGTATAATATTTTTAAAAAAATCAATTAAAATATTTATTTTATCAAAAAGCAGAATATGACTGACAATGGTATTACCCATCACTACACGCTACTGTTTAATATTTAAAATTTACTGATCACGTGTAAAACCTGCCATACTACTGTTTGTTTTTTAATGCATATGATAACTGATACTGAGCTCTAAACGAATTAAAAGCATGATCCTGATGATGCAAACTTGGTGGATTTGGTATCAAGATTGATGTCATTTGGTTTTATCATGCACAAAAAAAGGGATTCGGCGTTAGCTAACTGATTAGCAAAGTTCCATACATTTTTTAGTTCAAGATGTACTTCAGATCCACTGAGATAGCTAACAAAGTAGTGAGATATACAGGCAGCACTGAGATGTCATGTAGGCTGAAACTACTTTGTTTCTCATAGGCCTGTTTATGTTGTGATATTGTTCCAGCCTCCAAGCATGTGTGATAATACTATCCTCATGACAAAACAGTTAAGTAGCGCACTTGTAACTGGGCATTCACTGGAAGCTCAGTTTAGCAGCACTTGCACCTAGGCAACTCTTCAACAGTACAAACATTTGTGCTGTTTTATTAGCCTCCCTTGTACAACTGCAACCGGTCACGATTAATCATATCACACAGCACAACAGCACAGTACTATTAGTAAGAATTTCCGTCAGGATAAATAAATTTCTTATCTGGCACTTGCAAAACATGACAATAAACCAGTGAGAGACATGTCATAACTCACCTTCCACTCCCACACGCTGACCGTCATGTCATGCTGGTATCCCACTGATACAATGTAGCTCCCATTAGTCGAGAAGGCCACGCAGGCAACCCCATACTTATGGCACTGTTCTTCAGCTACCTGGGTTCTGTCAGCCACATCCCATACTCGTACACATGGCATGTGACCGCTCTGAACACAGAGCGAGAGAAACATGTCAGCCACATCCCATACTAGTACACATGCCATGTGACCACTCTGAACACACAGAAAGAGAAACATTTTGGGCGTTTTAGCCCTGACATTTTGATTTTGTAATGAAAGAATACACATCAACATGTGTAAATATTATGCAGGCGAGTGCTTCAAGTAGATTAAAGCATAACCACAAACATTAAGGAAGTTAAAGCCTTGTGTGTGAAGGAAAAGTCAGCTTTACCATACTGACTATAGCTGAAACCACATAGCAAAAAATTGCTTCTGAACAGGAAGATGCAGCACAATCCATCTGTGGCTCTGGTTATATAGAGGTGCACTTGTACCAATTTCTCAGGGAAAACACAGCAACCAAACTCTGCAGCATGACCCCTTTCCACACGTGCAGACCAAGGTGGTTCACCAAACAGCCGAATTGTGCTGGACTACGAGCCACAGCAGCGCTTTTGCGTTTTCTATGTGCTTACCTCACCAGTGACCAAGTATTTTCCATCCTGAGAGAATGCCAAAGCAGTGAAGGTTTTTCTGGGAAACACAAACACAGGACAGGCTTAATAAGAGCGCTGCTCTCATAGAGAAGAGAGGAGCACACTCATCCCGCTACCAGTAATTTTGTAAAATTATATAAAGTGCCTGCCTAATGCTTTGGCAACAATAAAATGCAGATATATTTTCAAAGACGAAGCTCAATTAAGTCTTCTGCATGCATAATCACATAATTGATAGATTTATTTTTAATTACAAACAAAGAGCAAATGTATTACAATATAACCAGACCATGAGGACAATACTAAGGCACAATCGTAAAGGTCCACCAGACACGCGAGTGCAAACAAGCTATCTAACCTGGAAGTGTTCAATATGTGGCTCTGTTTGTTTTTCTTCGGGTGCAGGATGACCACAACACACCTGGGCGGATATGAATAAAAGGATTTAAAAAAATCTCTGCATGTGACAACCTGTCCAAATACTGAAACCAGCAACATCATGCAAAAATTAGAAACATGAGTCACTGCTTCACCTCACTTTGTAAACATGCATGCACACTCACTTCATCTGCTTTCATTAATCCAGTGAAATGTCGCAATGCATATCCATGGTAAATGAAAGATTTTTTAAAGCGTAAATATTTTACCCAGCTGGATAAGCCACCAATCCACTGTTTGGGTCACAGGCCAAGCCACTACTGTTAGATGTGGTGATGCCCAGGACCTTCTCCAGAAACACCTAGACAGGATAAGGCAAAACACTGGTGCTAGTTAGCAGTTATATTCATCAAACGTGATTATCAATCTAGGCAGAAGAGAATAGGCGTTAACTTCCATGACTTCTCCAGCCGCCTGCACCAGTCTCATTTACAGCCAGTGAGTGTCAGTAATCCGGGGCCGTTAGCTGTTGCCGAAACAGTCCTTCTGGGACTTCTCGTGAGTTTTACGCTCACTATTTTGTTTTGTCATTCTGCCATGAAACACAGCCAAATGCCAGGCACCCTAACCCAGGCAATGGCAGGACCCCCGGTTGGCCACTTTTGAAAGTGTGCCAGAACAACTAAAGGGAAATCTATTTGCAATTCTAAATTTAACCTCGGACACACTACAACTAAAAGACAAAGACATGCAGTCAGACACACGCCCGATCAGCTTGAGCTCACCCGGTTGTGAATGTTCCGTCTCGGCTGATTCTGTCGCCCTTTTTTCCGAAGGCTCGTCACTTTTTTCACCCGAGAACTGAAGGAAACTGCATTTAAACCTCCCCCAAAAAGGGGTGCCTCCGCCATGGCGATTGTGATGTCAACCAAGAAATAAAAACGTCAAAAAAAAACTATAAAAAACAAAGTTCACATCCACGGTTCGTCTTCGTAGCTAACGCTATCCTGTTAGCTTACCAGTCTAACGAAAAAGCCAACTGATAACTGTATATGTAGCTAACTTCGTTAAACTACGCCCGGCAACCAGGAACTCGCACCAAAGTTACTTAAGGTCATTCGTTTTTATTTAATATATTTCTACATGTTATGCATATGTTTATTATTAGTATTGGTGCTGTTATAAAACAATCCGAGTTTCGCATAAGGGAGCAAATCACTCACTTAAGTAACGTACGCAGAGTGCAGTATAGCAAGCGCGATTTATGAACTACACGCGCATGCGCAGGTGCAGGTCTTCGTCGTAGCCATTGGAAACGGCGAAACACTTTTCAAAACTCAAGCCACGAGCTGATTCGCGTGGACCACTAAAAAGGACAAAGCAGGCGAAGCCCCGCCTTCATAGAACGACAGGATTGGCTCTTCGTTCTTGAATGGCACACCGGTCAAAATAAAGAACCCCTTTTCAGTTCCGGCTTGGGGATCTTTATTATCATCGTGTAATGTGTAAACCGCGTTTACTTTGTTTTGTGTTTGATTATGTGCAATGCGCGCAATTGCAAAAATACTGCCAATAGCTTGTTTGTTGCTGGGACGAAAATACTGATAATGAATGAAATATGAATTTTTTTCTGGTAATTTATTATCCACTGATGGCAAACTTTCACTCCTTATGAGATTTCCTAGAAAACTTAAGTGCTGTACATAAAAAGACACCAGGCATGAAATCTCATACAGTTCATATATTGTATATTGTTATACTGCATATTATATGTTATTATATATAATTAAACTGTGTCTGGTTTCAGTATTGCTTATAAAATAAGGATAAGTGCAGAATTATCACCTGAGTTAATAGTCGAAATTTAAAACAAAAATGCAGACTAAAACAATGACAAGGACTGATCTGAGGAGAAACAGAATACAAGTGCTAACAGCATCAGTGGGACCGTGTTTATCCTGTGTTGTGAAAGAAGACATTAAACAAAGGTTTGGCAAAGTACAAATACACTTTACTTCTCCAGCTCCATATTTTCAAAAGGCATTCTGCAGTGTATATAAATCATGAATCACACACCTGTTTCCCTGCACGATTCACTAAATTAACTTCATCCCAATTAAATACTGGCCACCACCGCAGGATTTAAGCAGTGGCGGGTGTTTCACAGAAAAATTAAGTCCGTTCAGGAAAGGATAAAAGGATGAACTTCAAGCTGTTCCAGTCACAAAGATATATAAATCACAGAGGGGGCTCACCAGTCCAGGAAAATTCACAAATAACAAGAAACCAGTGTAACCCTGGGGAGAGTATGATTCCCCAAGGGGACAATTCCATTCTCATTGCACCAGTGTCACAGTGCAGGTCTGCTTAGTGTTTAAGGAAGAACACTTGGTCCTCTCTACCACACAAGACAGAAACTAAGTGCTTCCACATATCTCCCTTCCTTTTTGGTAAGGACAGCTCAGAATGGATGTCAGCTCTCCGACAGTGCAGCGGGACCCTCCATATCCTGTTCGAGTCCCTCCCCAGTGCCATACTCCGGCAGAGAGTAGAGGTATGCCATCTTCTCATCTTCACAAATGATGGCCACTGTTTCCCCAGCATCTGACACAACAGCACTTGTCTGAACGTAGGCCTGAGTGGAGACAGGCAAAGAAACCAAAGGAAAAAGGTCAGAGACCCGTGACAGAATGGTTACAAACAGCAATATCGCTGCTTTACTGCTGAGTAACTTAAAGAGAATCTGTAAACTAGTAAATTCACTTTAAGACCACAAATAGGTCCATTCAATCAGGTATACATTCATTATATGAATGGATTTAACGTCCTTCATTGCACTCATATCCATCTGAATGCACGGGGCAGGATGTTCTGAGCATGTAAAAGAGGCCGCTGTTTGAAAGCGAAGGCTGGGCCCAGGCTCACCCTCTCCAGCAGGCTCAGGCGCTCCTCACTCAGCAGCTTGCTGTGCCTCAGCTGGCTCACTGTGCTCTCCAGGCCCAGCAGCTTGTCCAGGTGCCTCCGGTGCCTCTGCTGCAGCACCTTCACCTTCTTCTGCAGCTCTGTCACAATGACTTCCAGCTGCTCCTTACTCAGGCTGTTCTTGTGGTAGCTGACCAGGAGACAAAGAGCCAGGGGCTGACCGTTCACTTAATGGCGAAGCGCTACCCAGTAACTGTAGTAACTGGTGTGGGCAAGGCCAGGTTTTCAATGCTTACCGGTGCTCATCCAGTTGTTTCCCCTGGTGCTCCACACCATCCTCCTCCTTCTCCTCCCGTTGCCCCTCCACCTCCGTCTCTGAACTCTCAGGCCTCTCTGAAGCGAGAACCAAGGAGCCTGGCAAGGGGGTCATGTGTTTGGACACAATGGGAAGAGTGGAGACTATGGGCTGAGGGCTGAGGGCAGAGGACAGCACTGTGTCGGGTGTCAGGCCAGAATGAGTGGTGCCGGCTGGAAGAACGCTGGGAATAGTCTCAAAGTAAGCGATGATCTGGATACCACGGTCATCCTGGCCTGCAGGTGGCTCCACTGTCTCCAGAGCCATGTTCTCAATAACCAGTGAGGAGGGGCCCACTGCTCCCTGGCCCATAGCATCATGTATGACCACCTCCTGGCCTTCTGCCAACAGAGCAGTTGCTATTCCCTCCACTGCATCTTCACTGTCCGTCGATGCACCCTTGGACACTACCATGACTTCGGCACACTCCCCTCCGCCAGACATGCTGAAATCCTCCACAGCTTGAAACAGCGTCATTGGAAAATCATCTCCCAGGCTATCCTGTCCATCAATTGCTGGTAAGGCTAAGGCAGTGGGGGCAGATCCCATGGACTGTTCCATGGTGCTTGATTCCAGCAGCAGAGAAGGCTCCACCGTAATGGTGTACAGCTGCACAGAGCCAACATTGCCATCTTGGTGCACACTATCACAGTTGGATGTCTTCTCCAATGGCACGGTCAACACAGCTTTCCTGCTGGAAGGCCGTATTCTCTTTGCTTTCCTGTCAGCGTTACTGGTGCTTCTACGTTTCTGTTGAGGAAAGAGAGACTGAAAAGCTCATGTCCTTTTAGCGCCATGCTTTGCCTACATGTTCAAGGAAACCGTACCTAGTGAAGGATCTGTTTTCTTAAGACAAAGTGAAGTAAAAAGGCAGTTATACACCACAGTGGTCACTAGTGAGAGGGCTGTTTTTCAGGGGTTACAGCAATGACATGTAAAGAACTCCTACCTCTGCATTTTCAGAGAGCTGGAAGATGGTCGGCACGGCGTCGCTGGCGAGGTAGCGGATCCCCCATCGCATGGTGAAGCAGGAGGGTGTGAAGTGCTCGTGGCAGATGTGCTGGTGCCGTGACGGCGTCCAGCCCTCCCGGCCCATGTTTTTCAGCCACTGCTGCAGCCTGGCTGGGTCATGCAGTGGAAACCTGGAAACCACCAACACCTTCATTACATGAAATCTTAAGGACAGAATAATCACACAGGCATCATAACCCCATACAAGGTTGGGTGGATACTCAACACATTGTGTGGAATGCAGCACAACCAACAAGATCTCAAATCTCGAGTTGGCCTTACACACATACGCAGACCCTGGACCCTGCAGTGAATATGGTGAGGTTCAACACTTCCAGTACTGTAGTGTCTGGCATATGCAAGTAAAATGTGAAACATAGCAATAACTTATAAGCACATAAATTCATCACCACATACAGGGCTGAAGATAAAAAAAATACTAAGAAGCAGTATATTAAGTGATGTGCTGTACATATACCAAACCTAACACATTCACACATGCAAAAAACACAAGCAACAACTTTTAAAACTTGGTAGCTCTTTCCTCAGTTAGCACCAGAAAATAATATAAATTTTATTAAAATAACATGCATTTCACTGAGAAACTCCTACATAAATCCACATAATCTGTTATATGTATACTGTGCATTCAGACCCCTTCAGTTTTTTTTCACATTTTATTATGATGCAGCCTTATGCTAAGGTGAATACATCGTAAACTATAGGACCATTATCCAGACAGCTGTGAACCTTTCTCTATCCAGCACAACCAACTGAAGTAACCATAGGTTAACCCTAAAAGGGGGTACAAACATTTTAAAGTTGATCAATAGAAATAGGATGCAGTTGAGCCAAATTTTGTCATATAGCAAAGGGTCTCAATATCTATTTCAATGTGATGTATCAATTCCTTATTTTTTGGGGGAAAAATGGTAAAATTCTGTTTTTGCTTTGTCATTACAGAGTATTAAATGTAGATTGTTGAGTGGATAAAATGAATTTAGACGATTTTAATATAAGGCTACAACATAAGATGTGAAGAACGCGTAGGGGTGTGAACGCTTTCTGAAGACACTGTATATCTGAGCATTCAAAAATCTGAATATACTTGTCGACTTCTTTATACCGACAAAGCTGGCAAGAGTATAAGCAAAGTCAACCATTAGTTATTGTTTTTGTTGTACAACGCGTGACATGGCACATTCCTTCTGCGACAACCATTACAGCGCCTAAGAGCCAAATATATGTGGAACATGAATAATCGTGCACATCCATCCATAACTACATTGGTCATATGGATGAAGAAGAGGTATTTACATTGTCATTAAGCCAAAAGCGCGACCGAGTTTCAGGTAGCTTAGCAGATGTCACCTTGGTTGTGCTTCCGTATATTGCTGCTCATTCAGTTGCACGTAAGGCTCCATATTAAGCCACATGGGAAACCTCAGCGAATATAAGGCTGCATATATAACTTATCACACTTAGTATGAAATTGAGACGAACCACCCGGCATGGCGGACAAAGACAAGCTGTTTTGCAAAAACATTCACTGTTATCTCCCCAGCTTACTTGTAGAAGCTCTTCCTGTCTGAGCCGGTACTGCCAGCGTCGTTCCTGCAGTTGGGAGCCGTACAGTATTTAGGCATTTCGCTTAATGGACGACGAATAATGAGCAAAACCGGAACACAAGTCTGTACCCTGGGTCACGCAAACGTGAACTTGTACGGCTATACCACGGTGTCGCAAAGAAACAAACGTTCGAAGTGTCAAAGGTCTGAGGGTATAGTATCCACGTTTGTGCGAGTCTGCGCATAGCCGCCAAGCCGGAATCCACTAGGGTGCCACCTACGGGTGAGCTGGGGAACAGCAATGGGACTATCACCCGACACATTCAGTTAAATCCTCTGGTACAAACCCCTAACCCTGCAACTCAGTTTGTTGTACAACTGAACGACTAATTTACTGGTGAAATCTTAATAATTTTTAGGCGTCAAAACCATGAGGAAGAGTGGATCCAACATCTAAACAGAGTTAATTGCAGATTTGCCACTGTGATGACACTTACATTGGTTACCATTTCAGGAAACTGAAAGGACCCTCGTTAGCTGTGGCATTTTCTGTCACCAGCAAAGGGGACTGATGCTCCTCCACGTTACTCTCAATAGAAGTGGTGCCAGATGTCAGTGACTAGGAGGAAAAAAGAACACATTCTGTTTTAGACAGGGAAGCGGAGATGCTGCTGTATTTTGAAATCACACTGCGCACCCCCAAGTCGACAATGACAAGGCTGGGCCTCTGGCTGCCCGTGAGAGTGTTGCTGTCTCTGCAGTCCATGCAGTCACCCGACACCCATCCATCCTCATCTGAGCTAGAAGAGGGTAAACTACTGAGTTTCAGGAAGGAGAGAAAAACTACTGATAAAGCAGGAGCATTAAGGAAAACCTGGGCACTGGCTCTCCTTCACTCTTGACAAAACACTATGGGAACTTAAATCTGTTTTTCTGATGTTTCTCTTGGTAAGCTCTTTGTCCACTGCCCCTTCCACAGCACTGTTGTCATGTTTTTGTTTTACCAAAAATAAATTAGTGTACGTAAATGAGTCACTGAATGCCGAGATAAAGAGTACACTCCATTTAGGCTTGGTTTTAAAATTTCAAATATGTTTCTCAGAAGCAAGACAAATATAGAATGTAATAACTACTTCAGCAGCAGTGATCCTTGAAATGCTTGGCTATAAGACCAGAAGTAACCATGAAAACCAATACCCACCATGGAAAAGAAGGCTGGAGGCCAAAATCAAGGCCTTAAAAAGAGAAGTAGGCCAACTGTCAGAGCTCCAGAAAGGTACAATGAGAAAACTAGCACCTAAGAGGTACAGCCAGATACCCACACCTGAAGCACTAGAAACTGCCAAGCAGAGACTCCAAGCCTTGGCCAGCCACCTAAGGAGATACACGAGAGAAAGTGAAGCCAGACGAATAAACTGGCTCTTCTCAACTCAACCAGCTAAGGTGTTCTCTCAGTGGCAGTGTAACAACAGCAGAGCAGACCCACCAAGGCTGGAGGCTGAACAGTACTGGAAGAGCATATGGGAAAAGGAGGCATCACACAATAGTGATGCACAGTGGCTAGCCTCTCTAAGAAAAGACCACAGCAACCTCCCTGAGCAGGACCCAGTATCCATCACTGTGTCAGATATCCAAGAAAGACTCTCAGGTATGAAAAACTGGATAGCACCGGGACCTGACATGATCCACACCTACTGGCTTAAGAAGTTCACTGTACTCACCCTGAATGAATAATTCAAGGGTGCACAATCCTGATCCTGAAGGGCCCCTCAAAGGGCACAGTCCCATCCAATTATCGGCCAATAACCTGTCTCTCATGTCAGGCATCATAGCAACTAAGATAAGTGGGCACATGGATCGATACATGAGCACAGCACAGAAGGGCATTGGCAGGGATACCAGAGGAGCCAAACATCAGCTGCTGATAGACTGAACAGTCGCTCAAGACTGCAAAGCCCAACACACCAACCTGTGCACGGCCTGGATTGATTACAAGAATGCCTATGACTCAATGCCACACTCATGGATCATTGAATGCTTAGAGCTATACAACATCAACAGGACTCGAAGAGCCTTCATTGCAAACCCGATGGGGTTGTGGAAAACCTCCCCTGAGGCAAATGGCAAGCCAATTGCACAAGTCTCCATCAAATGTGGCATATACTGTGCCAAGTAGATGCCCTATCTCCACTGCTGTTCTGCATAGGGCTGAATCCCCTCAGCCAAATAATCAACCAGACTGGCTATGGATACCGACTCAAGAATGGAGCCACAGTAAGCCAAGTCCTCTACATGGATGACATAAAGCTGTATGCCAAGAGTTAGTGAGACATTGACTCACTGATCTACAGCACTGATATCAGAAGGTCATTCGGACTTGAGAAGTGTGGTCGGATGGTGAAAAAGAGAGGGAAGGTAGTCTAAACAGAAGGGGTCTCACTCCCAGAGGGAACAATAGCAGACTTTGCAGTCTTAGCATTAAGGAAAGCTACAAGTACTCCACAAGCAAATGGAAACCTAGATGTGGCCACAAGGAAAGGAACCACAACCAAATACCTACAAAGAGTAAGGTAAGTCCGAAGAAGTCAGCTCAATGGCAAGAACAAGATTCGGGCAATAAACAGCTACACCCTGCCGGTAATCACATACCCTACAGGACTAATAAGCTGGCCAAAGGAAGAAATACAGACCACGGATGTTAAGACACTGAAGCCCCTAACCATGCATGGAGGGTTCCATCCCAAATCCAGCACCCTGAGACTGTACACTAGCCGTAAGGAAGGAGGCCGAGGACTAGTGAGCGTAAGAGCCACTGTCCAGGATGAAACAACCAAGATCCATAAGTACATCAGGGATAAGGCACCAACAGATGACGTGCTTAGTGAATGTCTCAGACAATGGCTAACAGAGGATATACCATCATGGGAGGACAAACCCCTACATGGAATGTGCCATTGGCAGATAACTGAAGTGGCTGATATCAAGAAATTCTACCAAGAACTAGCTGGTCTAAAGGATAGCACAGAGGCACTCATCATGGCTGCACAGGAGCAGGCCCTGAACACCAGAGAAACAGAGGATCTACCACACCAGACTAAACTCAAGGTGTAGGCTATGCAAAGAGGCCCCTGAGGCAATCCACCACATAACTGCAGGGTGTAAGATGCTGGCAGGGAAAGCATGCATGGAACTCCACAACCAAGTGGCTGGCATAGTGTACAGGAACATCTGCACAGAGTATGGACTGGAAGCCCCAAGGACAAAGTGGGAAACGCCACCTAAGGTGGTAGAGAATGAGCAAGCCAAGATCCTGTGGGACTTCCAGATCATTGTGGTGGTGGATAAACAGCAGAGCAAAACCGTCGTGATTGATGTAGCAATACCAAGTGATGGCAACATCAGGAAAAAGGAACATGAGAAACTAAAGAAGTACCAGGGCCTTAAAGAAGAACTAGAGAGTGCATGGAGAGTGAAGGCAGTGGTGGTGCCCGTGGTCATCGGGGCACTCGGGGCAGTAACCCCCAAACCTGAGGAGTGGCTAAAGCAGATCCCAGGAAAAACATCAGACATCTCAGTCCAGAAGAGTGCAGTACTAGGAATAACTAAGATACTGCACAGATCACTCAAGCTCCCAGGCCTCTGGTAGACGACCCGAGCTTGAAAAAGGATGAGACCACCCGTAGAGGGTGAAGAAGAACATTTTATATATATAGTAAAATTGTATATTAAGAATTGGTTCACAAGAACAATAAAGATGATGAAATTCACCAGACCATCAATTTCACAAATGTTATTTAAAAAAGCATAAGTAGTTACATGATGGAAAACTACTAACCACCCCAAAATAAAAAGTAGCACTGGTGATAAAAATGTGATCAAGGATTTATTAGATATAGAATGTAGAATGACTATTACCTTCATAAGGTCTTTCTTGATAGCTGGGAAGAGGTGGATTATGGGAGGCTGGAGTTTCTGATTGTTAAGAACATTGCAATATTTGGCCATCATTCTGGACGAGTCACAGATATCTTGAAGGGCTTGAAAAACTTCTGCTATTTGCTAGGAAGTTTTTGCATCTCTCTGCAATCCTTCACTCATGGAAATGCAATTCTTTGAGGTTCCTGATGCATGTGAACCTGAAGTTCTTGCATTGGAGAGAGTGGATTGCAGTCTTAATGAAGTACTTTATGATCTCTGAGTGTTCATTGATGCAATGGTAACTGGACTTTGTAAATAGTAATAAAATCATTTACATTTATTGTGGTGTGTGACATTATTTATTTGGTACATTATGCCTTACAAATGATATCGTGAAAAAGAAGACATATGTGCATTAGGCCTGATTTTGCACTGGACTGAGGACATCAAGCTGAAAAACTGGATTGTCCACCCTAATCAGATATCTGTCAACCTTAAACAAATACATACCTGCACACTACAAATGCACAAAGTGGCAGTTAACATATCGCTATCTGCCATGATTCATTAAAGATTGAGGTATTGGCCGCAGTCCAATGTGTCGACCTTAGTCAGTTATTGCTGGCCAATTGGTAAACCTTGTCAATATTTAATTTGAAGACATTGCTAAAATAATGGCTCATTCACCAATTACAGCTGGTCTCAAAGTACTGGCTGGTGAAAAGTTTTAATCCATTGCTACATCTGGATCACATATCAATCTTTTGTTTTCTACAGAATAAAAAATTATGACCAGGAAATGCAGAGAAAGCAGTGGCGTGTGATTCCCCCGCAGGGAAGTGTCGATGGAGGTTTTGTGTTTTGACTAAGATAGGGGCAATGCTGGGAATCTCACACATTATGAAAATTGAGAGATGTATTACAGGAATTATCTTACATTGAGCAATGGTGAATGTAACATTTACTCAGACCTGGCTGGTAATGTACAGTACAGATTGTGGCATGTCACAATTAGAATATTTAGTATTGGTTTGAGTCACTGAGGATGATGTCTGTTGACTTAACTGGAGCCAAATTCTAGTCAAACGGTCTGAACCCCATTACTCTCTGCACAAGTTGACCCTGGTATCTACAAACCCATGTTGTGCAGTTCAGCACGATGTCCCTACCCATGAAGGTTTCCATTGAATGTCTTCTTTATCTCTGTCTTCCGTGAAGTCTGTGACGATATTGCGAAAGACAAAGTCCTTTCACTAGTCCTCTGTGCTCTGACTAATCACCATTGCTGGTGTATCCTACAATCAGAGACACAGTCTTTGGGCTTCACAGACTGTCGTCCGTTGCTCCCGGAATATTCCTATGTTGCATGAATAGTTTTATTAGGTTCTTGCTTTATTAGAAGTCATAGCGTTGCTTCTACTCCAATACTACTTACATTTGTACATGCACATTCATTGGAAGCTCAGCCTATAGCTGCACTTATGCCTAGTTGACTCCTAGATAACACATACTGTATATCAAGTAGGATATAACAGGCTTAATTAGCATCTTTTATATAACTAGACTTCTGAAGTCAGCGCTACATATTCTATTACAGTTATGCATTATCCATGATTACTGTCACATGCGGCCCAGGCACAGGTGAAAGCAGAGCAGGACGTATGTCCGGATCTAAGGGGTTTATTGAGTAATACATGAGGAAGACAGAGATGGCAACTTAACTGGCAATTACCACTGCAGTGTGACAAACACTCAGCTCACCAACCAGGGCCAAAGACCTTACATATAAAAGGGGAAAACACACGTGCAAAATATGGTTAGCAGTCAGGGCAGGATACCTGGCAATTACGAGATACAATAGAGTAATACAATAGTTAAGGCTGACAGTTACTCAGCAGCAAACACATGGTTACTGAGTTAAACAAGTAGCAGCTATCAGTCAACAGATCATGATATGGCTTAATTAGTCTTCACTGGAAGAAACTAAAGATGTCTCCTGCCCGCCAGGATAAGACCTCCACCCCTTCTGGTGAGTATAGATTGCAAATAAGTTGTCTCATTATGTTGGAAAATATTTTATCCTAGGTTGACATGTAACTTAACAAGCACATAGACACTGGGGGTAGGTTACACTTCATTTCCTCCCGTTTTATTGTAATAGAATATGATATACAGACAGCATAATAAACTAAAGTGAGGATATGTGAGTACAAATTGGGTGAAAGACGTGCTTTTCTCATTCAGATCAGGTTCAGGTGCCCTCTGTTCCCCCAACAGCAGAGGTGCAGCCCACCCATTGGCTAAAGCCGCTGAGTGATTGTCACCTCCGGACCATCTGACAGATTGGGCGCCTGTACTGTATCACAAAGGCAGAGTTCTGATAACTTGTCGAATGTAAGGTAGAGGGGCTACCTGTAAGTGAATGAAGATCAAGTGCATTTAAATAGGAGAAGCAAAGTACCTCGAGTGTCAAGCAAACTTATTTCAATGCTACATATTTATGTACTACATCTCCAGCCATATAATAAATGGCAGTTTGCAGGGAACTAATCTGACCATGATTTCTGCAGCTCTTCAACACAGGGCTGCCCATATTGGGGGAGAAAGGGAAAGATTTTCAGGAGCTCAGACACTGAGGGGGGGGGTGTGGACATGAGTGTGATCATGGATAATGGTAGCTTTCGTTTGGGGAAGTGGGGGTCCATTTTGCAGAACTTTTCAGGGACCAAACTATATACAGCCCTGCCGGATCACACTACCTATGAAAACAATCCATACCGATCCATGGCACAACTCATCACACAAAACCTTTTCTCCACTTTCACTGTAAACCTGTAAGTAAATAGATTTTCCCTTCTGTAGCTCCAGTTTAAAACACTGCCAAACTACTTCATATTGCAAAATAATTTCCACATATTTAATACTTAATTGTGTGATATTTGTGCTTTTTAGTTATTCCATCTGCTGTTCTCTTTAAATGCAGAAGCAACTTATTATTGAATGCTAGATATGGACACTAGATGGCACTAAATACCCACTAACGATAATAATGGTATTTGTTATTAAATTAAATATTCAGTAATAACAGTTTTTTTGCGATATTTCTCTTTGAATCTTTTTTATTTTAAACTAGGTGTAGGTCTAGCCCGGGAGTACACCACGACACATTCCACTTCAGCAGTTTTTTCTGCTTCACATGGTAAAGAAGAGTTTTTTGAATAAAGAATTTGATACTGCACACTTCCTGCAAGAGAGCACTCTTCAAACACAAAGGTTTATGTTACATTACATGTATGTGATGCTTTTATCTAAAACAAGTTTACAGTATAGGGAAGGGCTACAATGTTCCTGGGATTGGTTTGGAGTATTTTTTTAATTCTAGCTTTTGTTTTCCAAATTTCCAAATGAGAGTCGTCTACCAGTAAATTTGATATGATTTCTGAGTCAGTAAAATTTATGCTATTTATTGTATATTTACTTGCTAACATCATCATGTAGATTAATACCTAGCCACTCAATTCTGTAACATCTACTTAAGAAACTCGAACCATCTTGCAGACAGGAGTGAGTATTTACAAATAATAATATAATGAATTTCCTTATTTTTACCAGGATCATGTTCCCAACAACTCTGACCCAGGAAATTGTCAACCGGGCTTTCTGGACAATTCCTAGGATAATGACTCATGGGGATCTCCTGCATGAAATGCAGAGGCACCAAGCACATCGGCACTCATTTATTCAGAGGGGCCACCCACTGCTCTGGAGAGATTGTCTGCCAGGCTTCCAGAGACGAATGGCAAGATGCAGGACAAGAGCCAAAGAAACAGAGACAAATATTATGTAGAGCACACAGACACAAGGAGGGTGGATGGGAGAGGGACAGATAAATACAGTTCAACCAAGGAGACCTCAATAGATAGTTGACATGAGTGTTTATTTGATTAAACAAATGAGTATGAGAAGAGAGATTTGGCGAAGCCCGTCTCTTGGTCATCGGCTCCATCGACTCTGACGCCGACAGATCTGGCTGGGCAACCAGGCAGGAGGCGACGGAGTCAACCCCGGAGCAGGCAGGAGGTGAAGGAGCCAACCCCGGCCCAGGACGGGGAGCCGAAGGTGGTGGAGGTGGGCAAACCGAATAGCTGTAACGGCAAAGAAATGGGTTAGACTTACTCTTTATATAAAACCTGGATCGATGTGATTGGACACACTTGCATTCATTAGGTCTCCTTGTTTGAACTTTCATGTTCAATTTCATAAAGGCCAAAGGGTCTTTCAGGGGATTTACTCCATGGTCTTGGGGTCCTGAGGAAAATCAGACAGTGAGAGATGTACCAGACCAAAGAAAGACGCTGGTAAAATAAAACTAATGGGGATTTGAAAGCATACATGAGATTGTTCAAGTCGTAACACGTGACATGCCAAAGGTCCCCGAGTGTAAAATCCTACATCGAGCGAATGCAGTACAAGCTGAATGTGAGGATCTCCCTCCTGTGTACCGAATAGCTGCAAAGCCTCCTACTGCACGTTGTAGAAAATTTCAGCAACAGGCAGTAACTTCACGAGGAGTGAAGGATTTTCATTCGAATTCAAATTTGAGGAATGACCCCAGTACCACCTAAAATAAAATAAAACCCTTAATCTGTCCCATAATCCTGTCACGGTGCCTTCCCCTGACAAGCTGTGGGCTGATAACCCATCGTAACAGCTGAAATGTCACAGCCATTTCATAATCGCCTTGGCCGCATTTTTCCGCTTCCTCGTTAAACGCAGTTGGCCTCAGGATGTGCGCTGGGGGTCTGATGGGGGGCATTTATTAAAACCACATGTTTTCTGTCCAAACAAACCCAGGCGACTTCAAAGAGAAGTCATCAGGCAAGCAAATTCATTTCACTCTCTGAACCACGCTCCTGCACTGTTCTATTATGCCTATTATCTTCTATCATCTATTATCTTTTATCACTCACTTTCCTTCATCATCTTTAACTCTTTTTTTTCAATCCAGCCCCTGGAAAGAGATGATATACCCAAGGGAGAGTATTTTTAGTTTATCTTTTTAATGCCATAGGAATTTGTGCGTATATTCATTGTTTGTTTCCGTTCGCCTCATTTTCTTCAGTTAAGGCCGTTGTCTGTTTGCGTACATCTTGGACCTCTGCGGGGCACAAGGTGAACCGGCAATATGAAGCTGCCGCCTATTGCTCCACAGGGGGCTGCTTTGCGTGTTCCGAGAGGAGGTGGAAATTCAGCGCAGTGGAAGAAGAATTAGCGACTGACAGTTATTTTACCTTTACAGCCCCGATCCTCTCCCCGATGGCGAAACAGCCCCCAGCCTCGCCCTCAGGGGACTTTGACAGGTGGGAGCGGACAGTGAGCGATTTGGTTTATATTTGCAGAACCGCTGTTTATATATCTGCGGGGGCCGCCTCAGGGCCTGGCCGAGACATTCAGCCACCCCGCGCATGGGCCACGCGACTCCCTGTACGTGAGGCTGACGCGCGCACAGTCGGGCTTCAGTGAAGCGAGCATTGAGAGACAGTCTCCAGCAGACTGCCTCGCAGACTAGCTCACTCTGCTGGCACTTCTGTGCACCCCCAAATGTAAACACCCACGGCTAGTCCACTCTGAGTTTCCATCGGTTTTTTTAAGAGCGGGAATATATCGCCTGGCGTCAAAAATATAAAGAATTCACACAGCGCTGTATTAAATGAAAATAAAAGGTTAAATTACGTGTATTACATCAAATTTGGATTTGTTTACTCGCAAAACAAAAAATGACTCTGAAAAATAGCAAAAATGATACTTGACGTGTTATAATGCCGAGGGTGAACGAAAAAGGTTAAGATGGTATCCCTCTCTTTGAAGCTTCTCTTCCCCGCAACCCCCCTCCACCCTCCCTAAACAGAACGATGTTTAGCTCTGGTCAATCAAGCCAGCAGAGCTGGGGAGGTCATAAACGCTACATGGCTGTGTATGATTTCCCAGGATTTATACACGGCAGAAATCCCCTTGGCGCCAAAATTTTGTTAAAGGGGATTAAACTTATTTCTGTATCCATAATTGACACTGAGGTTTGAGTAAATGAGTAAATAAGCAGTCTTTCCCTAAACACACACAATGAGCTGGCGTTTTCTCTTCTTCCCTTATTCTGCTCGTCTGCCTTTTCTGCTGCATTAGTGTCTCCTGCTTCTGTTATTTTTTTTTCCCAGAATCCTTTTCTCCCCCCGGTGGTTTTTCTGAACTCTTCATTTCTTTCCACATGCCTGTTTGGTTTCTTTTCCTCCCTCGTTCCATAACAGATGACCCTTTTTTTCATGTGTGAAGAAGTGATGGGCACACACCCTGAACAGGAAATGGGAAAATTCCAGAAAAAAGACCTGTGCATGTGGGGGGGGGGAGACATATGGATGGACTGAACACTGAATCCACCGGCAAAAGTATCACCGGGAAATGTAAACACTGAGTGGAAACTGCCCTTTTCCTGGAGACATACGACAGAGCTACGGTGAACCCCACCACGCGGCCTCATGTCAAGGCGACCCTATAGCTAATGGGGGCTCCTCCTCCGACCCAGTCCCCCTGTCCCTCCCACGCCCCGTGGGGGGGTGAGATGTGTTTGCTCAGCTCAGCACTCTCTTTAAAGTACGAGGAGATGTGTGAACCTGCAGGGTCCCTTAAAACCAGCAGTGTGACTTTTAACATCCCAGTAAACAGGTTTCGCGTGTCGGGGCTGCCCGCAGACGCCATCGGGCACTTCTGCAATCGCCCCCGTGCTTCACCGGGGCTCCGCCCACACAGGCGTCTGGAGGGGGCGAGAGAAGTCGGCCAGTGTGACTCATTCTCCATCGCAAAACACAATCTCACTTTCCTAAATTAGAGCATACTGTATACACACACGAATGAGAAACTCTCAAACTTTCCTGGGTCACCAGACTATGACACATAAATAAGGGTGCATGCACTCACACATACACACACGGTAACAGGACGTTGACTCAGAGCAACCTGTGATGTAAAAACAGAACGTCAGGCAGGACCCAGTGTAGACAGAGTCCTCTGTGTTGCCTCACGGACTTATTTTCACTTTGCCTTCCTGTTCATTGTTATTTCCTGTCATCCCATCCCTCCCCCTGACCTACCAGGCGCAGGTGGAAAAGTACCGCTGCCCCCCATGCTGACGGGGGCACTTCCCAGCCACTTTTACCCAGCGCCTCTCTTCCTGAGCTCAATACCGCCGTGCCTCCGCTCATCATGACGGACCTGAGTTAAGGCGCCGTCGGTTAGGGCTGTGTGCTGAGGCCTGGCTTCAGTTAGTGGGGCCTTCTCCCCTTCTCTCTGCGTGTATGTGTTCCCCGGGGGACGGTGAGGGTTAGCGGAGGCCACACAAACATAGCTTCATGCCCTAGAGGAGGTTGGTGCCACAAGTGACTTAGCCTATGACTTCCCTCCCAATCACAGCCACATTAATTACAGCGGCAACGGATGCGTTTCACAGCCCTCAGGGCTCCCCTCACTGTCCTCTCCCCTCACTGACTCTTCCATATCTGAATTTGGACTGAACTATTGCGGTCTCCCATGACCACAGCCCATGCCACAGATGCCACAAAGGTACCTATAACTGCAGTCTCAACAGTTAAAAACAGAGTGTACAACAGTTGTCTAACATTGTAGTCATAGTGATGTACTAGATGGTGGAAATTAATCAAAACCAGAGCGCAATCAAAGCCTAACAAGCCCCCCCTCTAAACAAAAGCCTCACGTCCTCAGTCCAGGGAGAGAATAAAGTTACGACTCTGTAGAGGCTGCTTGGCCACTGCGAAGCTGATGTCTCCAGTGCAGTTTCTCAACCCTGAAGCCACTGGCCAGCTGAGATCCTGCTGAGCTCTTAATTAATCCCCATTTATGGGGCCTCCTCACAGATGAATTGACCCATTTGTTCCGTGTTTAACGGGGAACTCTAGTTAAGAACTTCTTATAACTAATAGGCATATTTTAAGTCATCCTTTAATTAGCAAGATGTTCAGATTATAGGGACGCACACAAATTTACACAGCAGCGTTTTTCCAAATTTTCTAAAAACCATTGTTTGATCTATTGACCTAATGATGCCATCAAGGGGAAAAAATGTAATTAGTCATATTGTTTACTATTAGCACAGTATTCATCTATGAAAATCATCCAATCAGCACCCACGTCAAGAGTAATCAACTGTAGAGCTCAGCAGGAAGGAGTGCCAGTGTTTGCAGCGGGTTTCATGGGTAAGGATTGGAAAATGCTGATTATCATAAACTGACTGTCCTGGATATGATTTCACCTCCTCGGGCCTTTCTGTGTAAAACAGCACTGTAAACTGATGGGTCTGTGCCAAATGGTTCTTCGCAGATGACTCGCTGTTGGCAGAGGCTGCCTTTGTGTAGCGAGCAGCAAGCAGATTTAGGCCTGGAGTGCAGGATTACTCCGAATCATCTCTGCCGGAAGCTCAGGGGCCCAGCTTGGTCAGCTGACTGAGAGAGAGAATAATGAGGCCCTGGGGCAGGCCGTAACTTCCACCTTTAACCTTTGGTGCACGATCTCTAGAGCGACCCTGGGAATACAGGCCGATTCCTCCATCGTAAATATTTAAAAGTGTCCACTTCTGCCCCTAGCCCGAATTTTTTGAGCTGTATCCCAAAGAACTCCTTTGGATTCTATCCCAAATATGTAAAAAATATATTTAGATTGTCACTCATGTTGGGTTGTTGGGTGGGGTGTGCGGGGGGAAGCAGGAAGGGGTGCAGTGGGGGAGAGTGACAGGGGTGCTTTTGGGGAGGCTAGGATACCTTTCCTTTTTTGAAAACAGGCCTCACTGAATAGCGGAATATGAGTCATTGCGCACATCACAGAGGAGCAGGCAGTCAGGCACCTCGCACTTTGTAGTGCATTGTAGCTTTGATGTGGGGTGTTTTCTGGATCAAAGCTGCATCACATTTGATCTGGAAGGGGTCATTTGCCAGCTCACTCCTACTACGAGTGTGTTACGCACTGCACGGCCTGTAACAGCAGACATAGCACATTGACTTGATGCAGAACTTTCCTGTGTCACCTGAGAAGGACGTGTCACCACATATAATGTTCCTTTCCTTTGTGACCCCCCCCCCCCAGTTTCCCTTCCTTACCTTACAGTGGTTAGAGGAGACGATTGCAAGTCAGGGGACACTTCTACGCATGGTCCTTGGAATGCAGAATTTGGACACAAGAAAGAGATAAAGGAAAAGACAATTTGCACACAGCTTGTGGTGTTTTGATAAAGGGAGTAAAGTTAGAATGATTCCAAGGGACCTAAAAAATCTGGAATGTAACTGGATTGGTCAGGGTTAGGACCCAGCATGATAAATTTTCATGGCGGCCAAATTCTCTAGTGGCTCCTCTTCCAGTAGCAGTCAGTGATGCCTGTATGTGTCGGTGAGCCAAAGAATGGTCGTGCCTCCCTGCCCCGTCCAGAATAGCTTGCCATGTGCATTTCACCTGAGCATCACAGTCCAGTGATACCATCACCAAGAGTCTAACTGGGGAAGTTTTCAGGGTCATTTGCTGTCCACATTCTTTGAGTCAAAGCGTGGGAAAAGGGCTGCCATTAAGAGGAGGAAGGTTCCAAAGAATCTAGTCAACAGGAGCTTCAAAAAGTTTGATACATAATTGGATTAGTATGGGATGGGGGCCCAATATGGTATGTTTTCATCGAGCCCCAAATCTCTAGAGACACCCCTGTGTGAGAACCCTGCCAGTCACCAAAATTCCCACAATTTCCTTCTCTGCATTTTGTTGACACTGAAGTCCTGAGTTTGCAGTCATTGCCGTCCAAGGCTGAGCAGGTAAATGCAGCAAGGAGAGCCGACACACACACACACACACACACACACACACACACACACACATGTAGGGTAAACATATCCTTATGGAGACCGCTCATTCATTTCAATGGGAGAAATGCTAACGCTAACTATGACAACCTTTACCCCTACCCTGCCCTAACCATAACCATAGGTAACCTAATGAAATACAAGAGTTTTTGCATTTTTAGTTTTTTCATA
>JAABNY020000035.1:5009523-5023235 GCA_015164015.2 Brevimyrus niger
GGGGAGGGAGAGGGGGAGGGGGGGGTGGGGTTACTGCACAGTGGTGTGGCACAGCCATTAATGAGCTGTGTCCATATATACATAATATGGAGAGTATTTGTAACCAAGGCCTACAGGCATACATCAACATGCACCCATCGATATCCATGGCCTATTAAACTCAATAAAATATGTGATTGGCTGGGGATTGGCCTAATTAATCCCATTAAAGCCTTTTAATGAGTACCTGAGAGTACTTATTGTCCGCATTCCAGATGTACGTGCAGGAGCCCATGCAGTAGTTGGCGTGGTATCCTTTTGGTCTGTGGATCCATTTCCAGCCCAGATCTTTCCGGAAGTCAATGTACAGCTTCCGCACGCAGCAGTTTTCATTTTTGCTGTAGTTAAAAGGACATTAGATTATCATCCTCTGTCCCAACTGAGAAAGACTCATGAAGATTCACACCTGGGAGTTGGACTCACTCGGAGCACGACTCCTCCGTGGCAGTAGAGCGCTTCCTGCGTGACGTGAGCTGGCCGGCGCGGTCCTGAGGGATCGACATCACCAGGAGGTGGGGTTTCTCCATGTTTCTGGCCATGCTCTCTAAGTCCCCTCTAAACTCCTCCATTCCTACAGGGCGACACAGTCAAGTGAAAAATCTATCTCCGGAGCAGGCAGAGGTGTATGTGTGGGGAAGCTGGCAGGACACAAGAACCCTAGACTTTTGCCATTTAAACCTAGCAAATCATCTAGATCGCCATTTTTTCTCCGATAACTATGGTGCTGTGTTTGGAAGCGATTGACCCAGTGCCACTTGTAACCAAAATCAAGCCAACCCATGACAGGCTAATACAGGTTCTCCGTCTATGAATGGAAGCAGCCCCTTCAGACCAGTCAAGGAGGACCCACAGCAAACAGCATACCTGAGATCTGCAACTTGAAATTATCAGGCGAACTCTCACAGCTACAGTGTCGCTTCAGTTGCAATAGCTGGGTATCTTCTGCAGAATGACAAACGCACAGCACACAGCGGAGATGAGGACCGCACCATGGACCAACATTGCCGATGACGCCGCAACGATCTCGCCCATGGTCGTCATACAGTTCATGAACACACTTGCCATTCCCCAGTAGCCAATCCCTGACGGTCTGCGTAGCATTGAAGGACAGCCACTGGCCATTCATCTTGGAGTTGACGAAGCGTGACCCCAGGTAGCGGGCCTTCTCGCCGACGCCGCTGTACAGCTCCACCCTCTGCTCTTTGTCCTTGTCCAAGGTAACCTCCTTGATGGGCAGCCGTAGCTCGGCGTAGGACAGCAGGTGCTCACTCACCAATGCGGCCCGAATCTCGCTCAGGTTGAACATCAGCTGATTCTCATTCTTATTGGAATCTGGAGGGTAGAAAAGTAGAGCTTTTCATCTCACTGATGCAGAGCAACTACATGTATCTCATTTTGCGCAAGACTTAATATGCTGTTGGCCCACTGGAGGCTGTGATGTGGTCTTGATGCAGCAGTGTTACTGCGACGCTGCAATTAGCCCAAGTAAACATGCCTTGTAGTATATTGCAGTTCACGAGAAGACCGTGGTGTAACTCCTTTCCGGCCACGAAACAAAATAAAAAAGAACCGAGTCCCAGTGGTTTAGGCTGTAAGGGTCACAACCCTGCAATGAAAAGGGCCGTAAGGACCAGGAGTGGGAGAAGGACCAGAGCAAGCCTGGAGGAGACGGGCTCAGACATCTAGGCTCTGACTCTGGTCCGGCTCATTGGGCCACTGCCCTTGTCCCCGGCCGGAATGAGCCACTCTGAGATGTGTACTGGAAACTCCATGTTCACAGGGGTGTCCAAGTGACACTGGGGAATGACAAGCCAACACAAGAGGTGGAGCAAGTGGAAGGAGTGTGACATCTCCATGGTAACCAGCAGAGAGAAAAAAAAAGGGGTAGGGAAAACAGGAAATGACATGTGAGTGCAGGCTGATGACAAGAGGTGAGGAGAGGAGAAGGTTGGAGGAAAAGGAGGACCTGTCAAGCCAGCGCTGCTTTCTCGGGGACTAAGGGACTGTCGCTGTGTGCTTTTAGGAGGCTTCTCATGGAAACTCTCCAGTAAAAACAAGTTTTTTGACCTGCCCAATCCTAAAATGCCACTGATGCTTTTGTGGAACATACACGTGATTCTGCAGACTAAAATAAAATGAAATAATCTCGAAACCAGTGTGATATTAAAAACAAAACCACGTAAAGAGCCAGTCAAGTGTAAGTCGAAAAGCACGAGGCTGAGTGTAGGTGTGTAAGATTTATGTGTTCTCCACACAGGTACTGTAAGCCCAGACAGCTGTCCTGACAGGCAGGCAGACAGCTCTGTAATTACTCCTGTGAGACCTGGGATACCAGCATGCTTATATCTGCCGACCATACTACGCAACACTCGTAACTGTACATTAACCCCCGTCTTCCATCCCAGTATATGCATTTCTCTCCCTAGCCCTTCTCTCTGCTGCTCTGCTCTCTCTCACACTCTGACAGAGAGTCACATGACCACCACAGTTACACAACTGAAGGTAATGGAGAGTTAATAATAAACAGAAAATACAGAACTGGCTAAGAAAAATCACCTACATAATAAAGCTTGTTTTTGCCAAGCCTGCCACTTAGAAACTGGAAACAAATAGTGCGATTTACACCCCAGTGTATGCAATCAAGACTCGTATCCAAAAGCCTCGCTGGGATTAAGGATAATGCGGAAAGTAACAACGGTTGCTCATCCGTCAGCCTACATGAATGCTGGCATTGTAAAACACTAGTTTAGGCAGAATGTTAACCAGTTTCCTGTTTTTTTAACGAAACACAAATGCTGAAAATCGCAAAAGAACAACTTGAAAATTATCTGAACACCATGCTTCAATTGCCTGGGGGTTTCTTAAATATTTGGATAATTAACCAAAATACTGGCCCATAATGTTCTCTTCCTCTGTCATAATTACTCTACAACATGGAGGTTGTCCAAGGTAGGGCACAGGCGTTGTATAACATGCGCCATGACGATAGGAAGCCTTACTTCCTCACTTATTTTTACAGAACCCCGGCTTCCCTGCGATCAATAGTTTGCCGGCTTCCTTCCTGTCTGCCAGAACCCCACGCGGGCAACCATCTCAAACAAGCTGAGTCAGAGCACTGCTTCTCAGTGATGTCCAGCTCACGCGAAGGCAGGTACCGCGGGACTGTTTGGCTAGTGTAACAAAGCATGACTGACGTGAAACTGTGAAATACAGCATGAAAGAAATGCAAGGTGATGGGGGGGGAGGATTTGACAGGGAATCTCCGGACCAAACAGAAGGACCCTTGAGCAGTAGTCCGAATTTCGTTTAACCCTCTATTTGTCTTGCTGTTATATATTTTTATTTCTCCTAGCAGAAAAGCTTCCTGTTTCTGCTGTGTATTTCCCTCTTAAACGAGCTGCTCCGAAATGGCTGTGGAGGAAAAACACAGGATGGAAAACAAAAACAAAGACCTAAGGACGGACTAAACGATTACAGAAAATGGATGGATGGATGGATAGGTCTTATATAGCAAGTCAATTCATGGCAACAGAGAGATTTCACAGGGAAGAGCAAACATTTTGGGGGCACCATGCGAGACAGCGACAGAGGTAATGCTGGGGATTCTGGGAGCATGACAAAGCTCAAACCAGCCAAAATACGCCAAGCACCAGCAGAGCCTCAATTCTGAAGATCAGCGTGTTAGGGGGACCCTGCGAATGGGACACATCTGTGTGCTGGCTGTCTGTTTATGCAGGGTGCCTTTTTTTGGCAGTAAATCCCGTGGGTTCGAAGTACAAATGACAGGATGCTGCTCTTATATCTGAACAGCCTGTTTGCGTGTGTGTGTGTATCTTGGTTTTTAGATACACACATCCGTGTGTGTAAGTCCGGATCTACATTTGTATTCATAGGCGTGTGTGGCTATATGTGGGAGGGGGTGGTATTTACCATATTGTGTAAACCAAACGTCCCCAAAATGTGGTAAAATTTGTTACTTTTTGGCTTGTGGGGACATTTTTCAGGTGTTCGGCTGTGTGTGTGCCTCTTTCCGTGTCTGGCTGTGTGTGCACCTGCCTCCATGTTTTGCTGGGTGTACGCCTCTCTCCGTGTCTGGCTGGGTGTGTGCCTGTCTCCGTGTTTGGCTGTGTGTGCGCCTGTCTCCGTGTTTGGCTGTGTGTGCACCTGTCTCCGTGTTTGGCTGTGTGTGTGCCTGTCATGGGCTGTGCATCCACGAGGCTGTGCTTGTTTCTCATTACACTGATGCACCACACACATCCCCGCACCTCCACTTACCTGACATCATGTTGAACTTGTGCACTTCCTTGGCAAAGTATTCTTCCTCCTCTTGTTCAGGGGACGAGGGCTGGTCCTGGTGCTGCATAGCCCACTCCTCGGTCATGTTCACCGTGCTGTTGTAAGCCGATATCAAGGAGGGGGGGATGTTCTCGCCCTCGTCGCCCTCCTGGGGCTCCGGTTCCTTCAGCAGCCGCAGCTTGCTTAGGATCTGGCCCCGGATGGCCTCGATGCGCTTCCTCTTCACCAGCTCCAGGTCCAGCGTCTTGCAGGTGGACATTCCCTCACTGCCACCCACGGTGCCCAGCACCCAGAGTGCGGCCAGAGTCAGCCAACCAGCCCGCATGGTCAGCCTCCCAGCCACTAAGGCCGCCCCGGAAAATTGAAAATACCTTGAGAGTAGGAGGTGTGAGAGCGAGGGCGTCTCGCTGTAACCTCTGCTGATTGTCCTGCTCTGATGGCCTGGGTCAGGGGTTCCCCCCCCCTCCCACACGCACACCCACAGAAACTTGTCACACCCTTAAGGAGCCTGAGTTTCTGAGCACCGCCCTGGTGGCGAATCCAATGCAGATCTTCCAGCCACCTCGCTGAGAAGGCCTTGCTAAATCGTCACACACCCACACAAATGCCAGCGGCAGCACAAACCTGAAACTCCCTGTTTCAACCCCCAAACTGCAATTTCGACACTAGCTTCCTCTTACACCGTCTTACAGACTGCTGCAGATTCTCCCAGACACGTGACTTCAGCAAGGTCTCTTGTGACCCCAGAGATGGTTTCCTAATGAAAGTTTCATAAAACCTTAACACCCTGAACCCCTAATCAACCAGTCCTGTGTGACAGCTGACTTTGCGCAGGATTCAAGCTTCTTCTAAGAAACCAGATTTTTCCAGTTCTGTTTTTGCTACTGGATGAGGTTCTGTTTCTCCAAATCATACATATTCAAATATATTTTACCTTGAATATCGTTTCGACAAAACTTAATTGGTGTGTTTCCTGTTATACCTAAAACTCTACTTCCTTCATTGCCGAAGGACAGGCTTACAATAGCCTCATCAGACTTTAACGTTCCAATAATTTCCCCAGGAGATTTAACCTCGCCTATATGGTCGAACAAATGGCAGAATTAACATCTGGGACTTTCTCACCGTACTCGCCCTGCAGGAACTGGCACAGAGTTCTCAAACACACAAATTCATAAGAACAAAACTTCCCCTTTAGCTCAATGACGGCACGAGTCGACTGCATCAAGTGTTATAATCTCACAAAAACCCTCAAAGAGCTATAGATAAAAAAAAATAGTGCAAGTGTAAAATGAACAATGGAAATTCATTCAAATTCAGTCAAAACATGCTACAATTTGCATCACTGTATTACAGTATTTCAGGGTAACATTTTTCTACTTATGAGACTATCGAAACTGAAAAAGCAGTAAGACTTTCCAGCAAGTTAACGGACTTCATGAAGAGTTCCTTTTTTATTCAGACAACTAAGTGCTTGAGGGACTTCGGAGTCCTCCTCAAAGACCATCTCCGCTAGTGCTTTCCCACTGATTCTGATACGCACGGAAAAAATAATTAATAATTAATCCGATAATATACTGCAAAAACAACCCACCTGCTGGCTTCATATAAATAGAACCGCTTTGTGTCTAAACGATATGAAAAAACATGCAGTCACAACTCGTGGGTCCTGAAACACCGAATACGGCTCATAAACTGAAATCAGCAACAGTTACAGTAGCAGAAATAATGAAAATAAAGGGTTTGTGATCAAGTCTCAGGCGCCCTTCCTTTCCCCTTTTCAGTCCATCCGTCCTGCCATTCTTCTACTGTTATTTTCTTTTAAATTGCGCCGATGCCCTCTTCTCAAATCTTCTGCATCCTCCGTTTCCCCCAGCCCTATCTCCTCCTCGCCTCCTATTTTTGGTGTCAAAGGCTGCCTACGGTCTAACAGCTTGTCAGAGCTTGCGGGTGACACAGATGAACTTCATGTGCGCTTCACCGTTTTCTCAGCTGCTTTTGAACTGGTTCCTGTTGCTTTGCTAGAATAGCGAGTTCTCCGCCCAGGAAATGAGAGCAGGCTGTGGTATTGAACATCTGCTGCTTGGAGCAGCGCAGCCGCCCGGTTTCATTTACCATCAGGAAGTGAGGCTCTCTGCTGGACCCTGCGCTGACTGGATAAACCCTGCCGGCCGGCAATTATTAGACCCCCACCGACTTGCGCGTAAAGGGACCGTCGGCAGACCTGTAGCTGAGTCCCGCACTTAGTGCTTTCAGTGATTTGGCTGGTAAAGTGCCTGTCCGCGAGGGCCGGCTGACCCATGGTGCTCTATCTGCACAGAGATGTACAGTACGGGGAAACCCAGATGCCCGAGGGAAAGACATTTATATATAGGAACGTCACAGACACCAAATAAGCTTATCAGCTGTAGCTGGGGGGTGTTTCTAGTCAAAATGTTTCCATATCTCTAAAAAGCTTTACTCAGAATTCTCTTTAGGGGGACCTTTCCACTAGCTGAAAGTTACAAACCTGCCATTTATAATTAAGCATGAACGAAGCAAACAAGCTAAAGCTTGTAAAAGCACAAATTACAGTTAAAGAAATGGGGCCAACATTGTCGTGCATGCACACTAAGACCCCACAACTGGATAGTAACCCCCAACGAATCTAAACTACTTAGTGGGTAGCAGGCAGCATAGCGGCTAAAGTGATGCAGGTGGAAGCTCGAGGATGTCAGCTCTGTGATGTGTGTGCATTTACTTCCCAGGAGAGGCCCTGCTGTAATACTCCTAAAAAGCATATTGGAAACATTATCTAGGTGTAACACATAAATGAAAATGGATGGTACTTTTGATAAAGATGTCAGATAAGCAACTAATGTGCAGGTATTGATGATGTTGATGTAATATTAGCCCGTACATCTGCACAATATAAGCATAATTACCGGACAAAACGGCTTGAAATCCAAGACGCGATTTTCAACGTTTATGTGTTTATTGCGCCCTCTGGTGCATAAATTAAGTTTTGTACCAAAGAGTACAACGCTACAGACATCAGGTACTAGAATACGTCCATATTAAAGCAAGTAAAACTTGTCCGTCTGTTAATTCCCAATATCCGCACGTCCCCTTGGGGTCTCTGTGATTCAGGGACTAGCCATGGGAGAGAACACAACGATGTATACAGCGTTAAACAGAGATATTCCCTCGCACCGTTACACTTTGCAGTCAACAGTCTAATCGCAACTGCAACAGCTGGCAAAAGTCATACGAACACGGGGAGGAAGCATAAAATTCTGCACCCACAGTTGGTCGAAATGTCCCAGCTCTGCGAGTAAAAAAAACTGCGCCCTCCCCTCCACTCCCTCCAGTGTGTTCAGTTCACTTCTGGTTATAAATTTAACCATAGCAGTAGAATTTATTTAAAATGCTTAGCTGACACTTTTACCAAAGCAATAGTTTCAATTATTGATGCAGCTGGATGTTATACTTAAGTATTTCTGAGTAACAGTCTCGTTTAAAGGTATACTTCGGGTAACTAGAACAACACTCAGAATTAAGACAGGCTGCAGTCTAACCAATTTTATGTATATAGGGTAATATACGACGGATTTAACCGCGTGTGTGTTAAACACTAAAATCCATTGGTTACGGGAAATTTACAATAATGTTAAAACATACCCTCTGTAAACATAACGCGCAGCGTCTGATTGGTTAATCCAAAGTGGGAGGAGCTCTGAACTGTACCTATTTTTCACGATGTCTGCCGCGGCAAAAAATCCTGCTCTCCCGGGACCACGGGGAATTATCCAGATTCTGTGGTTGTAGTTATTTTTCTTTTGTTTTTATTCAGTCTGGGAGCATTTGCAACATATTCGAAGACAGGCATATTTTTTTGCGCGGAAAAAGAATCATAAACGGGGACGCTAAAAAAGCAGGTGTCAGCGACGTAGAAACGACAGATAAAGCCGAAAGTCGGAGAAAATAACGTCGAACGCGGAAAATGTCGCCTTAACGCAAACGATCACTTAATGGAGCATAATAGACATTTATGCGCGACGTCGCTTGATTTAATTAAAATGCAAAGTAACTTAACTGAAACGGGAGTGGAGCTTTGCGCACTGAGATCAGGACACTAACTCTATGTTTACTTACGTGGGAAAGTGCAAATAATACGCAAAATACGTACGCGTCCGCAGAGCTGGAGACCCACCTTAGAAGATCTGACTTATTTCTGTTGTGAATTAAAAGTGATATCTGGCAAAAGGTGAGAAAACACGTTCATTTTACCTGTTTCGTGTTCATCTAAAGAGACACTTTCTTTTCCTGCTATTTCACAATGTGAAATACTAAAATATATTCTTAGTTAAAAGGCTGTTTAAAGGACTATTACGTATCTGAATAATGTGTATTTAATTATTCTTTTTTTCTAATTTCTAGTTAAAAAAACGTCCCTCTTTGGTGTAGTGGGACGTGGGAGTACAGTGGAAACAAGTTGGTTAATGTTCATTCTGTGTTTGTGCAGTCCTCCTCTTCCCAATGGAGAAGTATGAGAAACTGGCCAAGATTGGAGAGGGCTCTTACGGCGTGGTCTTTAAATGCCGCCATAGAGAGACCGGGCAGATAGTCGCCATCAAGAAGTTTGTTGAGTCGGAAGATGATCCTGTCATCAAGAAGATCGCACTAAGGGAAATCCGCATGCTGAAGGTTTAGAGAGATATAACACTGTGCTCACACACACAGCTTAACTGACAGCAAATTAATAACTTGAGGTGGTTAAAGTGACACGGGATTTAAGGCACTGAACTCGGGTTTAGTTCAGTAGGGCAGAATCGTGGTGGAGAGTGGTTCCCAGGCCAGATCTGATCCCAAGGGCCTTTCTCGATCTTACAGCAGCTGAAGCATGTCAACTTGGTGAACCTCCTGGAGGTATTCAGGAGGAAGAGACGGCTCCACCTTGTCTTTGAGTTCTGTGAACTGACCGTCCTCAACGAACTGGACAGACACCCTCGCGGGTGAGCCTCCGGCAGCTGCCGTCCGTGGTGATATACTGGTCATGCACTTTCGATACAGGGCTGATAGAGTGGGAGAAATACTCTATTACCATCATGTAATTATGTTGTGTATTAATTAAAATGGCAGAGAATATTACTGATTATTTTTATTCACTTTAATATTCAGTTCCACTCTCACTCCTAATGCATGTCCTTCTGTTATTTTTGTCCATTATTATTTATTTTTTAATTTTTCCTTTTTTATATTAGGGTGAATATAGCATACGTATGTGGGTTTTAGAAGGATTTCATGTCCAAATGAAAAGGTGGGGGTCATGTATAGGTGAACATACAGTCTGAAGTGTGTTGCCTGGAAACAAAAAACACATCATGTCTGAAACAATGAGGTTAAATAGCAGAGCTTGTACTCTGAACTTGTTAAGAACATTCACATGCTGCTTGGCTTTTTCTCTAAAGTCAAGGGACAAAAGAATCGTTTAGATTTTTTTTAACATCAAGCCGTATAATGAGGCAGACCACAAAGACTTGTTACTGCCTGACTAAGTTTTTCTTTCCCACAATGCCCTGCAGCAGTAACCTTACCCACCCTGGCAAACAAAGGCGCTGGTTGCCGGGGGAGACGGCACTACAGTTACTGTGGTGACAAGTGAGCTGCTTTGAACCTGCACGCCTTTAAAAAGGCATGAGATATGTGGGCAGCATATTGTCTGACGAGGGCCCTGCTTTCCCCTCTCGCTGTCACCTTCAGGGTTCCGGAGGCTCAGCTGAAGAGCATCGTGTGGCAAACTTTACAGGCCATCAACTTCTGTCATAAACACAACGTCAGTACTGCCGGACCCTGTCATTATTTCCCCTGTGTGCTCACAGCTTGTGTATCCTCCACCTGCCCCCAAGTGGCACATCGTAAGCCTTTCTGCACCTTCTTTTTTCCACTATGTTGTGTCACTCAGGCTCTTAATGATGTCATTTTTCTTGCCTGACTTTCTCAGAACTTGTCTATTTAGCTTAAAGGTTAAAGGGGAATCCCACGATTATCCAAAACAGCATTCCTGACACCAAGCTCATCTATCCTCCCCAGTGTATCCATCGCGACGTGAAGCCAGAGAACATCCTCTTGACGAAGGCGGGGGTCATCAAGCTCTGTGACTTCGGCTTCGCCAGGATTCTCAGTAAATCATGGAGGGATTTTCCTGGATTTTTGGCTGCTAATATGCCTTGGCTGGCTATTCATAACGGATTGACATCAGCTTCTCTCCATGTAGCCCACTTACAGTCACCTGGCTGATTCTTGTGTTTGTTTACTGAATAATTCCACTAAAGCTTGCATGGTGTGTTGGTCGCTGACGATTTCTATGCACTTTGTGCTACAGCTGGTCCAGGTGATGACTACACCGACTACGTAGCAACGCGGTGGTACCGAGCCCCAGAGCTGCTTGTGGGGGACACTCAGTATGGACCCCCCGTGGATGTGTGGGCCCTTGGCTGTGTCTTTGCGGAACTTCTATACGGGAACCCACTGTGGCCCGGCAGGTCCGATGTGGACCAGCTGTACCTCATCCGCAAGACTCTAGGTACTAAAGGCTAGAGGGGTTGTTAGGGAAGCAGAAAACTAGACCTGCAGAGGGCAGTCCCTGACAATGTGTCAAGCAAGGTTCTTACCTTGAAATGTGTCTATGAAAATATCCATGGTTGTAATAGGTAATTATGTGGTGCAGTGTTATGACACTGGGGTGGACACAGCCTCACACTGCACTGCCTAATCTTCTCGTCTCCTTGTCTCACTGCAGAACCCTCTTGTCTCCTTGTCTCACTGCAGAACCTTCTTGTCTCCTCCTTACAGGTGACCTGATCCCTCGCCACCAGCAGGTGTTCCGCTCCAATGTCTTCTTCAGTGGCGTCAGTATCCCTGAACCAGATACCATGGTAAGCTTCTGACTCCATCCTAATCCTAAAATGCTTTTGACACATTTTTCATTTATGTACTGATCCTGGATGATTGGCTAATGGATGCTTAGTGACCACTGTGGTGGCTGTCAGCGATTGGCTGTTGGATGTTTGGTGACTGATGTGGTGGCTCTGAATGATTGGCTGACTGCTGCTTGCTGACCGACATGGTGGCTTTCGGTGATTTGGCTTATGGATGCTTGGTCATCAACGTTGTGGCTCTCAATGTTCTGCAGGAGCCCTTGGAGAAGCGGTTCCTTGGCATCTCTTCCCAGGCCCTCATAGTGATGAAGGTGATGGTTTTCTTTCTGTCTTTATGTTTATATGCCCCTCTGACTTGGGAGAATGGGGGGGGGTGGTTATTTACTTTGCTAGTTCAGAGAAAACTGTATGACTTTAACTCCCCACACCCCCCACCTCGATCTGGCTACAGTCATGCCTGGTGATGGACCCCTCCCTGCGGTTGTCCTGTGAGGAGCTGCTGGCACTCCCCTACTTCCATGAAGAGGGAGGGGCCAGCTGGGGGCGCGAGGGAGAGCGTGCAGGAAGGAGGCATGACAGGGGCCCCAGACGCAGGCAGCCAGGGGTGCGGATCTTTTTTCCATCAGCTGACTTCATTACTTCATCGCATATAAAATATTGCTGCATGCATGCATGGTGTAAACGGCTAAATAAAGCGCATAGCAGTGTTTCACAGTCAGTTAGTCCATGTTTTTGCTCCCTCCATCTGAAAGCATGCAAACGCATGGGCTGTCTGTGGGTCCCCAAGGACCAGATTAAGAAACTCTGGCAACTAGCAACTGTTCAGATGCAGCCTGTCTCAGCGTAGTTACACACGATTCTTTCCAGGGGTGTATGGGGATAAATTGCACCCCCTACTGCCCAAAAGAAAATGTGCTTTGAACATATTTAGGCTAATAAAATTAATTATATCGTGCAGTTATATTTGAAAATGTAGCTTGCATTAGTCATATCAGTGTGTATTAGTAGTTTAGTATACGTCCATGTACAGCCTGTTTTTTACAAATTTATTTATCTGGTTTAATGACTGGGTGGGCTCTCTCACCTTGCACCCCATGGAACAGTACCCTAGAATCACCTACAGTATGAGTGTAGTAGTGTAACATTGCGTTTGGTCAGGGCAGGTGTTCAAGCCACACTAGCACAGAGAAGACAAGGAACGGCTCAAACTAAAAGTTCCTTCCAGTTACTGCTATGCCACAGTACTGGAATGTTGCGGCGACTTGTCAGTCTGACTGCCCATAGTCTGCACTTTTGTCCCTGTGTGTGTTTTGTATCCTTGGGCGGATGCTTATTTTGGCTGATTTGTGTCCTCCAGCTCCAGTACCTTCCTCAGCTGCCCAGCAGCAACATCTCACCAGCCCCCGAAGTCAGGAAACCGGTCAAGCCCAGATACGACCACCATTTGCCTAACATCTGACCAAAAGCGACTGAAAGATAAATCGTGTGTTCTCTTTACATTTCTCAGTTGAACCGTCCGTGTGAATGGCTGCTTGTGTGTTTGGTCGACATGTGTATGCGGGAACGTTTTGGGTGCCTGTGTGTGTGGAATAGGGGGATTGTAAAATGTAGAAAATGTATTATTTTAAAAGGCACAGAAGTGCTGATAGGCCAGGTGTACCGACGACGACAGACCAGGGCTGGTAATCCCTTTAACTGGACTGAATAAATCGAATAGGAAACATTTACAACATTTTTTTATTATTATTATTTTTCAAAACATTTACGTAGTAATATTTTCTCTTAAGGTATTTGTAAAAGATATCATTTGTGTTACATGATTTGCATCAATGCTGCGATAAAAATGAATTATGAATTTTTTGTATTTTTAAATGCTGTGTCTTTCCCAGCTTATAATGTGTGTTACAGTTATGACCATTATTACTATGATCATTTTCAGCTAATCTGTAGCTTTTTCTAGTACTGAACAGTATTTATAGATCCCAGTCATGAATGAGGATTACCAAATACTCAGTCACATCAGACGTAGGGTTAGTGAAGAAGGCGTTCATGAATTTACGACATTTAAAGGAATATTCAGTTTCTGTTGTGCTTACATTTCTGTAGTTGCATTCTGAGCTAATTAGTATTAGCCTAATTCCAGTGGTCCTTTTTGTTACCATTTTTACTTAAGACTTAAACATGTAAAGCATGTAACTTTACAGACAGGTTACATATAGGAACACCAAGGTTTATCGTGACCAGAAACAACAGTGATATATATTGGTGTATTCTCATAATAAATAGCTACATTCATTTTTTTTTATGACTGCTGTACCTCCAGTGGTCAATAGGGCGCAGCATTGAGCTGGTGCTGGCACGGTCACTTGCCAAATTCACAATTTGGACAAATTCCAGACTATCAGGCATCTCTAGGCAGGGAAGGGTAAGGACACCGAGTACAGGGCTGTATCCTTA
>JAABNY020000035.1:5023335-5045265 GCA_015164015.2 Brevimyrus niger
ATTTGGACAAATTCCAGACTATCAGGCATCTCTAGGCAGGGAAGGGTAAGGACACCGAGTACAGGGCTGTATCCTTAGCTTGCTCACCTGTAATGAAATGTAGAGAAAGTGAACTGGTCTGAAGGACACACGTCATACCTGAATCTTTAAAGATGCTACTAAATGTGAAGCTAGCATATTTTAGAAAGATGTGCCAACAGTACTGATGCTTACACTGGAGTCTGGAATTTGTGATTGGTCAAAAAAGCTCTCTTCATACGTTGTTATAGGAATAAAGAATTTCCTCCCAGTCACTAAACAGTGAGGTGTTTTGTTTTAGAGGCTAAGGGGTCCTTTATAGCTTCTTGATGTTAATGTTGTTTTCACTGCAGCCAGCACACCCTTGCATATACCCCAGAAAGACAGTTAGACAGTCAGTGTAAAAGGAAATGTGGGAAATCATCTGAGGTGAGTGGGAAGGCAGCTGTGAGAGTGCAGAAGCCGTACACTGTAATATCCCTGTGCCATCTCAGTGGATATTAACGTGGCCCTTTAGTGATCCTACCAGCGGGGATGTATATCTGTGTCAGTTCAGATGTGGAAGTCAGAAGTGGTGTCTTCACTTACCTGCAATGAGGACTATGAAAGCCTTGTGCTGAAGTTTCTGCATGTATGTATGTGGCACCTCAGGACAGACACACGTCATGAGTAAGATCTCATGGATTTTAACGCTGCACCCCTAGCTTAAAAATAAAAAGAAACAGCACCAGAACCTGCAGAAGACCCATCGGAACCTCATCTATACCTTGCAATATTGTACTCTGCAAGATTACATTATCTTTGTTCTGGAGCAATGTTTAATGCCATAACTTGCTTTAATCCATCCATCTTCTATAACCACTTATCCTATGCATGGTTGTGGGGGCCTGGAGCCTATGGACACAAGGCAGAGAATAATCCAGGATGGGGTGCAAACCCAACACACGACACACACACATTATTTGGCAAGTCCATTTTATCTTAGTGTGTTTCATACGGTGGACCCACCATGACATGGGGAGAACAGGTAGCACCACACATAGATCCATGGCAGAGACTTTACAGAGGTGTAAGATAACAGTGCTAACCACTGTCCCTCACTTTGTTTTAATTATCATCTGGAGTATCAATTCTCCCTTTTTCTGCAAGCCATTGCGAATCCCTTCAGCAGGTAACCAGTTTTGAAAGATTTTTGGGCAATACCTCAAGCAGTCAATAGGGGGAGACAATGAGGAGGTATTTTGTGGCAAATCACTAAAGCTGTGAGGCCCCTTCACTTCTGCAGCAAGTGAATCCAAGCTGTGAAAATTGATGTGGCAAAAGAAATGTATGAGTGTTGGTGACCAAAGAATTTGTTTAACAATTCACCACTCTTTTAGGTTGGAGAGGGAATGTCCTCCAAGTGGAATACAGGTTAATAGGAATATATGACAGAGACGGACAACGGGCAGAATCAACAGACAGCCAGACACAATCAGAGCAACTTTATTATCAGCAAAACACCATTATGTAAATCAGCAAAACACCTTTAAGTACCTTTATGTAAATCAGCTTTGACAATACTGAATTTCACACAGTGTGCTATGTAAATGCAGAGAAAAGTAAAAAGTGGCAGAGAGTTATGCAAGGACGCTGACTAACATATTTGTATTACATGTTGCATGGCTGTGGTTTGATCCCGTACCATAATTGATACCTTGATTTCCTGGCCCTGGCATCCTCAATAGGACTGACAATGTCAATGTTTCTCATTTCTCTAAAACACACGCATACCATCAGACGGTCACCGGGGGGTGGCAATGAGCTGATACTGTCTTGGAAGTCTACCAAAGCTACTGTACTCAGGGGTGGGGTCCAGGCTGTCAGGCCCCCCAGGGCAGGAGAAGGTGAAGTTCTGCAGTAAGGACACCAGGAACAGGAAGAGCTCCATCCTTGCCAAGGACTCCCCAACACAGGACCGCTTACCTGTGACGGAAGATGAGGCGGCATATCCTGACCAATCTGTACATATCACCATTCAGGCTGGAAAAGATGACTGAGGATGGAGGAAGGATCTTTCCCAGGTTAAGTTTGACTTTATAACGTCTATAAATGTGTATTTTCTCCAATGCAGTTTGTTTAAGTCCAAACATACTGAAAAGGTCTGATGAGTTTCTGCTCTGTGTGTTACTTGGCTCCAAGTTAATTTGAGTTGTTGGCTTTGCCTGAAATGGCTACATTTAACAGGGTTGGTGTTGCTCAGAATATGGCAAAATTCCCCTAAAATCATATATGTGAACTTCATGTGGTTGAAGACAACATTTATGAAGAAATCTGATTTTATGCATGAATTTGTAAGGAGAGCGCGTGAAAATGATAGACATTGATTCTAATGTTTTGCATTCAGAAGTATGTCAGACTTATCATCACCTACCAGCAGAGAAGACCATGAAAGCTGGATTTTTCTTGAAGTTTCCATTGTGATCCAAGAAGTGTCCAGGATTAAAATCCCATGGGGATGCCCACTGGGAGTCGTCTCTCAACACAGAGTGCAGGAAAGGAAATATAAATGTCCCCTGGAGCACACAGGGATGGTGGTTAATATTAAGGATGGGGGGTGTGTTATAATATGTGTGATATTTCAACCTTTTCCGGGTTCCTCTACCGTTATGATATTTACAGCAGTATCTCAATGTGAATATGTGGGTAACTGTAAGGTATTAGAGACATACATTCAGTACGTTACCACACTCTGAGTACCATACCATATTCCCAATGCCTTACCATATATCCAGTACCTTGCCATACATCCAGCACCATAATCCCTGTACTTTGCCATACTCCCCGTACCTTAGGAATGGTGTAGCCTCTGAAGGAAATATCCTGTGTTGCATAATGGGGAACACTGAATGGTATTATATCCAGGAACCGCTGCACCTCGTGTATCACAGCATCAGTGAAGGGGAGGGACTTCCTGTCCTCCATCATTGGACAACGGTCCCGTCCAATGACTGTGTCTATCTCAAGTTGGGCCCGTTCTACAAAGTTGGAAGATGCAGTAAGCAAATGCTTGAGCATAAGTCTAGTATATGTGACTCTTTGAATGGTATTACTGGGACCCCTACCCTGTATGTCTGGGTGCTTTATAAGCAACATTAGAGCGTATCTGAGGGTTGTACTGGTGGTTTCAGTTCCCGCCAAGAAGAGGTTGAGCACTGTGAATAACATGTTGTTATATTGGAACTCAGAGGATGGGTTGTCCTTCTCCTGTTAGCATTTGGGGAAAAGGACAGTAGAAGGATCTAACAAGTGGTTGTATTTTATGATCTGTGTTATGGAGGATGTCATGCACTCTCTGGTCTGTGCATGGTGGACATGAAGACAATACCTGGTTGAGTCTTGTTAAGAAACAATCGATGAAGTCCCTTGGGCATTCAGGAGTCAGGGTCTCCTGATGTTTGTGAATTTTCTCTTTGGCAGAAGCCAAAAGTTCTTCAATATCTGCAAAGATTTTATTGTGACGCCCTGGCAGGTGATCCATGAGCCAAGGAAAAGTGTTACAAAACTGTGGAAATGCAGAGAAATTACATTGCTTAAGTACGTAGCACATTGACCAAAAGCTTTTTGCTATCCCACTTATGTACCACTTAGCATCTGAAACACTGTAATACATATTGAATTCTTGGATCAAAGCAAAACTCGGGGATGGGGATGTGTCACCTGTCCCCAGGGACTGCTGATGAACTGCAGAGTCTGGTTTGTGATGCTGAGAAGGCGCAGAAAGGCGTCATCTTTGTACTCAAACCGCTGGCCAAACACCAATGAGCAGATGACGTTGGACACGGCCTGGCTCAGGATGAAGGTGGGATTACATGGGGCAGCTGGTTCAGGGAAGGATGAGAAGAACAGCATGAAGAATCAGAACCAAATAATGGAGAAAGAGCGGAAAACTCAATGTCAGGATTTGGAATTATCAGCCACCCTTCAGTCTGCAAACCATTGTCACCCATCACTCCACATATCTTCCACCCAAACACTTCCCTCCCCAACGCACAATTTGTACTGGCCAGGCTGTCTACTAGGTGTTTGCTCTCCTCCTGAATCCATTCCTCCATCCTTTTTCGTCCCATGCCGAAGTCCCTGAGCGTGCTCAGTGTAAAACGTCTCAGCTGACGCCAGCGATGTCCATTACTGATCACCAAACCTAACAGAATAATGACCCATAATCATTCAGAACACAGGCAAATCCGTAACGGGGACCATATCAGCTAGTCAACATTTTACACTTAAATGAACTTCAGTTTCACATATGGTGATTACCATAGCCTTTTGTTATTTTTTGAAGGATCGGCATGGGGGCTCGGCCAGTGAAGTCTTCAGCTTGGTCCACCAAAGCCTCCTTCACAGTTTCATATCCCACTAAAACTACGCAACGCTGAGGACCGACGTACACAGTCATCACCGGGCCATGACTTTTACTGAGCTGAAAAACAAGAGTGAAGCACTTCAGGGATGATTTTAGGATTTCACCCTTAGGGACCCTAAAGAAAAATGGGACGGTATAATTTGCTGATTAGGGAGTACAAGATGTTAGTGATGATATGGGACAAATTTTTAGATTTTTTTTTTTTAAAGAGCTGATGCCCCCCCCCCCCTAAATAGACTCTAGAGCCACCTCTGCTGAGGAGATCATTCTTTGCCATAATGGTTTGTTAGGAGACTGTAAATGCAGAAACTCTCATACACACACGTTCTGGTCAGCAGCATTTCCACAGAGAAAGCTCATTTACTGCTGGTAAGATTGTCAACCTAGCTTTGCAATTAACCAGAATGAAAAACCTGCAATAAATGGACACTCGATTGCTGAAGATCAACTTAAAAAAGAACTTTAACATAGGCAAAAGTAAAGCAGAAGTCTAACAGACACAGTCGGTTTCAATCAATAGAATGGAACAAATTTACAGAATTTGGACGGTCTGGCCAGTTAATAGGTAAACAATTCACTGATATGTACTCAAGGGCTGTGGAATATTTAGCTAGAACAAAGTATTAGTGAATATGAAACTCTGCAGACATGCCTCTTAAAAACAAAGTGTTAGAATGAGCATATCATGTAGGTCTGCTCATGTTCTCTGCATAGTCTCACCTTGAGGATACTTTTGAAGGGAGCGTTCCTGTCCACCTGCATTAGATTCCCCAGCAGGGGCAGTGGTTTGGGGCCTGGTGGGAGATTACCATCCTTACGGCGCAACCCCCAGCTGAAAAGCAGCACCAGAACCAGCACGAGGCCAGCTAGAACCAGGGTAGCAGAGATCTCCATGTTCTTCTCTCTTTGTAGCAATACAACCACTGCACTAACTGCTATCCTTCTTTTGATATTCTTTTCTTCCTTCTCCTCTTTTTATTTTATTCCTTTGCTGTTGTTTATGTGGCTCACTGCAGCCTAACCCGGGTTTGTATTTTTTTGTCTGAATTGAGGGAGGAGTTTGAAGCAGGGCAGAGTTTGAACTTCATTAGATGGCCATTGTCTTCTTGCATTCCATCAACCAAGACAGTACCTGAATTTCAGTTTTTCCTTCTTTGTTCCTCTTGTGTCTTCTTTTCATACTTGCCTGCAACACTAGTTGTATTTATTTGCTGTCATTGCAGGTATGTTTATGAGGTGGGTGGAGATTAAAGTTATGCAGGGCAGAGTTGAACCACACCCTTCTTGTGACATTTTACCCAGAGTGTGCACCTGTTATCTTATGTTTTAGTTATCCAAAGGTAAAATAAACAGCCTGATCATTAGTCCCTTTCATCACAAAACAAACACACAGAAAGGAGATGGTGTTGCTCTGTTTCTATTCATTGACAAACACCAGCCACACATTGACAAACAACAAATACACTAAAAGGCATCTTTCAATGGTGAAGGACTTATATTTGTCATTGTACAAGTTATTTACACAACTACAGCTAAGAGTAGACTGAGGCATCGCAGGAGCAGAGACAGCTTGCCAGAAGAAACATGATGTTTATTAGTAGTCTTGAAAAGGACTACATAAGGCACTTAAGGAGCACCAAACCAAATCTGAACAGGGAGAGTCAGGGAGGTTAGACACTGGACATCAAAGTACACATACGGTGGGAGATGTATACACAGCTAAGGACACATGAGGATCGTACAGGGTGCACAAAAGACATGGTGAAACACATGCACGACAACAGGAAATATTAACATTAATAACAACAATACAAGGGCTATTTACAACTTGAACGCGGGGCATGCTGGGACATGCGCCCCGCCGGTGCTACAATATTATTATGGAGGCTGACAGTTTAACGCACATATTATACATACCAATTAACCCAGTATTAAGTGCTATAGAAACTATGAACAAATTAGACAGAAATATCTTTTTTTTAGCATTTGAACACAAAACGAACCGGATAAAACAAGAAGAGCATATATACTGTACTAATTAACACATCTAAGCACGTTTATCAAAACAGTAATTACTAAAGTAAGAAAATAAATGTGTCCAAACAATGTGTCCTGCCCCCGATCGTCCGCTTCTTCCGTGTGCCACGCCCCCTCGTTAACCCCGTGTGTAATCGACCCCGTGTGATCAGCTATTTCTGGTTGTTGTCTTTAGTCCAATACATTGTATTGTCCGTCTGCGTTTTGCCTGCCTTATCTGTAATTAAACCCCGTATTCCCCAATACCCTGACGTCTGCGCCTTTGTCTCTTTTCCGTCCCCTCTGGGCACGACAATATTATTATAATTAAATGTATTAATGGTTTATTATTCATATTAAAATAATTATTAAGAAAATTTGAAATGTATTTTATTATAATAGTTACTGTTACTGTCTATCATTGTCTAAATGTATTTTACTGTCTAAATATATGTATTCAGCTACTGTAAACATGCACTATGCTGTCACAGCGAATGTGAGGCTTTGACTGAACCGTTACGCTTTGTTTCCGCTGAGAGACGTGCTGCGTGACTCATTTCCCCGCACGTGCAAGTTATCTTAGGTCGGTGATCACGGTTTGACTACTGAGATTCAGATCAAGTTCTAGGTAAAAAAAAAAACTTCTAACTGGTTGGTTCTACTCTTAAGAAATTCGAGTTATAATGAGTTAGAGAACCGAGGTACCACTTTGTATACATTTTGTCACCTTACAACCACAAGCTTAAATGTTTTTATTGAGATTTTATGTGCTAGACCAACACATAATTGTGAAGTGGATGCGAAAAAAATACATGGTTTTCAAAAATGTAAGCAAATAAAAATCTGAAAAGTGTGCTGTTTATTTGTATTCAGCCCCCCTGTGTCAATACTTTGTGGAGCCACTTTTCGCTGCTATTACAGCTGCAAGTCTTTTGGGGTATGTCTCAACCAGCTTTGCACATCTAGAGACTGATTTTTTTGCCCATTCTTCATTGGAAAAAAGCTCCAGCTCAGCCATATTGGATGGAGAGCGTCCATGAACAGCAAGACTTGCCACAGATGCTCAATGGGATTTAAGTCTGGACTTTGACTGAGCCATTCTAACACACAAATATTGTTTTATCTAAACCATTCCATTCATTGTCTTGTTGAAAGGTGAAATTCCTTCCCTCCTCAAGTCTTTTGCAGCCTCCAACAGGTTTTTGTCCAGGACTGCCCCAATTATGTGCTTCATAATTCAAGCATTGTGTGTGTGTGTGTGTGTGTGTGTGTGTGTGTGTGTGTCTGTCTGTCTGTCTGTCTGTCTGTCTGTGTGTGTGTGTGTGTGTGTGTGTGTGTGTGTGTGTGTGTGTGATTACCCCCAATATATGTTGTCATAGTAACTAATATCCTGAAGGACTTTAAGTGGCGGGTCAGCAAAGTTTTCAGTGTCAAAAGCGACAAATGAATTGGACAGACCAATAAGCAATCTGACAGAGTGAATTGGACCATAATCCAGCAATTTATCCATTCTTAGCAAGAGCGACCATCTCCTCAATTGTCCCTGCTGAGCTGACTTTTTCTGAACAGGGTAAAAGTAAAATGTGCAGGGCCAGCTGAGTTTCATTAACCCGATTAACCAATTAACCTTGAATGCACAGTTTTGGACTGTGGGAGGAAACCAGAGCCCCCGGTGGAAACCCACACGAACATAGGGAGAGCATGCGGGCTCCACACAGAAAGGTTCTAAGCCCAACCTGGGGACTGAACTCAGAACCTTCTTACTGTGAGGCAGCAGTGCTATCCACTGCACCACCCAAAAATAGAGATGTTATACATAATCTTGTCACCAGACCATCATAAATCAATCCCACTGTGCAATATTCATGAAATATAAAATATGCCATACACATCCACCAAAATCCATACCCATACAAGCATGAGAGCTGAAATGAGCCAGACATCACTGATTTTCCCCAATAGATGTTTGGAATTGACAGCCATGATGCTGAAACAGGTATTACTCAATTGTGTTGTGACACTGAGAACTCCTGAGTCATCGTGACTCCAATCCTGAAGGACTTTGAGTGGCAGGACAGCAAGGTTACCAGTATCAAAAGCGACTGCATTGGACAGACCAATAAACACTCTGGCAGAACGAACTGAACCGTAATCCTGCAACATATCCATTCTCTCCACCCTACAGCAATAGCGACCATCTCCCCAATCATCCCAGCTGAGCTGACTTTTCCTAAATAGGGTAAAAGCCTAGCGTGCAGGGCCAGCTGTCTACTGGGTATCTGCTCTCCTCCTGAATCCATTCCCCCAGCAAACCCTGTTAGTTATGGTCAGACCGCATAGGAAACAAGATGAACTCAAGAGTGGTTCTGTTATAGTCTGTACCTCACATAAATCCATGCCATAGTTCTCTTCTCCTACAATTTAATTGTGTATTTTTGGATACAGATTAAGGATATACCCTGTGAGAAAACTGAACAGATCATTTTCTAAATATGAGGCACAAACAGCCTTAAGAACAAAAAGTAATGGAGGCAGGATCTTCCACTCATCACCGGACTACACCTGCTTCCCACAGGTCATGGTGTGGCTCACTTCAGGTTAACCCAGGTCATTACTGGCAGCAGATGATAATCCCACTAGTCCAGGCTTCATTCAGTGAGATCATGCTCAATGTCAACAGTTATATATGAAAGCAATAGGAGCTCAGTCTGAAAAATCCTCAGCTTGGTCCACCAAGGCCTTTTTGAGAGCTTCATAGCCCACCAGAACCACACAAAAAAGGACCGACGTACACAGTCATCATCGAGCCACAACTTTTACAGTGCTGACAAAGAAGAGCAATGCACGTGTGAAAACACCGTTCACATCAGAATGGGTCAGAACCATAACTTAACATAAACATTACAACATAAACCTATATATTGAAAATTCATTGTCCATTATTATTAACTGGAAAAATGCACCAGAAACCAGCTTTTGTCTTGGGCAACGAGATGGAATAGATTGAAGTTAACAACGGAGATCCATAACTTACACAAAACTGTACAAGCAGGACTTATTTGAGTCTCACCTTGAGGATACTCTTGAAGGGAGCATTCCTGTCCACCTGCATTAGGTTCCCCAGCAGGGGCAGTGGTTTGGGGCCTGGTGGGAGATTAACATCCTTACTGCGCCACCTCCAGCTGAAAAGCAGCACCAGAACCAGCATGAGGCCAGCTAGAATCAGGGTAGCGGAGATCTCCATTAACATGTCTCTCTCTCTGCAGTTAGCACACCACCCAGCCCACAGCTTTCCTTATTTATACGTTTTCCCCTTTTCACCCTCTTTTCCCTGCTTCTTCTTTCCTTCTTTTTTTTTGCTACTGTTTCTGTGGCTTCCTGCAACGACTCCTCTGTTGTTTAGTTTTCACTTCCAGGCGAGGGAGGAGACTCAGACAGGTCAGAGTTGAAATAATGACTCTTCTCTTCACGCATAATTCTTTGCTGTCATTTTTCTGTTCTGGCCCTTCAGTCAAAGTATACAAAACAAGAATGGCGGTTTTGGAATGTGAAATATTGTACTAAACTGGGTTCCAGTCTCTGCCTCGTTTACATGTGTGTGGAGTTTGCATGTTCTCCCCGTGCCGTCGTGGGGTTTCCTCCAGGTACTCCAGTTTCCCCCCACAGTCCAGAGACATGCTGAGGCTGATTGGAGTTGCTAACTTGCTCATAGGTGTGCATGGGTGAGTGACTGGTGTGTGAGTGTGCCCTGCGATGGGCTGATCCACCGTCCAGGGTTGTTTCCTGCCTCGTGCCCATTGCTTCTGGGATAGGCTCCAGACCCCCCACGACCCAGTAGGACAAGCGGGTTGGAAAATGGATTGATGGAATATTGTACCAGAAAACAAATGCACTGTTTTTTCCAGTTGTTGCTGAATAGTAAAATTGTGAAATGTATTAGATTAGTATTGTTGCAGCTTATACATAAATAAAATGCTATGCGTCTTTCTATATTTTTTTGCTGACAATAATTTTACAAAAAGTAAAATAAAATACATTTTGCTTTGTTGACTTTTCATGCTGTAAGATTTGCCCAATTTCTTTCTTAAAACACCCATCAAGCCGATTTTGGGCTGATATCTGTGTTTTCATGAAAGTCGAAAGCAGCTCCAGAGATTATTTTTTCACCATAATTTATATAAGACAGATAAGTCCTCTGCTGACTGATAGTTCTGTATTTGGTGGATTTTCAGCTGGCCTTTCACATTCTATCTGGGCTAGCAGACGAAGGCTGTGCTGCTCTGTGCATGTGGAGATGAAGGAGCCATTATTATCTGAAACAGGGCTGCTTTTATAATCCCGTGGGATTAACTACCAAACACATCGTGGCTTTGCTGTGCTACTATGCTACTGTGCTACTATACAGTGACTGGCTGTATAGGAATCAAACAAGCCCTATCATTTGCAACATGTCGTGAGACCCACACAGACTCTGAGGTCAGTCACAATACATTTGGTGCAGTTTCCCAAAAAAAATTAAAACGGCAGGCAGACAAATATTCAGAGGAACAGCAGTCTTTATTTGAAAACTCATCTCTGTTATGTTTCAAGTTGACTGGAGCAGTAAAGCAATAGTAAAGCAATAGTATAGCAATAGTAAAGCTATTTAAATATCAATAAATACATGTTTATGGTAAGTACTTGTATTTGAGTATTTGATCAATTGAACTTAACTGTAGGGGTCGATAGGAGAGGAGGGTCTTTGGATTTAACCTCATTTTTGTTTTCTAGAAGGCAAATCCCCCACAGTCAAAGGTGTCGAAGTCAGAGTCGCCCTCGAAGTCGAAGCTGTGGATGTTCGGGGAGTCGACAGCATGGTGCTCTCCCGCCCTCCCTAATCCCGAAAGCTCGCTGGAAGGATTTGAGTCTGCCGATCTGACGTTATGAGATGGCGGACACAAAGAGCCGAGGTAGCCCAGCGCAGAGGACGCTGCCGCCCCTCCCATTAGTAGACAGACCGCTCTCACTGCTCGCGCGTCGCTGCTGTTTCCGTGCCGAAGGCAGTCAGGGGAACGTGGGGGTGGAGCCCCAAGTCCAGTCTGCACTGCCCGCTGGGAGACGGTGCCTGTAGTGTAGAAACAGGAAGTTCACAAACAGGAAGTGTCCGGCAGGCAGCACAATGACAACCACAGACGGTAAAGCCATTGGTGGGAAGTTACTTAGCAACGGTTACAGAAGGATGTGCAGACAGACGGAAAGAACTTTGATGGAGTTATAAAATCTATAATTATCCATAGAGACGGACTACCTTTCCCCCTCCTGAGAGACTGGTAGTAGGAGGTGTTGTCTTTCTCACTGAGCAAGGTGGCTGGGGTTTCCCCTTCCCTGAACTGGGATGATACAGGGTCTCCATCCATGATGGAAGTGGTCAGGCTAGGCTGTCTTTTCCAGGATGACCCATTGGAAGCAACACCCTAAATCAAACAATGGAGATGTACTGCCATCTGGTGGAGGACTGGTAAATTGGCTTGTCAGTCTCTCATGTCAACCTGTCCTAACTTGACCTGTCACAAATGTCTTTTATAAACAGCTCACCTACTTTCTGCACATCTGTCACCCTTTAAATAAAACTAAAACAACTTCCCTCCACAATAACAGGTACCAGACTAAGAATGTTGTTGCCCTGTTGTCTAATGCTCCGCTGAGTCTGTCTTAATCAGAGCAAGTCTACATGTTAATGTCAAGGCATCATCTCTTGGAGTCTCCTGGTGGTAAAGTGCGCCCCACACTGGCCATCAGTATATTACAGCTCTGTGAATAATAGGCATATTAGGTTACAGCTCACCTGTCTCACTTTTCTCAGCATATTCAGCCACTGGCTGCATAGAGGGATAAACAGAAGGTTAACAGCTTCCGTATCGGCTTGTGAATTTAAAGTAGCAAGGTTGCAGAGGCGCAAACGGGAGAGTACATTTTAAAAAGCGCAGCCTAGATGTTTACATGCTGCGCTGCATCGCCCCCTGGATGTCAACACTCACCTGCAGTCGTTGGCATTTTCTGCCAGCAGCAACAGGAATTTGCCCTGAGTGAGGATCAGCGCCAGGCAGCACTCTCTGCGGCCCCCCGGGGGGAGGCGGGGAAGGTCCATGATCTCCCTGCCTTCAGCGATGAGCTGGCAGCCCTTCGACAGTGACACCACCTGGACCGGAGGTGACTCTGCATCACGACACACCAGCAGGTTTCCTTGGGCAGTCAGCACCAGGTACTTCTCCTTCCACTGCTTAAACATGAAGCCCCCTGGGGAAGCAGGGGGGAATCAATCGGAGAAAGAGTGAGAGAGAGCTGTCAGCACCCGCCAGCGAGGGTTTTAAGGGGGGGGTTGGATGTCGGGATGAAAGGGGTAAAACCAGGGTGCGGGATTAAGACACACATCTGCATATTCAGCTCTGACAGCTGAAAGAGAAAGTCACAAAGGGAAAATCAACTCGTCTGGGGTTCGTACTGGAGATCCGGGTGAATTATTATACTTTCCAGTGTAACGTTTCCCTCGATCTTAACACAAAAGATGGGAAAACAATGGCATTTAGACTTGGCAACAAGACTTAAATTGCACCCATCGCTGTTTACTTTGAGAGATATGAATAGGATTTGAAAGGCTGCTCGGTCACACTGGAGTACATTCAAGCATTCTTGTGATTTCAGAAATGATGCCAAACAGATGGGTGGAGTCCTGTTGGCTTGGGTTCGAGTCACTCACTAAATGACTAACAGCTGTATCACCAACACAACCTGACAAAAGGGGAAAGAGAGATGAAGGAGGAGAGTAGGGTGATGGATGGACGACTCTCCTACCGTACTTCCTGAGGAAACCAAAGTGTATGCCCTTGGGATTCATGGTACACCGGAGTCTTCCACTCGAGAAGCAGAAGGAACTGGAGTGATCCCACTGTGATCCCACTGTGCCTCTGTCCGAGATACTGTCCACGAGGGTGGGGGATTAATCCCAGTTACAGGAGGACACAGGCGAAAAGGAAGCCACGTGACACCAGGCTCATGGATGCCACAGTAATAATCATGATGAAATAAATCTTGGAAGATTATCTGGATTTTCCCCACCATGCAACCCCCTCCCCCATTCCACACACTAATACTGTCTGCAAGTTAATAACCTTCTCTCTGGCTGGAGGGTGCATACAGTTCCTGTTCTGACAGCGCTTCTTGGAAAACGACACTATAGCGCTGAATATTATAGGCATATGTTTCCTTTTAGCTATTTGTATTAAGAAATCTATCCATCAAAAGGTATGATAGAGATCTTTCAATCAAAACAAGCGCATCTTAATAAACGTGCCATAGCTTAGATCCACCACACAGGGGCGACAGCACCTTATTATAAGATTGTACGTAAAAGGAATTTCCTTCTTTTTGTTCTTTGTTTCTCCTTCTCTCTCACTAAAGGTAACTCAGTTTCACTGGTCCGGGGAGACCAGTCAGTGAGTTGCATTCCTTAAAACGCCGCCGTCATGAACCTTAAACTCGCTTAGGATCCTCCCCTCAAATTTTCGCCCTCTTGGGGGCAGCAGTGTTCAGGTCCTTCCCACCTGTGGGGGAAAAAAAACGATTTGGGTCAACAGGTTTAGCATGTTGCTGAAACAATATGCCAGCTAAGATTTAAAATTCTGATAAAGACTCCATGATTCCCTGATCCGTTGCCATCAGCAGCACACTACCCCTCTGTCTGTCTTACAAACTCGGGGAAAAAATCCTCCCATCTTTTGTTGGGCTGTTCTTGATGGCAGTGAACCCCCTCCCCAGCTCGCCCTGTGTTTCAGTATGCCCATATCTGTGTGTGCTGCGTGAGGCCCATTTAACCAGCGCGTCTGAAAAGACGAGACATACAATGGGGTCTTTCTCAGTCTCACTCCATCTCTATTAAAGACCCTGGGAACTTACTCACTGTCCCCGCGCACATTTAAAGGGCCAGTGTAAACTCAACCGCAAAACAACACTATCTGTCCTGGTTGCGAAGAAGGGAAGTAATTGAAAGTCAGCCACTGCAGGGATTAGTATGAACCCAGTGGCTTACAGTTTGCAAAAGTTCCGTGTGTATAAATATAGATGTGTGCAATAGACCCGAGAACCTCGGAAGCCCTTGTTCAAACACCCGGGCTAACCCAGTCCGCATTACGTTTTCTCCGTCTTGTTTGAACTTGCAGAGTGGCTAGACCTCATCTTATTAAGCTCATGAAAGGGAAACCATCACTGCCTTGGGCAAAAAACATATGAAAAAGAAAATGTTAAAAGTATATCGCTCGAATCAGTGATTGTTTTCTTGGGGTTTATAATCGGTCATAGTCTGTGTGTTACATACAGTACATGTATAACCAGAATGGGTTTAGAATCGAATATTTCCAATACAGTTTCGTTGAGTACATTTCCTGAAAGTGCTGTGATCATTTGATTATTTATTTATACATCGTTTGATATTGATTTGATGGAAATGCATTGAATGAATTATTACCCTATATTATACTTCATGGTAGGCCTACTATATTACAATAGTTCATTAAAGTTTTTAGGAATAGTAATAACAATATGATAATACTCAGGAAAAAGACCCATAAACCCCACGACGAAATGAAAAATTTACTGATTCCGTGAGGTAGGTTGCTGCAATCAAAAAATGTTCGGTAAAAAAAAAAGATTCTAGTAAAGAATGTTTAAAACATTCGACTATTCATCATTTATATAAAAATGTGTAAGTCTATAATTGATGTTAAATCTATTCCTTAAGCTATTTAATTGCGGAAATAGTAATAATAATAAATGTATACTTCGGCATCCCCCCCCTGTGAGAAAAGCAATAAGAAAACACGGGGGTGGGGGCAAAACAGAGATTGGGAGGTGCGCGGGAGGAGGGGGAGAGAATGGAAGGAAGTTTGGAATTTGAGTCGTGTGTGTTGGGGGGAAGAGGGGGGAAAAGTTTGGAGGCAACAGTCGGAGATGTGAGAGGAAAGTTTGTCAAGGGAAAACAGCTCCATAAGAAAAAGAAGAGTATAGGAATACAGGACTGCAGACACTAATGGAAGTTTTTTTTCCGGAGATAAAACAGATAAATAGCTGATCGATGTTACGATTTTTAAAAAATCACTTTACTCGGTTTCACTTCTTATCGTATGTTACCGTGCGATCTAAATAAGTTTTCTGCAATCAATATATTTTCTGAAGACCAGTTCCCCCATACCTTGAATTTAACATGATGGACTACAATCTTCCGAATTTGATATAAACCAGTGTTTCTTTTATTATAAACCGAGGGCGGGGAAATTGAAAAGAAAAAAAAACTGGTTTTGAAACTGGCTTCTAAGCGCAGACCTGTAAACAATTTATGAAATAATCCGACGTGCGCCCGTGAAGTTAGTGAACTTCGCCCTGGTCCCGGTCTGGCCGCTGTGGGATGCGCTGATGCGGATCTCTGTGGGGGCCGGCAAAGGCGAGGAGAAGAGCGCTGCAGGAAAGCAACTTTCCACCACACGAAGGGCTAGGGAAGGCAACATGGGTCATATGACCGGTTCCTTGCTGCTGGTGGCCTTTCTTCTGATGTGTCCAGTAGCCGCGAATACCCTGCTTGGTAAGAAATCATTGTGTATTCTGTATTCGCTTTGCAGGTGCTTAAATCATTCATCAATATGATCTGAGTGCACTCGCCTTTTAAGTTTGCCAAGGTTACTTGCTTAAGTACACCTGATTGTTCAGTATATTTTAAGAAACATGCCAATAATGATTTGGTAGCCATGTGCCCTGGTATAATTAACAGTTCTCCAGCTTTTCGGCTTTTTTCATTTGTTGTGTTTACGGTGCCTTCAGAATGTGTTGATAGAAATCACGTACCATGTTTCCTCACCTGTACCTGTTTATCAGGTAATGCTTGGTCGGTGCCATTTTTGAAGTGATTGACATTTATAGTGATATAGAGAAGATGTGGAGATATAGAGAACGTGTTCGCTCTGGGAGGGAATTTGCATGTCAAGTAATACCTAGGCAGGGAAAAAAATTCTGTGAAATCGATGCAAAAAAAGCATAATTTGTGCCTCATTGGGCCAAAGTATTTGTTATGGTGTGATGTCTGTCAGATGGTTCCTTTGCAGTACCCTACTTACAGCTTCAACTGTGGGCAACAGTGGCATGCAGGGAAAGGTTGCGGATGGAGTTCATTAATAGCAATTAACACACAATAAATTGACCCTCAGGTAGAAGCTGCGAGGTTGACTGTGAAAACACCTTAATTGTTAGAAGAATGTTAACATTTGCATGTGAGACGGCAGGAGTTTGTTTGGAAGAAGCTGGCTGCAGACGTCTGCCAGAATGCAATGGCCATGCGTAAAGTGGTTTCTTCTGTTCTCAACTGATATGAAACCATTTGCATGGTATGGTCCCATTTGCTAAAAATCTCTCAGCTTTGGCATTAGTAGGATAGGATGAGGATATAGCTGGCTACCTGTCATGGGTGCTTTAAGAAGAGAAGTAGAGAAAGGTTGCAACAGCATGTCTAAGGAACGGTCCGCGGGTGTTCCGGAACGCTCAGGCTTATTAGCTTCTTGCTTTGTTTGGGAGATGTTGTGCAGATTCTGCTCCAATTCTCCTGACGCTTGTACGTGGGCTATGGGCGTCGCTGGCATTAAATCTGAGGGGGACGTGTCCCCTTCACATCTCATAATTATTTGTTTGGACCCCCCCACACATTTAACATAAAATATTAGTTCTCCCAGCACGTGCCCCCCCCCCTCCCCCCACATTGAAAATGCTTCTGACGCCCCTAACGTGTGCATTCCTTGGATGCTCAACATAGCTGTACTTATGCTAAGTTGACACCTTGACAGCTGTCATCTGTTTGTAATGGACGTCACTGTGGACGAAAGCATCTGCGAAATAAACGAACAAAGACACGTGAGAGAGAAACCTGGGTGAGCCATAAGCAAAGGAGTCTGAGGGGGAACATGATCCAGGTATATAAGATTCTAACAGGTCTGGATGCCGTTCAGCCAAATGGCTACCTCAATATTAGTTTAAATACAAGAACCCGTGGTCATACTGTAAGTGGAAATTATTAGGAGAACATTTTAAAATGTATCGGAGAAAGCACTTCTTTACACAGAATGTAGTTGGAGTATGGAACAGTCTTCCTGCTAGTGTAGTGCAGGATAAAACCTTGGGTTCCTTCAAATCAGAGCTAGAAAAGATTTTAACAACTCTGAGCTATCGCCTAAGTTCTCCCCAAACAAGCTTGATGGGCCGAATGTGTAAAGTTCTTGTGCTCTTACGTTCTTAATGCTGAATGCAGGGGGGCGGCAGCATCAAGATGAGCTGAGGGTGAAATGTTAGGGAGGAACCAAGGAAGCGGTTTAGGAGACTGGGTGGCGTATAGATGAAGGAAGGTGTGTGGCGTCAGACTGCATCTGGCAGCCTTCTAAGAAACACCCTGCTGGCCGATAGCAAAATGTAACATCCAAGAAAGGATTTCAAAAGAGGATCCGCAAGGGTAGGCGAGGGCCTCTCAGTATAAACAGATCCTTGGCAGCTTGAGATACTCTGCATGAGGCTCACCATAATGCCTGCGCATGTTCTCCTGCTAACATTCCCTGCCACATTTTGTACATTTTCTTTTTGTAATGAATGAATGGTCCCATTTTGCGTTTTGAGGGAAGGCGAGCATCTTTCTCAGCTTGCGAATAGCGGGAATATTATGTGACTTACCATAAATCCGCACTTTTGTCCGTCCGCTGCAGTAGGAACCTCGGACACGATGTCAGCATGATATAAAGGATACGCCCCGTAGGGGTTCAGAGGGCAGAGGTCAGGGGTTAAAGGTTAAACTTTGAAAAAGACAAGCATTATAGGCTGTCAGGCCAGAGAAGGCTTGTCTTCTCGTCGTATGGCTGGAAGCCAAGGGGTGAGAAAGTATCTGTACTATGTTCCGGCCTGAAAATACAGTCACATGCTCAAATTCGGCGTGATATTGAACGCTCAGCACCTTTACCAAAAAGGGGCAGTGCCAAGCTGTTGTTAATGAACTGGGAGAGTGATCACTTTAACCGGGTAGACCCTTGTATCTTCTCCACAGAGCTTGTGTTTTTTGGCCACAATTGAGAATATGTACATGATAATATTTAAGAAGTCTGTGGATATGGGTGTGTGTCCTTGGACCGCTGTTGTACCTTCAAGAATGTCCTTAACCTGAACTGTCCCAACAAGATATTATTCAGCTGACAGCTTATCTAGGGTATACGGCTGGGAAGTAAAATGCTAAACGTTACTTGGATGTTTTATCAGCTCGCTGGCACATTCTTGAGATTTTTCTCTTTAAGTGAGAATGAGGGGGGATTTGAGGGGAAACAGGGAGAGAGCAGAGCTCTGATCACTGATGGTATGGCTGATGTACATTCCGATCAGCCCCACGCTCCGGCTCTGCTGGACAGTGGCCTGGCGTGACCGAACAGCAACGTTCTTAACTTCAGAAAAATAGTCAAAATCAAGAGTTAAATAGTACTAAAATCAATGGAGGTTAAAAGAACCTGAGATTTACTCACCCTCAGGGGGGGTTTTAGGAAAAATGCAAGACAGACAGGGGGAAAATTTGAAATAAATTCAAGATTAAATTTCCAAAAATCATTGAGCCCATCATTTGTTTAGCCTATAGCCTAAAGTCGCATCAGTGCATGGATCTATTCACCTACCCAGCCATCTTGCTGCCACTCGTGGTGGGTAGGGCCGCGTGGCTGAGAGCATATCCATGGCAGCACAGTTGCCCTCTAGGGGTCGCTCTGAGCGAAGTCCAATCACCTGCGGTTCTCCGTTGGTTCCCAGGGCCATGGTTTGTCCGGGACCCCGCCAATGTGACGCTCGCCCCGGGCAAGGCAGTGCAGCTGCAGTGCCGGCTGGAGATGGTGGGGGGCGACAGGGAGCTGCCGGACGTGGTGTGGCAGAAAGACGGTGTGGCTTTGGACACCACCGACACGAACCAGCTGGAGATCCCCATCACCGAGGAGAAGTGGCAGATTATCAGCAAGCTAAGGTGGGTGCCGAGACGAATCACCGCGCTGGGTTTGTCTTCCGAGCCATAGGACATGATTCACAAAGGTCTCTGTTTCGCCCCACAGCATCGAGAGCGCCCAGGTCCAGGACATGGGGGACTATCGCTGTGTGGTGACCGCTGAGGGACAGCAGGTCATTTCGCGGCAGGGCCGCATCCAGCTGGAAGGTGAAGCTGCTCCCGGTAGCCAGGGCAACCTTGTCAGCTAGAGTGACGTCATAGCCGTGCTCTCCTCCGTTTCCCATGACGACCGTGAGGTCCTTCTCACTCAGGCCTTCCTCACTTTTCCACGGAGCCCCAAGACATGACAGTGATGGCCAACGTCAGCTTCAGTCTGCGCTGCGTAGCCCATGGGCCACCAGAACCAGTCAATGTCATCTGGCTGCAGGACGGGGTGCCAGTAAATTCTCCGATGTCCCTGTCGCCCTCCACGCTCACCCTCACAGGTGAGCTATCTCACCCCATCCACACGAGGCTGACCCACACCAGTCAGGTGCAGGTTTTTGTGTCTGTAGCCCAAGCCTTTAGTTCCCGGTGAAGATCTTTCCATTAAGGGAGTGCTAGATGCTGGCCGGTTACCTTTTTGTTAGCAGCCGATTTACACCTTGAAAGCAAGAAAGTGTTAACCTGGCAGGCTCCGCCCTCTTCGGTAGGGCATGTCCCCCCCCCAGCCCTGGGGGAGGCATCCATGCAGGACGCCGGCAGCCTGCTGACATCTGAATAGCTTCTCTCGAGAATTGCTGACGGCTTGAGATCCAGCTGAGTCTCAATGAGGAGCAGACAGCCTGAATAACACGCGAACCCCCCCCCCCACTGGAGTGGGGCCGCCTGGCAGGGTGGTGATGGAAGCCCAAACGTCTGCCGAGAAGCTGATCTGTGGTCTGAGCCCGAGGGCGGCCGCATGGACACGTATCCCTAGCGGACCAGTCAGCTGTTTGTCCGCACATCAACCGTGGTGACTGAGGGCTCGACTCAGCGAAGGGGCAGGACCGTGGGCGGCCAGTGGGACCCCAGCTCTATCCCCCAGCTCCAATTCAAAGCATGACACGGGTGTTTACGCGGCGTGACACGCGGGGCCTCCTCGCGAAGACGCCGCACGTTGACTCACGCGCGTACACTCCTGTGCATTGCAGACAGGTCGTTAGAGTTCTTCACCTTAATTACCCAAACAAACTGTATACACTTTTTCCAAAGCTAATGCCCACTCTGTCTGCTTTAAATACGATCAAATTTTGTGAACCGAAATCCGTGGAGCTTTAACCTGCGTTTTTCGACGCTGGTGGCTTACCGTGTTGGGGTTAACATCCAGGCTGCTGGAGAGAGAGAATGCCTGCAAAGGGAGGCGTCGGTCTGCCTGCTGGCCATTCACTTCTGCGTCTCTGCGTGCCTGTTTCTGTCAGAGAAGTAGCAAGCAGGGTTAAAATTCGCCACTCGTGTTGTGCTAATTTTCTGTTCCTGCCGCAAACACTTGCAGACACTTTACTTTGCCATCTGGATGCCATTAACAAGCTACCTGTCATTAAGGGGCTCTGGAACGTGCGGTGGCAGCGTGCCATCGTGCGGCTGGGGTGCGGCCTGGCGCCTGTAACGTTCTGCCGCTGTGTCTATACTGGGCCACCAGGCCTCTACTGCAGTCCAGCGTTAGACCGGTTGAAATTCTACTGGCGTCCTCCTTCTGACTGTCCAGTTTGTCTCTCTGTCACTGCAGGACTCAACAAAACCAGCACATTTTCCTGTGAGGCTCGTAACAACAAAGGGGTCGCCACCTCAGGTTCAGGCCTCGTGACAGGTAGGTATCTGGCACGAGGGGAGGGCAGCTGGTTATGAGCCATGGCTAGGGGAGGGGGGTGGGTCTATCTTCTAACTCCCTTCTGTTTCTTCCTGTCCCCCAGTCATACCGTCCCAGCCTCGGAACGTGCACACCACTCAGGTCACCAACACCAGCCTACATGTGTCCTGGCAGCCTAGCTTTGGGGGGGTCCATCCCATCACGGAGTGCTCAGTCCAGGTAGGATGAGTCAGGAAAATCCCCAGTGGTAAGTCAGGACCCAGCAGGCTGAGTCAGAGTCAGACTTGCCTATGTATGGAGAAGCATTGTACTCTACCGTCGTTCACGGTCCAGGCTGCTGAAATAAAGGGGAACATTTTCTTAGAAAGCTTTTTTTTTGTTTTTACACCAAGTGCTCCCTCAACCCTCCCCCTCTTTGGCCCCCCTCCCCAACGCGCCCTACAGTGAAAGATCAGGTTTCTCTATGGGAGAGTGGACCTCTGGCTTTAACTCCTGCAGTGCTGTTATACACACACACACCCCCCCCCCCCCCCCCCCCCCCCCCCCGAGGGGGGGGGGGGGGGGGGGGCGCCCCCCCCCCGCGGGGGGCCCCCGCCCCCCCCCCCCCCCCACACGCCGTGGGTCGGTAAATTT
>JAABNY020000035.1:5045365-5058403 GCA_015164015.2 Brevimyrus niger
TGCTTTTCTAAACAGAAAATAATGCTCTCAGCTCCGTATAGATTCAGAGGCTGGAACAGCAGAAATGGGGAGAAATGTGAATCTGGGAGTCTGGTTGTGTGGCCTGGACAAAACGAGGCGACGTGCGTTACCATGTTTATAGCGGATAAGTAAACAACGAAGGAAAAAAACTGAGCTTATCTGATATTTTAAAATATGGGGGAGGGGGGGGGGGGTTCTTTGAGTCATGTCTGTGTGGAGTCTGTGTTTACATGTCCCGTTTTCGAAATCCCCGACTTTTCTGAGTCATGTCCTCTATGTCTGAGCACAAGCGCTCGACGATGGGGGGTGTATGAGGATAAGTGGCCTTCAAAGTCACCTGCGCTACTCCTGCCAATCCCTGCTCAGTCTCCCATGACGGGTTTCTGTTAGAAGTGAGATGACGATGGTCTCACTCTGTTCTGGAGGTGCTTTCTCTACACTCCAGTTCTTTGCACATGCATGCTGCTGGATATATGCTCTGGAACAATCCAGATTAACATCCTCCTTGATAAAAGAACACAACGGGGCTTAAAGGATGCAGAACAGGATCAGGTTGAGATGTCACGGCTTTAAATACTCTGACGGCAGCCTGTGTCACTTTTGAATGGGTCAGTTACAGTTCAGCTCTAAGTGATAAATGGTTTGACGAGATGTAAGACCATCACATGGAGGCTGATGTCATGGAATCTGTGTTTCAGGTCGCCCCCTTTGAACCTGACCCCAGCACGCCGTCCAGCTCTAAGGGCCACCAGCAGAATATGAGCGCCACGCTCTCCAGTCACGTGATCTTGGACCTGGAGCCGCTGACAGCCTACAGAGTGCGGGTGGCTTGCCGCAGTAGTCAGGGGCAGTCTCCTTGGACGGATTGGGTCACGCTGAGCACTGCAGAAGGGGGTAGGTGGCGGCCACCTTTAACCAGATTCAATTCACCTGTCAGCTTGAATGCATTTACGGTTGTGGCAGGAATTGTGAGAATGAGGCTCTCGTGTTGGTAGGCCGACGTTCCCGCATAAACGTGGAATGTCTCCTCTGCGCTTCTTCACGCCATCTTTGCTGAAAAAAGGGAGGGATGTCAGGAGTGGGATTTTAAATGTGTGGGAGAGGATCTGGAGGAATGGAAGAAGTGAGTAAGTGCTGAGAAGTGAGCACAGCGCCCCAGGGAAGGGGCCGGTGGCCATTCCGTCAGCCGCGCGGTATGTCTGGCCGGGCCGAGTCCGTCTGTCAGCGTTTCCCACCGCGATTCGCCGAAAAGGAACTCGCTGACATGGAAACTACCTGCTCCTTCAGCTCAGCTTATCCAAAAACACATCAGCGTCACCCCAGACAGTGGGAGGGAGAGGCAGATGGAGCAGGGCCTGGACTGTTAGAACCTTTCAAACCATTAGCTGCTCTTTGTGGCGGCATCAGTTGGCCCTCTGTCTAGGAGCTGAAGGGAGCCTTGCTTGGGTGCTCGTCCAGCGGCTGGGCCGATGTGGCAGACAGGCTGTCCGGCCCCTACACACAGACAGCAGGCAAGCCACCGGGGAGGCTTCAGGCAATGGCTGCTTTTCCTCCATTTGCCCAGTGGTGTGTTCATTCCCGCTCTGAAATACCATAGCAATTCTTTTCACTCCGTCTTTCGTGCTTTAAGACTGTGGGCCCAGGTGGTCACTATTTTAAGCACAAAAAAAACATTTTAATGCCAAGTTCTGTAGAAAAAGATTATGCCCCAACGAGGCAGTCTTCAAAAACAATCCACTGAAACTCCCAGCCTGACCCTCTATTTGTTCAAGAGAGAGAGAGAAAGAGAGAGAGCAGTCCTATCCAAGAGCAACCAACAGAAACTGTTTCTTGGAAAGATTCCTGCCCAGGTCCATTTGGAGTTCACAGGATTAATCCAACTGCCCCAATTGCTCCCCTGTACTGTTCACTGGGGCTCCAGGCTGACACTGGGTTACTGAGCCAAAATAAAAGAGGTCAGAGCCAAAAAATGTGTTTCCTATGTACAGCAGGTGGCGTAGTGGTTAGGTACCCATGAGGTCTAGTTGCTCAGAGTGACTGCTCTGTCCTTGCTCCCATTGCCTGGTATGCTCACACTGTTCCTCCCCCACCTATCCATCCTCCCTCGTTCTTCCCTACTTGTTTGTTCCCCTTATCTTGTAATTCATCCTAATTCCTCCCCCTAAGCATTGCTGATCCATATTTTGGTCCTTCTGATTGGTTTGGTGCCTTTGTCTGGTGCCCGCGTTTTGGGGGAGGTGGTGTTAGGTAGAGGGACACAGAGGGGGGAGTATCCATGCTACTCACTGCCGCCTGAGGGCTGGAGTGCATATGGAAGCCATCAGCGCTTGTCGGCACGGCAACACCGTCAACCCCCCCTCCCCCCGCACGCCCCCATCACTGAGGCAGATGAGGCTGTCGTACAGGCCACGTCCGGCTGTTAACTGTCTGCTCTGGCATTCCCACCTCTTGTTTCTTCTTTTCCTCATTAGTTTGCGCCTCGAGTCTTTTGCATCCTTCAGAAAACAAACCAGGTCCCAGAATGCCATGCTGCTCTGACGCTCTCTTCTGGCCCTAATCCCTGTACACAGCTGCCTCACAGTTTAACTCCCTTAAGCTGTTTTGCTAAAAGTGGAATTCTGCCGTTCCCCTCGTCCACGCTGCGACCCTGATGCCGCTCAGCTCTCTCTGAGGCATGATCATCTGGATCGGAGCGCTGGCTTTTATCTGTGCTCCAAGCCCCCCCCCCCCATGTCTGAGCCGTAAAGAAGATAGGCGTCACAGATTGCCGGATGGCCTCTGTGGCGGACAGTACTGTGTGGTAACCCGACTCGCACTGATCCCTGACAGTACCGGACTCTACCCCGGAGAACATAACCGCCATACTGAATGGCACCGACGTGGTGGTGAGCTGGGCGGAGCCAACGGGCAAACTGAACGGACGCCTATTGGGATACCACCTGGAGTACAGGACCCCAGAGATGAAGCAGGTACGGGGCCCATGGCGTGTGACACGCCCCCATCAAGCCCTTTGCCTCCTGCTTGTGTCACATAATGGTGCTGGAACAGTATGTTATTCTGAAGTACATCAAAGCAGGCTGGTTTCTTTGTGTCCCAGATTGTCCTGGATGTGGGGCTGTACCACGAGCTGCCCATCAACCTGTCATCCCCCCTGTCCAACGTGTCGTTCCGGGTGTGTGCCTACACGGCGGCGGGCCTAGGCCCCTGGAGCGACCTGCGCACGCTCACCCTCACACAGCCAGGTATGCGGGGGAGAGCAATGGGGGCGGGGCTTAAAGGACAGCGGGCCGGCCGGGGATCGACTTAATGCACAAGACATCAGTTTCAGTTCAGTTCAGTTTTGTCAATCATATTTGTCATATGCAAGTTAGCGCAGGGTCAACATTGCAATGAAACGCGATTGACGAGAATAAACAAGTCTCTCAGCAATGTATTACAGAAAAGTAAGACAACGTTCTTACACATGAAATAAAAGTGGAATAAAAAATGAAATAAAGTGACAATCACTATCAATCTAGAAGCGGCAAAATTAAAACGTTCTCCATCTCTCCCACAGCGATGGGCGAGTCCAGAGGTGAGTAGATTTCATTTTTTGCATTAACGCACATCAAAAAGCATAAACGTGAGGGTGTGGATTTCTCACATGAGAATGCACACACACACACACACACACACACACACAGACGCGCGTAGATGCACAATAATCAGCCAGTTGCTGTTCACTTTCGCATCGTTGTTTTCTTTTTGAGCCTCTGCGGATCTGTATGGGTGTCTCGATAGACTAAACAATAAGCTAAGGAGGGGCCAGGAAAGAGCGGGACGGAGCTATGCAGGCCTGGGTGGGATGGCGTGTTAATATTCACGAAAAAGAGGCTATCATTGGATTCAGGCTGGCGAATCGAGCACGACAAACAAAGGTGCCCTGACATGAAAAGCATACCCACAGGAAGCACACGTTAAATATATCAACGACAGAAGCGGGAATTGCTAACATCTTACAGAAGAAACACAGAAGCCATTGTCTGAGCACCGTAGTGTTCTGTCACTATTTACCAAGGTCAAGCTGCTGGCTAGCAGAGAGCATAATGGCACAAATGTAAAACCTGAATATTAATGGATGAAGTCCAATGGAAAGGCCTGTTCTTGTACCTTAAAAGAGGGGTGCCATAAAGATGGGGACGAGTCCAAAGATTAGGAACATATTTAGATTGGACTGGGTTAGAGACCGAACACCATGGCCTTTTTCAAGCCCAGATTCTCTAGCGGTGCCCCTGTCTTTAAGCAGGACTGTGGAATTGCTCTAATAATAACAATAATAAGCTGTAAGAAATGCAAGTTGTTTTGCATCAGTTAAGAAAATGCGTCTGACGTTTGCAAAAGGCCTTCATGTGACTAACAGCTCTGGGGACTGGAAAGAGTAGCCCAGCGCTGACCTCGCTGTGGCGCTGCGTCTATTTACCTCCTCCACCCCATCCTTTCAGGCCTGTCTTCATCGTCAACCCCCTCCTGGCAGTGGTGGTACGTCGTCATGGCGATTGGCATTACCGTGGTGCTGGCAGCGCTGGCGGCAATCTACGTGACTAGACTGCGGCGGAAGGAGACGCGATTCGGGTACGGGCGAGCCGCGTCTCCCGTTTATGCCAACTTTGTGCATAAGGGCGTAAGGGTGAGAGGAGCCTTCCTGGAATAATGTAAACGGTGGCAGATTACACACATGGGAAGGGCCGGAGTCAGTGCAGCGATTGCCCCACACCCCTTGATTACCACATCAAACATGCCATCTGTATGACTGCAAGCATTCAGACCAATGTTGGGACTGTTTGTGACCACAAAGAAAAAAACAAAAAAATGCAAAAACTCTTGTATTTGTTTGGTTATTCATGGTTATGGTTAGGGCTGGGTAGGGGTTAAGGTTATTATAGTTAGGTTAAGGTTAGCATTTGTCCCATAGAAATTAATGAGCGGTCCCCATAAAGATATGTTTGCCTGACTCTGTGTGCATGTGTGTGTGTGTGTCACAGGGAGGCGTTCGAGCCCATGATGGAGCGAGGACAGTTGGTGGTACGCTATCAGGCCCGTCGAACCTACAGCCGCAGGAGTAATGAAGCCACCCGTGAGTCCTCTGATCGCCTGCCCTGACATCCGCCAGTCCTGTCTAGCGGAGAGAGTGGCTTTCTGTTTCTGTAATTAAATCCAATTACTGTAATTAAATGGCCACCCAATTTAACCGAATGAGCGGTTTATGGACGATGTGCTGAAGTTCTGATGAAGTTAGAGAGGGCATCGCCTGAAGGATACAGACGGCACATTGTCAGACTTGGTGTACACGCCTTGTCAACACACCCATGTTTTCCCATGGTGCCCTGTGAGTCACCAGAATGCAGCCCTGCAGCCTGGCGTGTGTGGATGCAGCACAGACCAAACTGATCAGCTGCGGTAGGAGAACTTGCTGCTTTCTGCGGCCTCTGATTTATGGGCTAGTTAACTTTAGGCTTTGTTGGCCATTCCTGCATTCCTATTGATTCAGTCCAGGACGGGTCTCTGTTTTGACACAGTGAGCTCCTCCCTGCCCCGTCAAATACCCCTTACCAGACAAATAGCTCAGGTTTGTGGGTTGTTACATTTACAGACAGTTATTGTGTTTTTATCCTTGACCAAGCCAAGTTTGGAAAACATCTGGGATTGACCTTGTAATCTGGGCCAGTCATTGGTGGTTGGGAATTCCCTGGCTAACGGCTTAGGCCCCTGTCCCAGTGAAACGGGCACCGGTGGTCATGTGGGTATACGTAGCCTGATGTGGACGATCAAAAAAGCTGAGACCTGCTTTAAAATAAGTGCAGTGGCCTGTGTGTCAGATCCTCGGTGGCTGGGAAGCTGAGCTGTGCCGCTCCAAGTGAGATGTGGGCAAAGCAGGGAAGGTGGAGAGACAGTTGGCAGAATGTTGGCACTCGCTCTTGTTTTTCAGTCTGCGGCAGTCCTTCTGCATGAGGTCAGTGGGACCATGCTCATTTGATCTAATCAAGGTGTAGCAAAAACTGTACATGCCCCAAATGAATCTATTCCAGACTTATGTTGTGTCATGGGATCTGGGAGCTGATATGATACTGGAATTCCCATCCCATTACTTGTGCTGGGGCTGCGAGGGCTGGGGACGTGCCAGACAACCTGTTTTTCTCACGCAGGAGTTAATTAAATAAGCTGATTTTAGTCACGCTTACACTAAAGGTGTAATATCACCTTCCCCAGATCTGTGTTCTTGGGTTGAGAGATTACTGTGCAGATGTGGCATAGATTTTCAGAGCCAATAGGAGGTGAGATCTTGGGTGTGTCCAATGAGAGGGTTTTTGTAGAGATGCTGTTATTTGTCTGCGTGTGCCCTGTGAATGGAGCTGGTACCTGTCCGTCATACAGCCACCCGCCTTCGGCCAGCTTTGCAGTGTGTTGATTGGTGACCGGTGACTCTGCCCACACCCACAGTGAACCGCCTTGGCATCAGTGAGGAACTGAAGCAGAAACTGCAGGATGTGATGGTGGACAGGCACAAACTCACCTTGGGCAAGACCTTAGGCGAGGGTAAGGTTTACAGAGGGGACACAACTCCCACCCCCCAGTCCTACACAGGGGCACAGTACCGGCATCGATACCCTGGCAGATTAAGCTGGCTCAGAATTTTATGGGAGCTCTTGAATATGTAAAATTACATGGAATATTTGAGGGCCCAGCTAACATTTTTCCAGGAGGCCCAGAATTTCAAACTATGCACCTGATCCCACGTGACTCCATGTGACTCCTGGTTTGTCTCCTTTCGCAGGAGAGTTTGGGTCTGTTATGGAGGGCCTGCTTACTCAGGAGGAGTCTGTGCTCCGGGTGGCCGTGAAGACCATGAAGAGTAAGTGCCTGACCACCGGGGGGGATGGAAACCAGCCCCGTGCTCACAGCTTCACCCTCACTCCATCTCGTTCTCAGTTGCCATCTGCACCCGCACTGAGATGGAGGACTTCCTCAGAGAAGCCGCCTGCATGAAGGAGTTTGACCACCCCAACATCATGAGGCTCTTGGGTGAGAAGGACACTTTGATGATCCAGAGGAACTGATGTTCTGGGTGTAGGATCTGCCCCTGGATCATCAGGACCTCAGCAAATCTCATGATTCCCCTCCTCCTGCGTAGGTGTGTGTCTGCAGACGGTGGAGGGTGAAGGTTACCCATCTCCAGTGGTCATCCTGCCCTACATGAAGCACGGAGATCTCCACAGTTACCTTCTCTACTCCCGGCTAGGGGACTGCCCTGTGGTCAGTGTCCCACCTCTAGCTTGTACAAAGAGTGACTGCCTCAACGCCTACCTGCACCACTGATGCAGAAACAAAGTGTCACGATATGTCCCGTGCTGTGAAGTGCACGTTACATTTTGTACGTTGACAAGTGATACGTGGTAAATTGAGTTTTTGTGACTGCATTCCTCAAAACAATAGGATTATGTTTTCCGGCTCAGCCAGATAAGGACAGGCTTAGTCACGGCCTTCCAATTTTGTATCTGTTGACTTGCTTCTCGCCCTTCCAGTTCCTTCCGTCTCAGATGCTGGTGAAGTTCATGACCGACATCGCGCGGGGAATGGAGTACCTGAGCTGCCGAAACTTCATCCACCGCGATCTGGCAGCTAGGAACTGCATGTGAGCCCGCGCCCCCATTCCTGCTCTGACAACTGGGTCTCCTTCCCATTCAGCCCATTCATTCCCATGAAGTTATAGCAATCCCAGCAGCTTCCGGCACTTTCCACGCTGACTTTATGTAGCGTAAACAGGAACCCGGTGTCCGTTTGTAACAGACTTTGTCTTTGGCTGAATGTAACTAAGGAGAGGAAGGGAGGAGGACAACGACGTCAATGTTGGATGGAGATGCTCTTCCTCGTAACTTTTTTGCCGTCCGTGTAAAACCAACCCTTCGCTCTACCCCTCCTCCCTCTCTCAGGCTCAACGAGAACATGACGGTGTGCGTGGCCGACTTCGGCCTGTCAAAGAAGATATACAATGGAGACTATTACAGACAAGGCCGCATCTCCAAGATGCCCGTCAAGTGGATCGCCATCGAGAGCCTGGCCGACCGAGTGTACACCACCAAAAGCGACGTGGTAAGGGAGGAAGAATTCAGGATGTGAGGCAAACCAAGACACCGCCCATGGAACAAGAACGAAACTTAGGGCGTGTGCGCCTGTGTGTGTGAGACATATCCGTATCTCACTCCCACTGCATTCTTCTCCCCACCAGTGGTCATTTGGCGTGACTATGTGGGAGATCGCCACCAGGGGGCAGACACCCTACCCTGGCGTGGAGAACAGCGAGATTTATGACTACCTAAGACAGGGCAACCGCCTGAAACAGCCCCCAGACTGCCTGGATAGCATGTGAGTACAGCAGCTGCTGCTTCTCCACTCAGCACTGAAAATGATCCGTATTCTTTGATAAATGCTTCCATTAGTGACTGTATGCTTGAAGCCAGGAGCTCACTATCGCCAGAGAAAGGAACAGGACGAGTCAGACATAAATGAGGCCTATAGGAAACTAACAAAGACAGAAGAGGACGTGCCATTTGGCAGAATGTGCAGTAGAGGCGGGTGGGGTCCACAGAGCCCCCCTTAGTAGTGGTTACTCTACACTCTTTTTCAACAAGGAAATACTGGGTCTGGCTGACTCCCTGCATGATGTAATGTTGCCTGTAATGACTCATGGGCAGTGACACGCTCTGACACGCTCCTCCTCTGTCTCATCTCTCTCTCTCTTTCTCTCTCTGGTGGGTTCGGGGCAGACTTCCCCAATGTCATTTTTATCTATGGTCCAAAATAAAAGGGATTGTGCTTGTTGATTTTTCTAGTGGGTCAGGCCAAACCTACGATTTGGCCATCTCGAAAAAGTAAGCTGAGTGGGGCTGGGCCGACGTACGCCAAATCTATACTGGTGGACCTGGTAGGGTGGAGTATGCGTACTCTGTGTTGACCCATACTGCAGCTCAGGGTGGAGTATGCGTACTCTGTGCTGACCTATACTGCGGGTCAGGGTGGAGTATGTGTACTCTGTGCTGACCCATACTGCGGCTCAGGGTGGAGTATGTGTACTCTGTGCTGACCTATACTGTGGGTCAGGGTGGAGTATGTGTACTCTGTGCTGACCTATACTGCGGCTCAGGGTGGAGTATGTGTACTCTGTGCTGACCCATACTGCGGCTCAGGGTGGAGTATGCGTACTCTGTGCTGACCCATACTGCGGCTCAGGGTAGAGTATGCATACTCTGTGCTGATCCATACTGCAGCTCAGGGTGGAGTATGCGGTACTCTGTTGACTCATAATCTACAGGAGTTCTCCACAGTGTGGGGGCAATTCAGAGTGTTGTGTGAACTCGGCGATGATCAAAGTCTAGTGTTGAAAGTATGACGTGCATGGTGAATTTTGTTGACAGAATTTTTTTTTTGTTTGTTTATTCATTTTTTTATTCATTTCTTTTTTGAGCAAGGCTTAATCGTGCATTTGTGTTAATAAAGAGTTTTTTAAAAGTCAAACTCTGTCTCTCCCTCTCTCTCTCTCTCTCTCTCTCTCCTTCAGCTATGCCCTCATGTTCTCCTGCTGGCTCCTGAGCCCCAAGGAACGGCCCGGGTTCGAATTCCTGCGTTCCGAGCTGGAGAAGACCCTGGAGGAGCTCCCAGACCTGCAGGACCCCGAGGAGATCCTCTATGTGAACATGGAGGAGGCCGCGTCCGAGCTGGGCGCGGTGGGTGGCAGGGAGCTCCCCCCAGTCCCCCTGCCAGTCTTCACCAAGGCCTCAGACCCCCTGATGGCTGCTTCTGAGGTGCAGCAGCCTGGTCGCTATGTCCTCTGCCCCCAGCTGGAAACGCAGCGCTTCTTGTCAGACTCTGTAGAGAACCTGGGCCTGGCCACCTCTTCCTCTGCACCGGCTCTGCTCCTGCCGCCCCGAGTGCCCACCCCCACCGCACAGGAGCATGGGGAATGTGACAGGGCAGGCAGGAAAGTCCCCTGGCAGTGAGACACCCACCCAAACCCATGGGCAGAATGACTGAATGGACACACACAGCTAGACACTGCCGTAGAGGACAGAGTACTAATTAGTATCAGTCTGCACTACGATAACATCAACTCCCTTCGCTTTGCATATCATTAAGAGAAGAGAGTGTATATAACAGCAGAAATAACTGAATGCTGCCATCAAACACTTGAATTGGGACTGATTTCTATCGCCAGCAAGAGAAAAAGACAAACACAACCAGCCAAGCCACTCAACTAGTGTGGTCAGAGGCCTCCAACCTTCAGAGAGGCTGCTTTGACCCCTCCAGGTCTGCATGCTCCCTCCACTGCTGGCTGGAGCACCTTGGACCTTCTGGCACCTCAAAGCAGACCTTTTTTGGCTCTAAGAAGAAATGAGAGCAGAAATGAACACGTACAGGCCATTGGCACATTGAAACCTGTCAGGGTCAAGTTGCACCATGTCTGATAGGACAGTGGAACTCAGCTTGGAGGTTAATCTCCACGAGTCCTCATCTGGTGATCTACCTAACTCGGTGTCATGGGAAAGACAATGGCCCTAGCCTGCAGTAGCAAACTTCACTGCAAGGGGGCGCACTGAACCTCCTCTAGGACTGGCATTAGCACAAATGCAGACCCAACACTGAAGTGCCAAGTGCTCATGTCTGGGCTGTTTAAAGTCCAATTTAGTGACTCAAGCACAGTTGTTAATGATTTTTGTTTTCAAACATATTGCACTAATAATACTACATGTTGTTCACGTAATCATATTGTATGTGTACCTCCATGCTTTTCTTAATGTTACATTCATCCTTGTGTCAACTTGTCTGAGAGTCAAAATTATCATCACAAAGCACCAAACTGTGGGTCGCTCAACAGAATCGGGCCCGGCATGATGCTCGCGGATCACAATGCGCTGTAACCCCACTTCCATCATGATTATTGAATTCTGTGGAGCAATGTCGCCCCCCGAAGGGCAAAGTGAAAATGATGCTCTTCTCTTTACCACGTGGTGAGGTCACACTCAGCAGTGCCTGTGGCAATCCAGGACCTGTCAGCAGCATGAGGATCAGTAGGGGCTCCTCCCCCTGAAAACTGTAAGGCCCCATTCCGCATGCCAATGTGATGACCTTCATCCTATGTGTGAACATCCCCTGACCTATAATTCCAGATTAGTAACTGTCCTTAGTCAAAGCTTGATTTCAGCACTCGCTGAACAGTTTTTACACGATATTTTGTTTGACTGACAGCTCAAAAATAACACCTCTTTCCAAGTGGAGAAAAAACTGATGCCAGAACACAGAATGAAATGGATACCATGCCATCTGCAGATACAACAAGCTGCAAGATTCCTTTTTATCATAGACTAAGATTATTAAGTATTTGTATCTTTTCAATGACTGGTACCAGGTTTATTATTTAATATTTTTTTGTATAATTTGGACATACACATGACAATGCATCACCTTAAAACAGGTGTTGGAAAAATGACTGGCCATAATGGTGAATTTTCTTTATTTTAAATGGACTTTAACATTTTCAAACTGTGCCTTCTGAAAGCCAGGACTTAGCTTTGATATACCAACTTAATGTCCATATTCAGTGTAAATTTTTCCATCAGACTGGGAGAGAGGAGAATTTAGCTTATGTTACTTTTTGTGAAGATTTTTACATTTGAAGCATCGATTTTTGTATTAAATAAAACACTTAAGAGTGACAAAAGTGTGTGGGATAAACTTCAGTGCATTCTTAAGGAGCTCCATGTGTACACAGTAAGAAAGCCAGACATGTTATTCAAGGTTTATTCAGGTTGTATAATTAGTATAATCTATACTTTGGTAGATGACAGGCAGAAGGCTTTGACGGGAGCGTTGGGCCCATGAGAAGGGACCTCCGACCAGCAGGGGGCAGTGTTTCAATCTCAGACGTGACTGTAGGAGAGCTGCAATGACCTCCAGCCGGTCAACCTTTCCAAATGGATGGGTGCAGTGGGTGAAGTTGCACAGGTGCTGTCTGTTCACATAGACCTCGTAATGCCGAATACCACATCATATGGAGATCTGAGACAGACAAGGTACCAAGCAAGGACAGAGAGAAACAGACGGGGAACTCAGTAAGACTCACTGCTGGGGTTGGTGTGAGAATCGTGGAGTTTTGTTTGAAAGTTCAGTGCATTCCATGCTCCCTTGTCATCAGTGTGTGTCACTAAACCTCAGCATAGGATGGTGAGACAGTTGTCAAGGAGATGCCAAACATGAGCCAAATGAGAGGTGGAAGGGGGGAGGCAGGTCAGGCTTACTTCAAAGTACTGCTCTTGCTGGAAGGGGCAGAAACTGAATTCATTCTCCTCCTGGCCCCACCAGACACTCAGGTAGCTGTTTCGCATCACCACCCCCTCCCTCATGCGGTGGTCAGATGGAAGGCGATGTCATCAGACCCAGCCACCTTGAAGTGTCAATGGTGAACCTGCACCAGACACACACACACACACACCTCGTTTCTCGTATCTATGGGAAAAATCCCAACGCCAACAATATTAACCTTCACCATAAGTAACCAAACAACCCATGTTGATCACAGTCACAGATTTTTAAAAAATCAAGTTTCCCTTTGTGGGGACATTATGGTCTCCATAATGTAATACACGCACACACACAACTAGATAATCAGGACCTCGGTTCCAAATCCAGGCCTTGTTTTCAGTTCTCCCAGGTAGTTACTTTAATAACTACTGATTCTGATTGGTCAGAGGCTTCACACCTGACTGACAGGTAAAGGGAGGCTAGAAAACCAGCAGTGCTCAGACCTCGAGGACCATGACTTGAATAACCATGGTATACAGATTTGTGCAAGTGCCAATAAAGTTGCTTTTAAAGAAAAAGCTCAACAGAGCAAAAGCAAAAAAAAAACAAAATGACCTGTGACATCACAAAAAAAACATGTAGCAAATTAACCTGCCTTAAGGCAGTTGTAGCTAATGATGCAATGGA
>JAABNY020000035.1:5079218-5124123 GCA_015164015.2 Brevimyrus niger
AGCCCCCTCCCCCCTATAAGAGCCCCTCCCTCTAGCACGCACACACAGACATGTGACACAGTTATCCCAGCTGATCCTCATATTGCTTCCGGAAACAGTCACCAGCCGGGAAGAAATCCCAACAGCGCTCTTGGTACATCTTCCATACGTAAGACTCCTGCCATGATAGAAACAGAGACATGTTATTGCAGTCATGCCTGTTGGTATTATTCACCTGCACTTCAAACACATGCTATTAGTGCCATTTTTAAAATAGAAAAATATGAGTGAGAGAGAGAGAGAAGTGGAAGCAGAATGCAAATATGCAAATGGATAAATAAATAAGTTAATATAACCTTTAGCGCATGGAAACCTTGACCAACATGGATAATGATGAGCTCAGCAGAATATCAGGCCAAGAAAAACATACACTGCCAGCCTGACCATCTTTACCAATTCACTGGGAACTATGGGGCCAGACAGAAGTGTGGTACTGACCAGCGTGGAGCAGTACTGACCTGTCCAGTGTGCTCCGTTTCATCTTTGTTGATTAAATACATGAGGAAGAACCTGCAGAGAAAAAAGAACAATGAAAACACAGCGTGGAAAATAATAAGATGACAACACAATGACATTACAACTATAATTTCATCGGAAACGTCATGTGAAGGTGTGAGGTGGAGCGGGGGTGGTCAGGTGATTAGAGTTAGCCCACTAAGTCCTACCAGCCTGGTAACCTCGATCAGTCTCAACAACCTTTTCCCCATTACATTAGGGCTGGTTTTCCCAGTAAAATTAAGTCAGTTTTCTATACTTTACTTTGCTCATTTTATTAAACGCATACCTGCCCCATGTCATACCTGAAAAGAAAAAACCCCACCCTGAATAAACAAAGACTCCCTGCCCAGTGGCCCATGTCAGGTGGTTCTGCTTACATTCCAGATCAGTCATTCCAGCAGTGACCCACGATTGGCCAGATTCTGGTGTCTTATTGGTGTATTGGTTCAACACATGAAAGTACTGACACACCAAAAGGGGACAAAAGTCTGAAAGCAGGGCTGAGTCATGCAGACATACTTGCTAGTGACTGTCCCAATCAGCCTTCTGATTGGCTGCTCATACTCACATGTAATTGGCCAAGTTGTGCTCTTCAAGGGTGTGCGTCTCAAAGCCATGTGGTGTCGTGTCAAAGTAGTCACTCCCAATTCCACAGATGAAGCACTTAGTCTGAGTTAGCAAGAGCAGATAAACAGGAAGGAACAAATTAATGGGTAGATCCCAAGCTAATGTGGAAGGTAACAAAAATTGTGACAGGTTAAATATGTGCTTTAGCATGAAATTGACAAATGAAATTGAGAAGCAAAGATAGGATGAAGATGCTGAGAGTCAAGTCAAGATGCTATGGGGGGAGAACCTACCTCCATATCCTCTCTGACCTGTTCCTGCTGATCTCTCAGCTCGCCAAAGGCATCAATGATGAGACCTGTGATGCCACAACAGTCAACCATTCACAGCTGCTCCAAGAACAGCAATTCAGATCCATAGCTACAGCTTCTAGATCTTCACTGCATCTTAAACACCACAGTTTCCCATACCCTGACTAAGTAATCCAGAAACTTCCCCATACCCTGGATGATGGCCAGAAGAATGACGATGACGAAGAAGAAGAAGGTGATGTCAAAGACCACACGGTAGAGCTCATACTCATCTCCCGCGGGGTCCTCGATCTCATCTCCTATGCCTCCACCAGCGCGCACCCCAACATACATGTGGAACAGGTAGCACTAAATGACAGAAAGCAAAAGGATGTGTCATAATCCAAAAGGCAGCATAGTAGACTGAGATAAAGAAGATGTACAGGGGGACATAAAGCCTTCTAATTATTAATACTGCTGTCCAATTTATTTGTATAGTTCTGCAGATTCATTTCAGCTCATTATCCATGGAGAGATCAATCCACTTCCACTTACTGTCATCATGTCATCACACTTCATGTCTGGCTCGTCCTCATCCTCACTCATATTGTAAAATTTGCGGAAGAAGTTGAAGGCCACCACAGTGTATAAGTAGACTACAACCGCTAGCAGGCCCACTGTCATCACCAACTGGTAAAGAGAGGGAAGACCAGTTATGGGTGGATTGCAGGCTCAAAACAACTACTCTGCAAGGATTGTTTTGAATTCAGGATCAGCAGACTACAGGGTGTCTGACTTAATGAAAGGAAACTTCCTTAATTCAAATTTTGAAACAATGAATCTATGCATAAGATCTGGGTTGTATTTGTATTGTTGGAATGTTATAAATAGTGTATGGACTGTCATATACAGGTTTTGCTATACCTGTTTGCCATTGTGGGTGACAGAGGACAGGATGGTACGCAGGGTCTTGACCCCCATGGCAATGTCCAGCAGGTGACAAGCAAAGAAGAAGTTGTTGTAATGTCCTAGCAAAGACATCACAAGGTACCACACCAGGTACAAGAAGGTCTGAAAGGAGGACGTGAAGAGAGATACACAGATTCAACACAACACGAACATGTATGACATACAGTATGACCATGGATATGTAAGGTGGACCAGGTTCACTCACGTTGTCTGTGAACACTACTCCCAACTTCCAGATCTGGTACTTCACGTCAATGGATGTGATCCTAAGAAAATAGGAACTTGGTTTTTAGCAAATTAAATTTTTTTTTCTGCAGAATCTCTCAATAGAGCCCCAAAGTACTGTACATGTGGCAGTTTACACTAGAGATATTTATTGATGCGGGCTGATCTCCTTTCCGTTTTCCTCTGAGTGACCTTTGCTACACCAAAAGCTACACAGGCAAAAACAAAGGCCATCAATATAACATGGGATGTTTCTCAATACCAAGAACGCAAGATTGTACTTTTAGCATGGGCCATAATGATCTTGCTAACGAGCCCCCCCAAGAACAAATTTGGACCACAAATATTCATGGGATTATTTTCGTTGGCTAGGATACAACCAATGCATCCTTAATATTTGGGGCAGGACAAGCTTGATATTCAGGGATTTTTACCATCCTCTGTACTTCTGTTCTTAGTATTGGAACAGGTCTTTGACAATGGAACATGAGGTAAAAAGAGTATGCGAGAATATAAGTGTGGTCAAGAATGCATATTGAGAAACACCCACTGACAGGCTAAAACTTGTTTGCTTCAGTGCACACACACAGCAATTACAATGTAAACAATGAGTTGTCGGGTGCGGGCTTCTTCTCTCTCTGCTGGGTGCTGACATCCAAAGAGGCCAGGTCCATGCCAAGCAGCTCCGCTATCCTCTCCCGGCCATAGATGTCACCATACTTCTCCAGGACCTGGACACACGCCAATATCAGTACAGTGACAGGTCCCTCATGCAAACAGGCTATGCCAAAAATGGTTTCTCACCTTTCTTTTGACAAACTTGTCCCAGTAGTTATTTGGGAAGCTCCTGTACATAAAATACAGAAGTCTTATGTCTTTCAACACAATGATAAAACTCTTTAAATGCCACTATATGTGACAGCACCCAATGAGTTGACTTTTATACTTTGGTGTTGCACAGCTATAGTGTGTTCACTTACGGTGTGTTGAGGACCAGTCGATCCCATTGTCCCTTAATGTCATCATCTTCAGGCTGCTCAGTGACATAAACACCGTCAAACTCCAGCTTTCGGGCCAGCTCCTTCTCTCTTTTGAAGATGACCAAGGGGACCTGAAGGATGACCAGAGATCAACAGCACATCATTACTGGCATTGACATGTCAACTTCCAACACATGACCTGTGACACCACAAAAAAACGTAGCAAATGAACCTGCCTTAAGGCAGTTGTAGCCAATGATGCAAAGGAAGGAGATGATGGTATGGATGATGGCAAGTAAGGTCATGGCTGGTTCCATGTAGCCAGTACTCTCTTCTAGGATGTAGTACACCAGTCCATCTTCCTCATCCTCATCCCCTCCATCATCCTCCATTCCAGAACCCTCAGGCTCCGCCCCAGAACCTTCAAACATCCCTGAGCCCTCATACTCTTCCATACCTGGGGGGCTTTCTGACACCTGGCCAAGAACAGAGCATAATTAAAATCATTACAGAGGTAACAGAAGGATTATTACTAGAGGTGGAATTTTAGGTCCACAAAATAAAAATCCAGACCAAGATTTTGTTTCTTCCAGCCAGTTTAAAAAGTCACTGTCACTGTAATCAGTTGGTTAGTTGAAACAAAATCCTGGTCTGGATTATTATACCCCAGAGGGTTATCATATTGTCAATTTTCAAAAATCAAACATATTTCTAAAAACTCTTCAAAGAAATAGAATCAGCACATACAGCTTTAGGCCATGAGTACCTTGTAGAAGAGCAGGATGAAGTTCAGAGCAAAAGCAATGAAAAGAGCCAGGAAACGTAGGTTATAAAAGTTACGGGACAGGTAGTTCTGCAGAGGAAAAAGAAAAAGAAACATGTAACAGCTTTGTAGGAACCTGCTGAATTGTAGTACTCTTAGTTTGAAGAATTTAATGGTGCACTGTGCATAATCTTAGATTCTGCTGCTAATCCTAATCTCCCAATATACCAGGGACACTACTTTTTTCCTAACCATGAATTTATTCCTCTGGATGTCCAGTTCATTCCAGAGCTCAAAGCCTTGCTCTTCTGATCTCTTGTCCTTCTTGGCTTTGACCTTCACTGTCTCTTCCTTTTTCTCTTCTGGTGATTCATCCATTGCTTCAGGCTCAGCTTCTGCCTCCTTTTCCGCCTTTTCTCCATTTTCAGCACTGAAAAGAAAAAAAATACAGATATGGACCAATGTAGAGAAACATAATTAAAGAGGAAATGAGGACGCGAGATGCAGAGGTTCTCACTCAGCCTTCTCGGGTTCTGCAGATGGTTCCTCTATGGCCTCAGGCTCAGCTTCATCTTCCTCAGAACCCAACTGCAACAGTTTGGAAGAGGTGGAGCACAGTCAACGAGAAGCCTTGCAAAACAGTGGATCAGTTTTCAATAAAGATCTGATAGCTGGGATAAGAATAAAGTTGGGCCATGAAACTATGCCTTGATAACATTGAAACATGAAGCATTACTAACGCTGCCATTATGGACACAATGGCAGGGTCCTCCCCCACAAAATTGTTAACAGATTCATACAGTTTAATGGAACCTCACCACTTTCCTCTTGGTTATGGGTGAGCCTTCTGGGGTAGGCGGCTCAGCTGGAGTCGTATCACCCATGTCACCCAGCCCTCCAGGTATATCAAAACCAGGTATCCGGCCACCTTCTTGTTCCTTGGAGTCTGGCTCTTCCTCTTCTCCACCACCACCTTCCATCAGGTCAGCTGCTCCGCCCGATTCCTGCACCACCCCTGCTGATGGTTCTGCTGGTAGGTCTCCATGAACCTCATCCTGTGTGGGATCTGGCATGCTAGCCAGGATCTCAGTCACGGTAATTTTCTTAGCCCCTTCCACTAGACTACCACCAAACAGTGTGTGCCAAATGAGTAAGAAGAAGCCTCTGCAGATGCTGTAGATGAAGTGTAGAATTCCCATAAGGATGGTCCAAAAGAAGGTAGCCAGTCCAACCACTATGTCCTTCACGGTCATTTTCCTTACTCTGCGATACTGTCGCCGCAGGTTGCGGAAGGTGAACTTTCCAAAGAAACTGAACACGCCATTGATGAAATCTGCAAAGGCCGAGGTTGACTCTGGAGCTGCTTCTCCATTCTCTCCCTCTTCACTGCCACCCTCCGCACCACCCTCATCCTCGTCTTCATCCTCCTTCTCCCCTTCCTCCGGCTCAGAAATCTGTGCAGCAATATTCATTTCAAAAATAGTGTCCTCACAGAAGTTGACAAAAAGTTCCATCTTTTCAGATTCGCCGCCCTCATTCACTACATCGAAGATGAACTGTCGCTTAGACTCTCTGACCTGGGGCATCTCCCACTGATTGCGATTGACTTCGCTGATCTCAAAGTAGATACGCTCTATTCTCTTGCTGGCACCCATTATCTCAATACGACCTAGGAAGGGCCGGAAGTAATTGAGAACACTCTCTGCCTGCTCAAGGAAGTTCTGCAGCCGTGTATCATGTGGAACATGTTCTGACAAGTTTGTGAGCAACACTGCAATGTTGAACCCAATATCTTTAGCGGGCTCCTGGAAGCGGTCTGCAAACTCTTCAAAGTTGATCATCTCATTTTCATCGGCTTCTGAGCAGGACAGCAGAAACTGGATCTCTGAGGGCGAGTACTGCTTCTGGCTATCCATAGCCTTCTGGAAGTCCTTCTTGGAGATCAGGCCACGGGGGTCCGTCACATAGTCACGGAATGCATCTGAGGCCACAATGTCCTTGAGCTTGAGGAACATGTCAAAGAACTTGAGAATCATCTCCACATTACTGGAGGACTCCACCAGCATGTCTACCATCTGGCGGGCGATGGTTCCGTTCACAACGTTACCTGGGAGCCAGAGATGGGGAGGAATGATTACAGATTATAAGAAAGAGAAGCTACATGAATACCTCAAAGAAACACCTTGTTCAGTGACAAGAAACCCCTTACCCTCCAATAGAGACAGAAGCATAACGACCATGTCTTTCTGGAGGTCCAGCAGTTCTTTAAGCAGACCAATCTGACGCGAGTCCTGTCATATATAAGGATCAGAAAAATAAATATAAAAGATGCCCAAATATTTTGTGAGCAACATTAAAGGACAATAACATTATCTTCGAAGAAGAAAAAGCATTTATACAGAACATACTCAAACCCAAGCCCCCAAATCACACAGACAATATCACTTCTGGAATGTTGCATGGGAACTATACATCATCTTCAGTATTGGATTACTTTGGAACACAGAATTGTATTAGTTTTTCAATATTCTAAGTCCTATAAAGTAAAACAACATTACACACGCTCCTCTACTTACAAACGGCCATTTGTAACTTGAAATGTTCGTAAGTCATTATTCAACATAATTTTAAGGGTATACGCAAGTACCAAGAATTAGGATGCTGGGAGTACGCACGTTATGCTGGTGCGCAGTGGGAGTCATGGCCAGAAGTCATACTGGGCGGAATTGGGGCACAGAAAAAAAAAATATGATGTTGTGGACTGGAAACGGGAGCCAACAAATGAGCACAATTTAGACTTACAGTCCTCCTTGTTTGTATGTCTGAAAGTTCAAAAATTGAAAGTTCGTAAGTAGAAGAACGTCTGTATATGTTCATTTTACAACATAGAAACAGATCAACACTGACTTTTTTTTCCTCAAACACTACTTAGCAAATAGCAATATTTTGGTTTCATATGATCATTAGTAATTGAGAAAAAGTTGCTATGTCGAGTGTCACTCAATAAGACGTGCACTGTGCATGTCGTTTAGGAACAAATTTATCAAAGTACCAGGAATGAACCACCTGTGTATGGGTCCTGACAGAGCTCTGTGTCTAGGAACCATAGTAGTGAGGAGAATGGGGGGAATCATTTTCCTTAACTTCAAGTCACCTTACCTCTGAATGTTTTCGACTCCAGAAAAGATCCTGTGATTGCATGTCAGCAACACAAATGCATGTTCAGTGTTAAATTAAGGGATTACAAAGGCAGGGGAGGCACATGTGGGAAGGAGCAGAGAGGCACTGAGAGCAGAGGCTGCTCTCTCCTCCCACCTAGTGGCTCCTATGGGCATTGCCCTTTCAGTGAGACCTTCAAACGCACAATAGATAAACACTGGCTTACACTCACAAAGGGGGTTACTACACGTGAGCCTTGCACCAATAGCACAGTGGTTGCTCTGGGCAATGAGCGACCACAGCCAGAGCCATTAGACAGTGGGCACGTGACAGAACTGCAGAAGCAGGACCATGACACAAAGAAGCTGCCGATCAAAGCAAGGTTGAGCCCCACCCACTGCCTCTACTGTCAGAACAGGTATGGACCAATTGGTAACCATGGTGATTTCCAGCCAATCAAAAACAGTCAAATCCAATTTAAAAACAACATTTTAGAGTACATATTGTCTGACAGCTTCTGTTTAAAGGGGCTTTAGGGTGGATAAGCAAATCATAAAAGACGTCCAGTCAAAATGGTGCTGCAAAGATGAAGCAACAATGGTAATAGCAGTTTCTTCACACAAAGGATCCATATTTTGTATATAGCCTTTCTTAGTGCCCAATACCCGTACCTATAATGGACATCACCTTTTTCATCCAATTGATTTACATCATGTTTTTAAGAAGCTTTGTGTTTAGCCATTTATACAATTTAGCAAGTATCTGCTTTGCTGCTGCATTTTCAATTACTTTTCTCTATTTTTCTTCTCACTCCTCATTGTCAATAGAATTCAGAATTGTTCTAGATTTAATTAAAGAAGGGAATAAAAAGCATTGTGGGAAAAACTGAATAAAACTGCCGAAAGTCTGAATGAAATGTCACAAGGAAAATATGGGAAAGAAAACTCGGAGGAGTTGAGTGAGGAGGTAATGGAGACAGACCAAGCAGAGGGGGGAGATAAAGTGAGCGGGGGGGCGTGTGCGATAGGGCAGCTGTAAGAGACACAGAATCTTACTGCATTTCGGAGTCCAGGGTCAGGGTGCATCTGGCAGGGTCACATATCAAAATAAAAATGTTATCTAACAACATTTTTAATTCATTTTTGTATTTTGCAAATCTCTCCATAACCCCAAATTTTCCCCCCGTCGCTTCTGAAGCTGCTGTGCATCTCCCTGGGTCCTGTTTACTTTCCACGCTTCTGCCAAGCATACACAATGATCATTAATCACAGCAGACTGATGAGAAAGTCAGCTGGACTATGATCAGAAAAAGGAAACAAAAAACAAAACAAAACACTAGGGTCAGCTCTGCCTCACTGTTCTCAGCTACATGTCCTTTAGATGTGTAACTAAACGTACAGGAGGATAGAGGATGACTCAGGGGAGTGACTGGGGGTGCAGTGAGTAGGACCAGGGCCTGGAGATCACATCGCCTGTCACTGAGCTTGTGTCTGTCTGCACAGCAGCTCCATAACGGCCATTCAAATCAAATCACTATGTCACATCAGTTGACACTTGATAAGGCAAAACTTGGGAGCAAAGTCCCACAACAGCAGCGACGAAATGCAAATACAACAACAGCATGAACAGGAAGCATACATGAATGGTAACATTGGCTAGTGGACGTTTATGCAAGCGAGGTGCACTGGGGAAGCCTGAACTCTTATGAAAGTAAACCAATCTCCGGTAACATCAAAAGACTTGAGGAGTAATTCTATTGGGTGGTCAGGTCGGACAGCGGTGCTCGTCTCTCATGGCAACGTGACTTTCGCCGCTGAGTGAGAATTCCCCATGTTTCTAATGAACGTCAGGCCAAATTCTGCCTCAAACAGGAGAGATTTTCTCAGGGAGACACAAAAGTGCATTTAAACATCGAGAACACGCTGGGACCAGTCTAACACACATTCAGAGCCACACATAGCCTAACACAGCAGGTCATATGCTATGTATGTGCACAGGAAAGCACAGAACCATAAATACAAGTGAAGTAAAGGCACACTGATTCTGGATCAATTACTGTACCAGGGAAAGTCCAGCAAACATTCAGCATGGAAATAGATATTAGGATTGAATTACGTTTTCTATTCCTGTACCCAGTTTACTGACCAGCAAACGGAGATGAGATATGGAGGAAAGAACACAGCATGGCAGGAAGTAAATACAAACTCTGTGTCACACATCAGCTGTTGGAAATTTTACACTTTTTAAACCGGGGGTGTTAAACTCCAGGACTGGAGGGCTGGAGCCCTGTGTAGCTTGGTTCTTTCCCTTTCCCATCCCAAATGATTCAGCTCAAGAGCTGTGTGGTTATTAGCACAAGAAGGTGCAAGGAGTTGAATCAGGTGTGTTAAATGAGGGGAAACCCAAAATGTGTAGGGCTTCAGCCCCCCAGGACTGGAGTTTGACACCCCTGTTTTAAACATTCGTTTAATTCGAGAGAAATTCAGATGAACACCTGTGTTGTAATAATTTATTAATTTAAATTAAATGTAATAATTCCAAAGTATAGTTGTGTGCACAAGTGTGTGTGTGTGTGTGTGTGTGTGTGTGTGTTACATTGTGGGGACCAAATGTCCCCACAATATGATAAAAACCTGTCATTCTGACATAGTATGGATTGTTTTTTCAGTCCTCACAAAAGGAAATCCAATCTTATGAAAATCTGTGACTGCAATAAAAAAAATAAAAATGCCAGAAGACTTCTATTTTGTTTAGCTACTTGTGATTAAGGTTAGGGCTGGGTAGCAGTTGAGGTTTGTCATTGTTAAAATTAGGGGTTTTCCCATAGAAATGAATGGAGTGTCCCCACAAAGATATCAACAGAAGTATCTGTGTGTCTGTCTGTCTGTCTGTCTGTCTGTCTGCCTGTCTGTCTGTCTGTCTGTCTGTCTATCCAGAGAATGTTTGAAGAAAAGGCAGAAGCCCCTACCTGGGCCAGTTTCATCATCATATGGGCAAAGACGTGCAGGAATCCCACTACAGCGTCCCACAGCCTGCTGTGTGCCAGGGACTGCTGGTTTCCAGTGCAGGGGCCCTACAACAGGGACAGTGTCAATAAAGAGACAGGCAGGGGGGCAGCGGCTCAGGAACTCAACGTAAAAAGCTCCATCGCCCACCTGGATGTACTCTGTCAAGCTGTTGAACACCTGTTTTGCCACCGTCATCGCTTTGGAGAAGTTCCTCTTGCCTGGCTCATCGATGACATCCTTCCCAGAGTAATACCAATAGAAGTCGCTGATGGACTCCTGTAGGTAGGGAGATGGTACAACGTGATGGAGAAGGAGGCAAAGAGTGAGGCAACCAAGCAGTGCTGCTTCTGTTAGCTACCTGAAGCCTGAGGAGATAGTCCACAGTGCAGATGATGATGTTGATGGTGGTCGTGCTGCCCGTCTGGGTCCGCAGGTAGTTCTGAAAATCTGCAGGTGACACGGGCACTACAGTCAGACCCTGACACTTCATGGTCAAGGTACAGTTAGACCCTGACTCACTATGGTAGCTCTATAGTTGGACCCTGACTCACCAGGGAACAGGTACATTTGGGCCCTGCCTCACTCTGGTAGTTCTACGGTCAGACACTGACGTGCCATGGTACAGGTACAGTCAGACCCTGCCTTGTTGTGGTTAGTGCTAAAGTCAGACACTGAATCACCGTGGTAGAGGCATATTCGGACCCTGACTCATCATGGTAGAATTGTAGTTGTTCCCTGTCTTGCTGGTCATCCTAATGGTAACACCTAACTGGTTTAACATCACCCGTTGACTCACCATTATTATGACCTTCACAGAGCAGTTGCAGGAAGCGGAAGAGATCGCAGGTGAATTCATTGTCAGCCATGACCTTCTCGTCTGAGCGGAGAGAGACAGTCAAGAGCATGTCATGGCATGTCAGGGGGTGGTGGGGAACCATATGTGATCAGGAATGTGAATAGGATGTGACCCATAGTGAGGGGCACTGCAGAACAGTGCATGCTTGTGAGTGTCTTTGTGTGCAACAATCAACTGTAAGTGAGCGCATTGCCGTTTCGAACATTGCGCTAGGGATTGCTAGCATGTGCCTTCATGCATGTGCATCCAGTTGTGTTTTGAGGACTGGAGTAGCTGCTCAGGTTACACTGGACACACAAGCATATGGGTCCATGATCAGGTCACTCTAAGCCTGTTTTGCCGGTTAGCACATTAGTAGGGACTGCAAAGAGCTTTAGGGGATCACAGCATGTCCAACTGTCTGCGCACTTCAAAGCAAACCGCTGAACACAAGCTGGAAGTGCAGGAGTTAACCTTAGGCTTTGGCTGGAGGTCCTCAAAGCAGCTGAAATGGAGGCTGACAAAACATGCGTGATGGCACACATCTGACAGAAAAGCACACACCACATCAATATGTGTACATTCATATATGCACACCCAAAATATACACATATACTAACAAACCCATGACCGTGACCAGGATAAGCGCTTGGAAGGAGGACAGATAGATAAATGGACACGCACGCACACACACACACACACACACAATCAAATACAGCTGTGCTGGGTGGATCTACTGCACTCCAACTCCACATTTCTCAAGTGGGAGAAAACCGAGGCCATCCCTTGACCAGCAGGGGGTGCTGTGGGATGGTGCATATGACGAGTCTGGGAGGAGCTTTCTAGTCCGGGTGCCAGCCGCTCTGTGATCCTTGCAGGCCTGCTAAGCAGTGTTACCACGTTGATTTACACTGTGAGCGGCTGGACGGCAGCCAGTACACAAACTGGTGCGATGCAGGCACCTGACACTCATCCGGTCACTCAAACATGGCGATGGGAATGTTAGGTTCATATTTCTCTCATTGAGAAATATTTCTTATATTTCTCGCAGTTATGACTGATCCTTTCGATCTGTTACCATGCAGTGAAATACCAGGAGATTTCATTTTTCAAAGTGTTTGGGGACAGCTTTACACGAGTAGTTTCCAATACTGCAGAATGAATTAACACAATATAAAAATCATAAAGTAGGGACTTTATCTATGACACCAATTTTAAATAAACTATAAATGTTCTCTACTTAATGAGATGCACAGCTGATGTAATTAATATAAGCCTGTCTGACACATATCAAAAAGGCATTCGCAGGTACAATCAGTAAAATGACTCACACACCTTGAAATTACCAATGCAGTCTCTCAGATAGATAAGGTATTTAAAGATACCAGAACCAGTAACAGCAACCAAAATCAATTAGATACAATACTTTTTAATCGATTAGCTATGAGGCAGAGCTCACTCAGGTCAATGTAATTATGACTGATTATATTTAGTTATAAGTTGGAAATGATTACAAATATACCATAATGCAAAAATATACAAATCGACTTTAGTTAGTTATCCCTGGAGATTTTATGATCTGTTAAAGATGAAAAAAAATCATTTTTCAGATGGTATTTGAAGGGGGAGGTGGCAGTCACACACCTCAGGTGCCAGGTACAAGCAGATATCTAAATATTTCATTTTTAAATATTAATATTATTATTAAAACCCCATTGAGGGAGAAGACCGTTTCAGTAATGCCCAGTTTTCAGCAGGGAGGCTTTTAAGTGATACCAAGACTGCAATTCATTTCTGCATGTACAGTGAGAAAGTCACTGACCACTGATGAGGGAAAAAGGACAATCAGTGTCGGTTGACTGTTATTTTTTCCCTTCCAGTCAGGAACTAGGATCTGAGCGCTGGAGTGACAGTAGATCTGTAACAAAGCACTCAAGCAGCAAAAATGGGGAAAGGGTGACCTTTCTTCTACAAACGATATTGCTTCACAATTCGTAATTAAAAAGTAAATGAATATTAACAGAAGTACAGATAAAGAAGTTACACAATGACTCAATCGCAATTTCCTGTCGTCGAGAGACAAGCTTCCCCCCAAATATTGCTCCTTGAATGCGAAATGAAATGCAGACTTTCACAACACAAGAAATTACAATAAACGATTAAAAGAGACGGATATGTAGACAGGGACAGAAGGAGGTGGGGGGCGGGGGGGGCAGAGACAGAATGGAGGCCAGTATTTACCGCGTTCTAGCTTTACGTCTGAGAACCGGGACAGGAGGTGGATGCATGAGGGTGTGGGGGCCAAGTTCAATCAAGGGACAGAGAGACGGAGAGAGAGAGAGGAAGAGAGAGAGACAGAGAGAGAGAGAGAGAGAGAGAGTTGGGCAATGAGTCCCAGAGCAGCGGCAGCACGGGCTTTGACAAGCTGCACCTAAGCGTCCACTGCCGCTCGTGGCCACTCGCTGAATGCAACGCTACCGTTCTATCACCAAACCACTGCCACGTTTGACAACGTTTCCTTTATAAAAAAAAAACCAAAAACGTCAGGGTTAAAGGCACCAGGGACTCCACGTGGCATGCTTCTCGGTAGACAAGAAATGCAAAGGCTGAGGGGATTCAATCAGTCAGAAAATCAAATGACCTTTGACCCCTTTCCCAAAGTCAATGGCGAGATCTGCAATTACAATGACAGTATTCGGCATTCAATATCATACAAACTACAAACAGAGCTTCCTCAGCTAATCGAAAGGAACATCATGTCAATGGCTGTGAGCGTAACCCCCCCACAACTGTGCATGTGACAAATAAAGCAACCTTGAACCCAATACCTCCCTCTCCTCCTTGCCCGTCTACCTTACCCCAAAATCACAGGGGGCAACAAACATTTACCCACCTATAAATTAATGTGTTCAATTGACAGAACTAGAAGTCAGGCTTAAATTATGTAAGCTTCTCCCTACTGGGTGCACTGGGAAAAGAATGAGGCTTTAAACCATTCACTGGAGCAGGATTACCATGTCAATCTTTGACTCATTTGTCATGCTGCATTGGCTCCAATTTGGCGATTGGTGCTGTCAGTGATTGACGGCACATGGTAATTCCACACACTTAAGGGTTTAGACATGTCATGCTTCCCATCGGTACCGCTGTAAGCTTGGCAATTGATCCAGCATAACCCAGTACCGACACCCTGACCTGGAGTAAGTAACCTGACGGGGTCCTTTATGCAGTTTGGGTGAGCATGGTGAAGTGTGTGTGTGGGGGGGAGGAGTTCCTCACTTACTTGAGCCCTCCTCAGACACCATGCCCAGCCCCTCTGCCTTGTTCTGTCTTTCAAAGGCGTTTAGGTCCAGTACACTGCCAACAGGGGGGGTAATCTTCACCATTGATTTCACATAATGGATTATTTTTAATTTTCAGCTCTTTTGTTTAGCTGACCTGCAGGTCTGCATCAGTGCCTGGGCACTCAGGAAAAAGCCCACATCCTTCTTGTCCTTCAAGTAGTCCAGCATTCTCTGTGGAGGGGGGTAAGGGGTGGGTTTTTAGAGTTGGCCATCTAATCAGCCTCAGGGGTCACTCTGGGTGAGAACATATACCCAAACCAGAAGCCAAAAAGGGTGCACCAACGAGAGTGCACTAGGAGCACCAACCTGCTGGACATCACTGTTGCCCCCATTCAAGATGGAGATGCCTAACTTCAGGGTGGAGGACACCATGGATCCTGGCTCACCTGAGGGCAGTGGGAAGTGCTGAAGTTACTGCATGGTTTGGACCAAGCAGCAGGTCTTATGCACAGAGGGTATATGCACTTTATTATGCCTACAAGATACCTTTGCAGGCGCTAATCATCTGAAGGACCATCTCTGCTGCTCCCCGGTTGTGCAGTCTGGACTGCTGGTATAAGAGCCTCTGCTTCTCCATCTCTTTCTCCTGTGGAGTGAGGGCAGCAGTCACTGTGTTCTCTGGACCCCCTACCGACACATAGATGGCTGCCCCTGTCACTTCCCAGTATTCGCTGCTTTGTCCCATCACTTGTTCCTCTCTCCTTCACACACCCTGCAGATGTTTCTCAGATACCCGTTTCTCAGTCTGTCTGTCTCAGTCATGGAGTACTGATTCAAGGTCAATACCTTCTCAGTCTGTCCGTCTCAGTCATTGAGTACTGATTCACATTTGGTTGTCCTTGTGCTCATTGTACTGCAGGTATCTCAATGACACAGTCAATTCCAGTACATAACCACGCGTAACATGCTTATTGCTCATTATTCTCCTAGTTTTTAATGTCCTCTTTAGAAAATATATAAACCAATTAAAAATCAAATAAACAGATCAACCCAATCTCCACCCCCAACCAGTCTATTTCCAGACTCCCCTCACCCATATTTCCATCCCCGATATCCCTCCACCATCTGAAGTTTCCATACCTCAAAAGTCATCTCCTCACAGCCCTCTTCCTCTTCCCCTTCACCTTCCTCATCAATGTGGCAACTCTGGGTGGAGACGCACACATGCGGTACATTAACACCAGGTTTCTCGTAATGCTTTCAGCAACACCTTCAAAATTCAGGAAAGAATCCAATGCTCACCTTTGCCATAATGTCAGCATAAGCCATGTAGAGATAATCCACGTCAAGTTTCCTGTGGTTGACAAAAGACAAGGACGTTCAGTAGAAATGCTAACTAGACTTGACTGTATGCATATGAACAATCTTTACTTTCACTTTCTATGGTTTTTATTTTTGGTTGAAATGGACTGTATGCGGTAATGTAACCCACGTCTTTTCAGTGAGAGCCGTGCGGCTGAAGTGAAGGATGAGCTGATGCAGGGGGTCCGGCTTTGCTTCAGACTCCTCCTCCTCCTCTTCCACTTCCTCCATGACTTTCTGAAATTCAGAAAGAAGATCTCAAGATCTGACCAGGAGATGTCACGCTGCACCTGTTATATGGGAGGGGGGGGGGACCTACAGACAGGTCGTCTATCATTTTGTCCTCAAACGAGTAGCCCTCGTTCCCGATCCAGTTGCGCTTGTATGCATCAAGGAACATGTTGGATCCTCTGTGCCTGGAGAGTGAAGAACTTGTGGTCAAAGTGTGTCCACTTTTATAAGATATATCAGCAATACAACTACCTGAGCAGCTGGGTGTGTGTGTGTGTGTAGTGTGTGCGTGTGTGTGTGTATGTGCGTGTGCGTGTGTGTGTGTGTGTGTGTGTGCGTGTGTGTGTGTGACGCACTCTGGGGTCTCACCTGGGGATATTGTACAGAGGTGTCATCCTGAAGCAGGCCACCACGGCACGGCGACGCTGTTTCGAGAGGAGCTTGTGCCACACCATCTTCTTAGATTTGTAGGGATGTTCTGTCTGCAGGGTAGAAAAAAAACACTGTGATTAGGCCCCATTGTGTGTATATCTTCCAGAGACCCCGCACATTCATTTATGTCCATTGTAGTGGACATGTTATTTTTGTTATTGTTGGGATTAGGGCATTTTTCATAGAAATGAACGGACGGCCCCCACAAAGATGTGAATACAAATGTGTGTATGTGAGATGCCACTCACCACCTCGATGTGGTACAGTACTGCAGACACCTCCTGCACCCTCTTGACCACCTTCTCGGGAGCCTCCGCGTCCTCAGCCTTGCCGGCACCCTCCTTGTACAGGGCCATCTGCCAGCGCATGGACGGGTCCTCCACCTGACCCCACGAAATGCAGCAGGGGTCTCACAACTGCAGCCCGGTACATGTGGGGGAGGGGGCAGGGAATGGAAGCTCGACCTCACACACATCGCAAAGGTACTCACCTTGCCCTGAAGATGGAGGTTGTTCTGAAGGAAATCTCTCACCTCCTCATTTGTATCTTTCTGTTAGAGATGAGGGAACAAGATGAGGAGTCAAGGAGAGTAATAGAACCTAATAGAACTAAATCGGTACAGCAGAGGAGTTTGATTAAGATTTAACAATTTCTCAGTGGGGGGGGGGGGGGGGAGTTTCCCTCAAACACACAATGAGGAAGGAGAAAAGTATATGAGAAAAATTGAGCAAGTAAGGGAATGTGAGAGGTGATCAGCCATGAGTCTTCCAGGACAGCAGGAGCACTGTACCAGAGAGTATCTAATTTTGGCCAGGTTAATGAGCTCCTGGTCCGCAGGCGAGCACATGTTGAGGCCGATGGGAAGGAGCTTCTTCACAGCAGCAACAATGAGCGATGTCTGCACCGAGTAGCGGTCGCCCCGGCGCTTCTTCTTCGAACGCTCCACGTCTGAGCCGCCCCCCTACGAACAAAGACAGTCAGTAGGTCACCCTTTGGAAAGAGACAAAGCCCAAGCAGAACCAACCATTAAAACCAGTGCAACAGCAACGGGAACAGTGCAACAGTCCGACAGGCATTTAACTAGTACTGACCCCAAAACTCAAGCATAATGCACTCTAACAAAAAAAAAACATTCTAAGGATACAAAGGTCCAGCTCAGCCAGGAAAATCATGCTATACTTGGGACCAGAAACTCCACAGTCTTGTGGTTACCCTGTGCTGCAAAGGCACTTACCTGGACAATGCAATGGCCTCGTCATACATGCAAATGACCCCTTTTGCCAGACACGTGTGCCTGTTGCTTAAATCCTCAAACAACCACAACCAGACAAGCATGACATTTTTCAGGAGTGGGTGAGCAAGAGAAGATGGCAAATCGAAGAAGTGATGCTCTATCACGCTTAATGGCGGGCATCCTACTCAAGGAACAGCATCTGTGTATATTTCCATGCTTCACTTAAAACTGGTTAGGTGGGCAAAGAATTTGTCATGATAAAAGCTTAGATAGTGAGACCTTATAACTCCACCCATGTGAAAGGAATTCAAAAAAATCCCATGGTTAAAGACACCAATATAAAGGTACAGAGAGCAACTGAAGACTACAGTAAACCAGAGGGAACTTCAATGTCAGAGCCACACAGTCTCGCCTGCACTTAGTTAAGAAGGTCCAGACATCAGCTTTCTCCTAACCGTCCGCTTCCAGCAACAGAGTCTGCAGACTCTCATCCGTCATGCCTGTGGCCTTTCAAACCCAGCCTGTCACTGTGGTCGCCCATTGCTGTCCATTATCTACTCTCCCTCAGTGCTTTCCCAGGTCAACCATGTATGATGCATCTGTCCTCAATTCAAACCCACTAGGGGGAACTTTTTATTCTAGGAATGCTTACCGCGTGGAAACGTTCAGAGTGTCCAGTTTTCCTGATGATCCCACAAAGTTATCCCACTACAACTAAGAATAATGAAATAAAAGCAAATGGAAGGCATGATAGATGGCTAATACTGACGCTTTATGCTTCATAGGAAATGAGTTCAAGCCTGGTTGCCTTCACAGTATCCACATATCGCAGTTATAGGTATAAATGTTTTATGATAAAAATATTGTATGATATGACAAACATTTTTCAACATTCGTTGCGTTGAAAGGATGTTCAGGTAATAATGTTATTGTAGAACATGTTCTACCAAGGACCTTCACATAACATGTTCTCTCTTAGCTGGGATGGGACAGGAATGACTCGGAATGAGCAGTGAACTGGAGATCCTACAGTAACAGCTCGTTGTCAGTAGGGACTTTGTTTTTAATCATATATCGCTTGCAACCAAGAATCAAGAAGGGATTTGAAGAGGGTGTTTTTTTTTTTGAATGACATCAAATCATGTGTCAGTTCTAACATTTTAATCAGTATGGTGGTGAAGTAAAACAAAACAAAAAAATAGTCAACCATTATGTCAAAGGAATGGCTGTGGAATCAATGTGTGGTTAGTTGAGGATTGGTTGAAAGGAAGATTCATGTTAGTGATCAAAACTTTGAAGGTCAGTTTTTCCCTGTTTGCAAGAATCTTCTTTAATTACTACGTTCCCCATAATCCATTGCCAAAATAGAACCACCCCCTTTCCATTTAATCTCACCCCACTCCACACTCATGAGCACATCCCATGTTAAAGGGAAAGGGAGGGGGATTATAGGGAATTTCCAAAGTTTTGATGCTGATTAGACAATGTGGTTAGTGTGAGGATAGACGAACACTGGGCAGCGATACTGGAAACCAGTGTTCCCCACTGAGAAGGTATTAAAAGCTAGAAGTCCAATTGAATGGAAAAAAAGATTCCCGACATGTGACACTCAACCGAAGGCAAACTCAAGCTGAGCAGGATGGAGGAGCGTAGCTGTAGCAGCAGCAGCACAGGGAGGCTGCCATGCACGCACGTTCCCCCAGCTGTCAGCTCCCAGGGTCGGCCTGTGTCTCCTGACGGCTCCTCCACACACTGGCCTGCATGTGAGGCGTGTCTCAACCTAACAGCTGTGGGTTTCTGTAGATTTCATGGTTCTGGAATAATGGACCATCCTCTATACCTACTTGCATGACGTGAAGTTGGGTTACATTCACTACGAGGATCGAGGTGTCGCTTCAGGTCTTCCTCACTCGCCACAGCCTGCATCCAGACGCTAGCATGCAAAGCCTTTACTGCTGTATGCATGTGTGGGTGCGTGTCTCGTGTGTCTGCATTATGTGGGCATGTGTGAGGCGTGCCAGTGTGTGGGAGAGCATGACGAACACCCCCCAGACGAACCAAACGAACGTGGGGTGCCATGCGGTCAGCATAGCCTTTCGTGCAGAAACATGGTCTAACCTCAGCATCCCCGGTCTAGTGACCCCAGCGTCCACATAGAGTTGAAAGAGGAGGACATTCAAAGAGAGAACAACCATTAATACCACTGGTCATTGACGCTGCTAGTACCCTCTCTCCCACTAGTACCTCCAGGCCCCCATCTCCCATTCCGTCTTCAGCGGTAGGGTAGACATATCTGTCAATTCCCCCAACAACATTTCAGCCTATCAATGCAGAGGTAGTTTCAGTCCAAAAATCAGGGGGAAAAACAGCAACCCATGTTGATGTCACGGAGTGTAGTTTGGTTGTTCAAAGGCCATTTTTGACTAGCCATAAGATTAGAAAACAGTAAATTCATGGGCATCCTTTATGAGCTTGCTTCTGATAAAGTACCTAAATTATAAAGTTCCTACTACACTCAAAATAGCAACCCTGCAACAAAAAATCAGGAGCTGAAATGAAAAGGCATACTATATTGTCATCTAATAGATTAATCTGGTTCAGTTCAGATTTCAGCTTAGTCTAGGATAAACCAGTTAATTAGTAGATAATACTTTATGCATTTGAATATTAATCTAACCTTGCTCATCTTGCTCTTGCTGTCAGCCATGAGAAAAGACATGTTGTTGATCTCATTCATCACAACAAAGTTTTGCTCCTCTCGCTTGAAGTTCTGCAGGAGGTAGAGAAAGGGGGGGAAGAGGGGGAGAATGAGGAATAAGTAAGAAAAGGAGGAATGAGGAAGCATCAGAGAGACCACTTACATGAGATTTGGACCAGAAGATAAAGACTTCTCCCACTATTCTGAAGAGGTCCTCTGCTTTAGGATCTGGGCAGGTAAGCCACCTTGGCCTGGACCACAGAAAAGGATGTGTCAAGGAATTTATTACTGGGCCTTTGGTAAAGCCAGGTGCACAGATCATTTACAAAGTATTAGTGCTCTTTGAAGCCCAAAGGCAGCAGAGGCTTGTGTCCATACCTGTTGTTGTCTATGTATCTGATGAGCAGAGGATAGAGGGCATACAGGTCCCTGCAGAGCACAGCAAACTCATCACGGATGGTGCACTCTTCGTTTTCGGACTCAGTTTTCCCTTCCATGCGCATCTGATCCTCCTCAGCCACCACCTTCCCGCAGCGCTTCTTCAGCTTCTCCATGGTGGGAATGAAATGGGACCTCAGCATCTCTGGTTTGGCCCTGCTCACTATGGGCTGGGTGAACACTGTAAGAGCATGAAAGCAAAGCAATGACTGGGAGCTGCATAGTATTTCTAGTGGTCCCAGACAGCTTATCATCATGTAACTGATGGGTTTGATGGTGGTGACATGTGCATACAGAAGTCTGATTAACATATATGTCTGATTCTTTGTGGAGTTTAGCAGCTTTATCTGCAGTTGGATTATTTGTTCTTTAGCTACCATTTCAGGATTTTATATTCTCAGTTGTCAAGTTCTGAATGTTATTTATCCTCATATATTCTGAGTCTTTTTTCCAACATAGTCCTTTTCCCAGCTCCCATTTCCCCCCTCACCAGCAAGCCTCTTCATCCACGAGGCTTCGTCAATTCCTAGGTTGTTAACCACGATTTTCATGATGCTTCCAAGAAGTTGGTTGAGTTGCTCGGAGGTGACCTCTGTGCATAGGCTGCCCTCCTGCTCAGGGAAGTTCTCCTCCCCTCTTTCCCACCAGCGTGGCAAGTAGTTGCACAGCATGGGTAGGGTGATCTCGATGACATGGGGCATCTCCGTGTAGCGGGCACCCGACTCTGCCAAGTCCCCAATCTCCTTCATCAAAATGTTTAGCTCAGGAATATCTGGGCACAACTCCTCGACTTGGTTTGGGAGGCCAAGGACTGTGTGGAGAGAGTGGTGATTGAGGTTCCAAGGGTGAAGAAGACTAAGCAGCAGGGCAGGTAGGGACTAAGGGAAATTGGCCTCTGAAGATACTCACTGGTTCGTTCACGTGGAGTCTTCGTGGTGTAGACAGAGTAAGCATTATACTCATTGAGGGAAGGCTCCAGAAAGGCCACGGGCATGGCAGCAGCAAGATGACCAAGACATTCTCCCAGGGCAGGCCGCAACCTGCAGGAGACAAGACATTGTTATACTTGCTCACAAAGACACACAGGTACAAATAAAACAATAAAGCACTCACTTTTCCACGTGTGTGGTTTTGACTGTGCCCACAGAGTAGATGCTGCACATAATTCGATAACAAGAGATCTGCAAGTCGTCCACTGATGTCAAAATCCAAGAGAGGCAGGGTTACAGAGAGAAAGTGTCAGACTCTTTTTGATAACATCACCATGCATTCATGATTTTTTACCATCTATCAATTAGCAGGACACTGCACAGAAGTCAAGAAACTGGTGTGATTAGTGACTTAGAGTTTCAGTTTCTGATTCTGCTGAAGATGAATCAGTGCCCATTTAAGCAGTGCATCATGTGGCACAAAAAAGTGGCCTTACAGTATGAATAACCAAGAAACCGACTGCAGAAAGCCCTGACTCACAGATGACATCATCGCCGAACTGGTGCTGAGCAATGTGATCAAACAGTGTACTGAGGATGGGAAGCAGGGCAACGGTGGTATAATTGATGTTCTGGGACACGCCCTTCACCTGTAGAGAGGGAGTGAAATATTGTGAGGTTAGTGTGGAGATGATCTTGACACCAAGGATCAGGATTACCAGACTGAGCTGGCCAGTACTGGTCTGGGCTGGTCTGGTCTGACCTGGTTACGGCTGGACACCTTCCCCAACTTCAGATTCTCCACCATCTTCTCAATATCATCTGCAGCACTTTCAAAAAATGACCGCAGGCCTGCTTTCACAATTTCGGGTCCAGACTTCATCACTGTCCTAAGGTATACCAACAAAAGTAAACGGAATGAGAAGTCTGCAAGTCTGTGCATCAAATGTTTCAGATTCTGAAAAATCTGAGATGTTTTTTTCATACGTTCCTACACTCGTGCCCATCACCGTTACCAGCGTGTTTTGTGTTGGAGTGGGAGAATGAGAAAGAATGTCACCTGGCATCCAGCGACCGTGACAGGATTAGCAGACAGTTGACCACAGCATTAGCATCCGTACCTGGGCGTACATAAGGGGACACTGTTACCATGGCAGCAAGCCAGGAAGCCACTTTCTGCACCTACACCTGACATTCAAACTGCATGTGTGCGTGCATATGTGGGCGAGTTTGTTTGCGTGGCCCCTACACACAACAAGATGTGGTTCTATATTTACAAACTAGCTTCTGCTATGGAGCTCTGTAGGAGACTCAGAGCTAAGTATCTGAGGAATACTAATGCAGTGTTAGTAGATGGAGGAAGTACTTCTGAACTTAACCTAGCTGTGATTACCATCAAAGAAAGATAGGTGGATATGCAGTGTTGACGTCTGTGCTGCTGGCTAAGACATGTTCCTTTGCCAGCAGGACTGGAGGTCATTAAAGACAATGAAAAAGGTGAACATCTGACACAGAGCAATAATGCACCAAGCAACGCCAGACTGCCAAGCCAACTGCAGGCGTCATGGTCACTCCCCCGTTGCAGCAGTTGCCAAGAGAGAGAGAACGTAGAGTTGCAATGGAGACTTGGGCCAAGCTCTGCATCCGGAACACATGTGCCCCCCAGCTTCCTGCCTGCCTCTTGAAAAAGTGGAACAAGGTCCACCCTCCAAAACCATGAGCTCCAGACCACCTTCGTTTTAAGGGTGCTTCTTTAGCAGACTTTTCCACAGAATTTCATAGCATCATCCTTTGTTCATACGCCTTCTAAATGCTCAGATATTTACCAAGTCAGTTCCACTAATTTACTGGTAGTGCATTTCCTGAGAAACTGTAAAACTTCCAGCTTGTGGAATATAATACCACAAGCCCCATGTGATGCATCTGACACAGTGGTAATTGCATGGCTGCATAGCACAGGAGCACATGGTCAAGGCAGGGTGCCCTGGTGGAAGATCATCACACCTGTCTACATGGGCGTGTCCATCAGGTGAGCAAAACCAAACCACTGCTCCATACTTAGAAGTCTGCTGCGGCTGAAACGCACTCACCGGAAGGACAGGAAGCAAAGCACTGCACAGCACAGCAAAGCCAAAATAGAGGGGGGAGGCAGAGTAGGTGAAGGAACTTCACAGAGAGGGGTGGGAGATGAGGGGGAATCAAAGGGAGACACATGGTAGAGAGGCCTGGGTTGGGTGAGTGAGGGGCACGGGATGAAAACGTGGCGAGTGTGAAAATAAGAGGGGGATGGTGGTTAAAGCAGAGGCAACACACCTCCATGCACGACTCTTACCAAACAGAGAAACTCTGTGCCTCACCAAAGCGGCCATTTTACAGAAGATACTATAGCAGGAAGAGAAAAAAAAAACACAAGACGAACAGAAAGGGGAGGGAAGAAAGAGAGGGACGGCAGGGAAGAGAGAGTTTGAGGTCTGGGCGAAGGGAGTGAAGGAAAACAAAGTGGTCATGAGGAGAGAGAGGCGGGAGATCTAGGAATATGAAGGACAGTTCATAAGAAGGAAAGAGCTGCAGCAACGTAACCGACACGGCTGGCCTCCGGCGCGGTGCCATGTATAAAGAGTCTGAGGGAGCTGAGAGAGACGGCATATGCAAAGCTAAGCTGCGCTGGCACACGTCGTCCTACCTACTCCAAAAAACATCAGGAATCTCCTTCTAAGAAAGAGAACGGAATTGCACAATCTATGTGGTCACAGGATATTTCTTTACCCGACATCTCAGTAGGTGCTGTTGAAGGTGCGATGCCATTTATTCATGGCAGCATACAGTGTTACATTTTTACAATTCAGCACCAGCGCTACACAGTGATAGTCCACGAGACTCGAGTATCATGACTGTGGCAGTGACATCATTGGGCTGAATGAACAAGTGCACAACACGACAGTATATTGGAAGTCAGTTCAGAACCTGTTCCTGAAGGACCATATTTGGTGGGTCCTTCTTACAGGCAGTCCCTTTATTACTGGCCTTTTATAGCTGTACAATGCAGAGGTCATAAATAGAAAATTATAGAACACATATTTACAAATTTCAGTCCATGAACAAAATGTCAAAAAATATTGCCGTAAATCCACAGTTCATCTGGGAAATATCAATAGAAATTTTAAAAGTAATACTATGCTTTGTGGCTACTTAATCATTCAGGGGTATTGAACTATAAAGGAATATAATTTAATTTAATAAAATGATGAATGGTTATACTTTATAATTATATTAAGATCTAACAAAAGACTATTTACAAGTACAAATGAAAGAATTGCCAAATAAATCATGGTCAGGATTTAATCAGCCATAATGAATCCTAATAATTAAAGTATTCAGCATGCACTGTGTCCGTGAGGCACCAGATTGTGTCCTCTGCTAACCGCCCCATGTGTCTGATCTGCCTCCTGTCATACCCTGAGTGTACAGCAGATGGCACTGCAGCAGGAGTTACCTGGCAATCATCTCCTTTTCCTTGTTAGAAGCATGACCGCCACTCCCCAGCAACTTGGCAGGCGTGGACAGGAAGTACATACAGTGGTTCTTAAAGTACTGGTTTATCAGCGGCAGCAGGATCTGGAGGCCCAGAAGTGAGACCTTAGCAATGATTCCCTTATGAATCGGAGGGAGGCACCTGACAGAAGCAGGACTCTCACCTTTGCAAAGAACTTGATCTCCTGTTCATGGGGAGACTTCTCAACCCTGCCGCTGCTCACCACAGCCTCTGTGCAGAAAGAAAAGATAAACGTCCAGTCAAGATCTATGTATCGTATCACAGGTATAAACAATGGGTAAGACTATGCTCACAATCTGAGAACCCAGACTTCACCCCCAGTCTACGACCCCTGACCTCATAGCCTAGTCACCGTACCCAAGTGTGCAATAAACTCTTGGGCAATGTCCAACCACTTTAGCAGTTTCTGCAAGAAGCCGTAGGCAAAGCGCTTCTCAATAGAGGAGATGTCCTGTTCCAAGTCCTTCAAGCCCCTGGAATGGGAGAGGAAAAACTCTGTGAGTGGTTGAAATAAAGGGAAAAGGAAAGGAAAAACAGCAAGAGGAAACAGAAAGAGAAAGAAAAAGGAAAGGAATGAAAATGAAAAGAAAGAAAATGGAAATGGAAAACGAAAGGAAAGAAAAGGAAAGGGGAAGAAAACAGGGGATCAAGAGGAAAGGAAAGGAAAAGGAATAAGAGTGAAAGAGAAAAGACATGAAACTAGCTGTTTTTGTGTGGCAAGAAGTGTGAAGTGGCACCTGGTGACGGCATATCCATTAAACTGCAAGAATTTGAGGAGGTCCTGAGCTTTCTCTCGATCGCGGGCTTTCTCCTTGGCAGTCAGGGTGTCATAAGGCACAAGCAGGGGATGAGTGCCGCCCCCTGCAAACATGCCATCAAGAGTCAGAGCCACAGACACTGGCCAAACACCTCTCCGTGGAAAAACCTTTACACGGACTACAGATTTGATGCAACTTATCCAAACCTTCTAAGAGTCTTTCTTACCTTTGGCCTGAAGCTCCAGCTTCTTTTTCCTGCCCCATGTGTTGTGGTAGTTCTCAGCTAACTGCTCTGCCATGGACTAGGAATCAAATAGTAGAACAGGGACGAACTAGTTTGACTTTATCCAATTATTTCCATAGATGTAAATATCCTTGAAATGTAATTTTAGGTTTAAGTTTGGAAAGAGGTTTTTAATCAGATCAAGTATAAATGTGCAGTACCTGAAGCTCTCTTGATATTGCCATGCCGGCAATATCAATGGGCTGTGGGTTGTAGCCTTGGCTGGGGTCATAGGTCACCTGCAACACAGACACACTATGAGATGTACTGTAGTCTACTAACCCTCACAAACTTTGCCCCTACTAAGTGCCAACCCTTCTCCATAGCTTGCTCCCAAACCTGTGCTGTGTGTGATATCTTGCGGGTCGTCTTCTGAGTCTTCTCTTCCTCACCATCCCTGGCCTTTTCAAGAGTCCACTCCCAGGCAATCATGGCCTTGATGGATTCTTTGATGGGCCAACGGTATATCTCTTTGTCCTGAGTAACACAAGATCCATGACAGGGATGGCAAGACAAATAGCACAACAGCTTGTAAACACAATACAAGCGTACAATGTACTACAGAAGTAAGACAGAAACAAAACAGGAAGCAACAGATTAAGCAGAGCTATGAGTACAGTGGAGAACACTGAATATATTCCTTACCTTCTCAGAGAAAGTCTTATATGGCCTAAGCATCGGGTGTGTTTTTGCATTCTCGTCATGCACCTCTCCATAAGTCCAGTTATTCTGAATCTAAAATAAAAAAATTACAAAAGACAAATGATAAAACGAAGAAGGGTCACTCACCCAAGTCATTCGACATTGATTATCCCGCATGTGAGCTCAAATGAACAAGCAACTGAACATTACCACAAAAGTTCTCAGTACTTGGACAAAGCGAGAGACATATCTAAGTGGCAAGCAAGGTCCTACTAACCTTTTCAAAGGCCCATCTGTCATGTGTGTGCTCAGCAAACTTGTTGATGAAGGCATCAAGCTTTTCAGGGATAATGGTGCTGGAAGGAACCAAAGAGATTCTGGCTTAGAACTGCAAACATTCTCACTTCTTGTGTTTTATTCTGGTCTATAATGATTTGTCAGGCCAATGTCTGTATGTGTTTTACATTCTGTGGCCATGTGCTCTTTCCCTATTTAGACACAGCCCTCCAGACCCAGAATGCTTACTTGGTGGTCTCCACAGGCCTGGGGTCAAAGTTGCCCTCAGCGTCAACAGAGGCTTTCTTCTCTGTGTGGGAGTAGCTGGCGTCTACATAATCAGGGGGAATGGCACCAGCAATGGCGCAGATGCACAGCATGGCGATCTTGAACAGCTCAGAATCATATTTCTATAGATGGAGAGAGAGGGGATGAAAGAAGTGGAAGCACAGAATACACTTATTCTGTCACCTCTCAGATTTAATTTCTTGGCAGTCCTTTACAACAGGGTTTCCCAGTCCGGTCCTTGAGGACCTGCAGACATTTCAAATTTTTGCTGCCTCCCAGCTAAGCATAAATGCACTCTCTCACAGGAAGCTCAAAGGGAGTGAAAACCTCTACGGGTTTCTGCATTTGTCTCTGTGCTAATAGCTAAATTATCTGAACACCTGTCAGTGTAAAAATCTAATGTCAGTGTATTAAAAAAGAGCACAGATGTACCAATGACCTACCTTGTGTGACAGAGACTCAAATATACCCCAGAAGAGCTTGCGGGAAAGGTGTAACTCCTCTTCTGATGAAACACCAAAGTTGGCCCAGCCATTGGGTAGGCAGTAGTACTTCCAACAACGCTCATAGTGATTGGTTAGGAGCTACAAAAACCATCATATTGCAAAAAATTAGCAAGAATATAAATGTGTTCCCATATTGATGATAAGAGGTTTAACACCTGATAGTGACAGCAGGTAAGCTTGCCTACCTTGAGAGGCATTATGGCATGTGGACTAAGTATTGGAACATCAAAGACCAACCTCCTCAGCAAGTGTTGCAACATGGATGGGCGCAGGTGTCTGAGAGGCACAGAGGGAGAACATTGGGATGAAAGATTTTTCTTTAGAGACAGGATTGTAACACTGATACAGGTACGGGTACTGGTCGAGAAGAAAAAAAAATCAAGGATATCCTGATTTTGCAGAGTTCGATGTGTCCCTGGATCAGCAAGGAAGGGGCTTGCACTTCACTTCTTTAACCAATCACAATCTTCATCACGTGACATCACCACATTTACCCGTTTTTTTCTCATTTTCAAGCTTAAGGCTGCCCGCCATCCAGCCATCAGGACAGCAGCAGTGTGGCTCAGCAGGGTAAGCCCCTGTGCTTGTGATCGGAAGGCTGTTGGTTTAAATCTTGTTATTATTATTTTGTTGTTATCATTATTGTTGTTGTTATAATTATTATTATTAGTAGTAGTAGTAGAATCATCATCATCATCATGAAATAAAGATGCACAGCATTTGCAGGTGAGCATATTCCTGTGTTTTGTCTTTGCTTATCTTAACAAAAGGCACATACAATAAATCAGGCACTTTAGAAATCTGTGCACCTTGCCACTTAACAGAAAACACTGGTTCTAATTAATGCGGGGATATCACATAATGATTGGCTAACGAAGTGAAATGTAAGCCCCTAAGTTGCTGACCAAGGGACATACTGAGCTCAGCAAGGGAGAGACCACTCACTTGCAAAGTGACATCAAGCACTCCCTAATGACATCCTTTTGGGCCTTTGTGAGGGCACGGCCCCGGGAGAGCCGGTAGATAGTGTGGAGCATGGAGTCGATCATGATGGCTCGGTGGTCAGAGCCAGCAAAAAGCGGGGCGCACTTGGTGAGCAGAGGCAATACGGAGGAGCACAAGTAGCGGTTGAGGGCCAGTGCCATCTCAGTGGTGCTGAAGGCAGCCTAGAAGGCACAGTTTGATGTGTGAGGAGGAGGTTGAAATGCATCAAGGAAAACTCATAGAAGACATACTGATCGCCAGGTGTGGTATTTGGAAAAAGATCAATTTGTGTATCATAACTGTCAAATACAAAGATACCAACAAACAGACAGTGCTCAGACGATGGTTGAATAGACCACACATGAAAGCACAAACTATACAGTGGCTTAAGAAGCATCAAAAGTTAAAGACTCACCGTATCAAGGGAAGCTGCTGCCCTCATGTCTGGTAAGAATCCCACCTCCAGCACGTGCAGCAGAAAGTCCTGGTTGTCAATGCCATAGACTCTGTCCAAGAATAGTACCATGGAGGCTTTGTGGTCTGGGACAAAGCTGGCAGACATTTTTGGCTCAATAATGCTCTCGTCTGGATGGCAAGAAGGACAGAACCAGGAGAAAGAAGAGATAAGAATTTCAAAATGTAAAGACAAGATATCAATGGGTATATTTTGTACATAAAGAATCAACAGTGACCCACTTTTGTGAAGCCACGTTCAGCTTCAGAATATGGTACGGCTCACTCCCCTACCTTTCCCGAAGCTTGGGATCTGAACGGGCAAGCTGATTACGCCCACTAGATCATCAATGGGCACCAGGGACCTCAGGATAGCCCGGATTCTTAGTGCCTCACCCTTGCCAGCCTGGATCAGCTGTGTGAAGAACAGAAAATGCCTTCATAGCAACTCAACGTGCTTAACCGCTAACGCCACCATTCCGGCAAGTAAGACGTAACACATCAACCTCTGTAACTCACATGCATCTCAGGAGCACAGCGGCCCAACAGGTCAATGAGAGCTGAGTAGAAGGACATGATGGCATGACCAAGATGCACACGGTTCTCTTCCAGCTGTTCTCCACTAAACCTAGGAGAAGAAATTATGATACTAAATTAGAAACCAGCACCATCAAAGGAATCAGCAGGCATCTTGTTATATTATGTTCCTTTCTTACATGAAGCGCCTGTCCTTTTTGGGAGTAGGTCCATCCCTGGCTGGATCCTCAGAGATTTTGATGGCGTCCTCTATGGCAGCTAACAGCCCAGCACCACCCTCACCCCTCAGGGCCGGGCCAAAGCACTCAGGCCTCCGGATAAGAAGACGGACCACAACATTGGCATTCTCCTCCACGCTCTCCCCTACAGAGGAAGCCGCAGCAGAGATTCCACTTGCAAATGGCTACAGTTGAGCTCATAGCGTAATCTTTTCATTAAAAAGGACCAATGGACATTCCATCATCTACATATATTTAACCAATTTGAAACTGCTGGGTGAACTTTTTGCTACTCTGTTCAGAGACAAAAAGTCTCTTTAAAATCTAACTCTATATCTTCTAGTTGCAAAGCTATTTCTGCAGGATGACAGTGACGGTACACTAACCATTGACAAAGACTGCAAATCGAAGGAAATCAAGGTATCGCTCTCCTCCACAAGGGTTCCACCCTATGTCAGGGTAGCCTTTCGACAGAAGGATGGGGCAACTTTGTAGGCCACAACCTGCCAGGTATGTCACAACCTGCGCCAAGAATGATGAGGAGGTGAAGTGAGTTTGGTTGCACAATGTAGGAAGAACAAACAGAGTGGGAAGTAGGAAGGGAGAGAGAGGGAAACTGGAGAAGTGAGGCAGCATCAGTCAGTGTTTCAGCTGTGTGATCTCACAGTGAGCTCATAAAGAGAGGACTGACCTTCTCCAGGTCCTGCTCCTGCAAAGCCAGCGCCAGTTCATTGTTGTCAATACAGGACGCTGCTGCCACATCAAGAGGGGTAGAGCCACTCATTCCTGCAAGTGCACATCACAAAACAACTCACTGACCACAGATACAACTCCCGTGAACCTTTGTCTTTGTCCATGTCAGCGTGGTCAACTGCACCTGTAAAGAACTGAGAAACACTTAAACCACATGAAACTGGTCAAAAGGCCAGTCTAATGATCTTCTGATGTCTTCAACCTCATTCATTAAAGTTGGGTAATAGTACAATTCATCTGGCATGGACTGTAGCCTTGTACATTTCTGTAGCACACAGTGTCTCTCACCCAAGCCAATGCCACTGTTTTCCAGCAGGTAGCTGAGATGGTCAAACATGGACCGCTGATTCTGTCTACTGATGCGGCAGAAGTAACACAGGAAACGACAGCAGCTAGTCACCATCTGTGGAAATCGGATCGCCTGCAGAAAGAGAACCAAGGTGAAGTTTACAAACACCAACACAACGAGAAGCATATGCGGGGATCAATATATGGAAATTCTGATGGAACTGATGGAAGAGGCTGCTAATGTTGACTGTACCTCCCCTCCAGCTCCCAGAACATTGACCATGACCTCCATTACAGTCTCATGCATGCCTAGTGCACGCATCAGGTTGGGGTGCTGGTAGAACACCTTGTTGTTCATGATGTTTCTAAGGGATAACAACAAAGAATGAGCAATCATTTAAAGAACAGAACCGGTCCTTGAAGTGATCATCCGGCGTTGGCAGTGTACTGACCCAATGCTCTGAATCATAAGCCTTTCTTCCTCGGGCCCCATCTGGACAATGAGCAGAGAACGGATCTGACCAAGACACTCCAAGAGGTCCATGGTGTCTTGCACGGACACGGCATTGATGGAGTACGCCTTAGGCAGCGCACGGATCAATTCCCCAAGTGGATCATACTGCCGGTGCAGCAGGCTGAACATGACCCGCACTAACTCTGGGTTCTGGATGAAAGACTCCTGGGCCCAGTGGATCATGGTATGTGAGATGAGTTCATGGAGGGTGGCTTGATAGAGAAGTGACATAAGAGGAAAACCACCTTCAGTTAAAAACATTAGGGGAACATTAAGGTAAACACTTGCTCCAAGTTAGACAGGGATGCAGACATCATAGTGAGCTTTACAGGGTTTGGGCTCTTCCTCTGACTCAGGCTCTTCTTCCTCCTTTTTCTTCCGGAGGTTCTTGACCTTCTCCACCAAGCTCAGGAGCCTTCCGCGGAGGGAGGTGTCTACCTCCTCCTCTTCCTCCTCCTCTTCAAGGTGAACACCTAAAAAATAAACATAGTTGAGTACAATCATCAACCTCCTGTTTCTCACATCATATACAGCATTGTTAAATCAAAGATTTCCTGTATCACTGAAATGCGGGACTTACCACAGTGAGACAGCAGCTCCTTGTGGAACTCCTGCAGAATCTCCCGAACCTCATCAGGGACAGGACACTCCTCATCATCCGGTGAATGTCTGAAGTTTGTGAGCAGCATAACCTAGAACAGACATATAATGCAGTGATTGAGCAGTGATTTCCCACGTTTTTTAGGCTCTGACCATGACTGACAGCAGAAAACAGTCTGCGTAAGGTCTGCACCTGCTCCTGCGGAGGTGAGCGGAACTCGCGGGTCCTTCGAGCTGTCTCTGCTGCAGTCATGGTGAAGGCCACCATCAGGTCATTGTACCGCTGTCGCTGGTTAGTCTGTATGTTGCTGACGAACGAGTCCGAGAAGGCGATTATGGCCTCCACACGGTGCCGGAGCTCACAGTCACAGAAATACTGCAGAAGGGTGCACATCTGGAGAACAAGCAGCACAGAAACAATCAGAACCTTCGCTCCAACCCTAGCTGATACTAGTGATACTATAAATAATCCATGAACTCAACACCAAAAGTCACCTCTTAGTAAGTCTCAATATACAGTAGGGTCACCCATAGGGTGCTTCTCAATACCAAGAAGGCAAAGATTGCACTTGTCGTCTTGGCAAAAGAGGTCTTGCTAACTTGCCTCCCAAGAACGAATCATGGGATTGGTCTCATTTGCCATGAATGCAAGTGATGTGTCCTTGATATTTTGAGATGGGGCAAAAACAACATCTGGGGATTTTTACCATCATCTGTACTTCTGGTCATGAGTATTGGAACTGGTCTTGGTCAATGGAAGATGACATAAAACAGGTACACAAAAACACGGTCAAGTATGCAATTGAGAAACACCCATTGTGTTATAAACCCACCTGTAACTTCACAGACTCTGGGAGCTTCATCTGGAGTAGGCCTTCCTCTGGAGCTTCCTCTTCCTCTTTTACTTCATCCTCTTTAGGTCCAGATTCCCTTTCCTTTTCCTCTTCGGTGATCTCTCCACCCTCCTTTTCTCCCTCTTCCTCCTCCACATCTTCCGTCTCTGACTTCAAAGCCTTCAATTCATCTTCCTCTTCCTCCTCTCCCACTCCCTCATCCTCTTGCTCTCCCTCGAGACTCTTGGCCTCCCCTTCCTCTTCTTCGGCAGCTGCCTCCTCTTCTTCTCCCTTTTCACCCTCTTCCTCCTCGGCCGCCTGAGCTTCCTTGCCGTTGAAGACGGAGGGGTCGATCATCTTTAGGACATGCTTGACATCCTCATCTTCAAAAATACCCATGATCAGGAGAGTGCTGATGAGTTTGAGGATCGGCACAAAGTGGAACTCTACACTGCCTCCTACTGGATCGCGCACAGCTTGACTCCCATCAAACACAGCCTCCGTCAGCATGCTGATAGCTTTGAGCTTCAGAACCTGTAGGATGAGTCAACACATTCATGTCTGCAATCAGAACACTCATCTCCTTGCCCCACGCTGGTGGGGAAACATCTGAAGATCTGAATTTATGTTTCAGTACCCGTGGTTTCAGAAATCCATGGAAAAAAGTTCATAAGTTTCAAATTGAGTGCCAAGTAAGTAAGCTGGTGAGTACCCACAATAAGCTAAACAAATTTCTAAACACATTTTTCTCATTAGAGGTTACTTAATAGTAGCCTTTGTTTTTTCATTGTTCCTTCGTCCTCTGTAGCAAATGAAAAGCATGATTTCGCTCCATCATTTCACACGATATTTTTTTATTGCTATTTTTGAAAACTAGGCTAAAACGTCACAATACTTTTCAGTATTCTGTCTGTACTGTATAATAACATACAATGTACTTTTTTATTACTGAATTTATTATTGGTAATGTCTTACTGTGCGTAATTTATCAACTGACTATATGACTATACTATATGAATGTACACGACAATTATAGTATACATGGGGTCCTTCGATTGTTTTGGCTCACCACAGCAATCAAAACATGATATTAAAACTATGGAACTTAAAAACTATGAAAACCCTTTCTATACCTATTGTAACCCACGGTAAATTAACAATCGATAATTGCCTCTTCTTTTGACACGTACTATTCACACAGGGGACTAGCGATACGGGGGACAAGCAATATTTTTTTTCTGTTCCTCTGAAACGTCTGTATATCTGAGCAGCTTCCTTTCATTTTTTCCATCCGGACCAACATGCCATGATCCCGTCTATCTGCCCAAGCGGTTACCTGCAGCGGAATTATGGGGCTGAGGGTGTAGATGTCCGGGTCGGTGTTCACGAAGCCCACTGGTGAGAAGTGCGGTTTGGGCCGCAGGCAGGTGGTAAGGCCCACCCCGGGCAGGGCGTGGCCCTCGCTGTACAGTTGGATGCTGAGCGTCTCCTCCGTCATGGGCACGATGAACTCCCGATTGGTCAGCAGGCGCGCGCGCTTGGCCGATTCCAGGTGGATGCTGATCAGCAGGTCATAGTAGCCACTGCGCAGCGGCCCTGGCAGGAAGGTGCTCTCGATGGCGTACAGCAGCTGCGATTCATCCACATGGCTGCAGAGGGCGTGTGCCACGCGGTTGTTGCCCAGCGCGCACACGGCGCAGTACAGCTTTAAGGTGTGGTAGTGGAACTTCAACAAGTCCAGGCGCTCGGACAGCTCCAGGATGTCGATGCATCTGCGGCAGACAAAACAGACAACCAGAGAGAGAGAGACAGGGTGATGCTTTTTCAGGCCTGGAGGGCCTGAGCCCTGTGTCGCTTAGTATATTTCCTGTTCGGTTAGGAAACACTGATTTAGCAGTAATTACTTGAAACAGGCGCTGAACCAGACAATTAAAGCACCATCATCCGCCCCTCCCCCAGCCTTGTGTCAGCACGCACAAACCTGTTCTCCTCCGGGATGTGCAGGGCCATCATGGTGAGCGGCTCAGTGCATTCCACCATCCAGCCGTGCCGCTCACTGACCCGTGACACCTCGGGGTACAGGAAGCCGTTGGGCACTCGGCTCCAGATCACTGGTGTCAGCATCTGGAAGTCTAGGCGGGGGGGGCACTGCGGGACCGGGTTCTTGTGCTCGCTCTGGAACATGGCGGCTGAGATGGGCATGATGTTCTGGGGAGGGGGGGGAGGAGGAGCAAAACCAGCGTGGGTCACTATTCAAAGGTGGAAGCCCTATTACATCCATTCTGCTTTTTAGTACGAACAACTTATAGTTGATGTGATTAGAAACAAATCAACATATTATAAAATGAAAAAGTATGAAAAAGAGTGGGACAAGCACTGACACTAAAGAATAGCTGTTGTGTGGGCAGGAATGAGAAAACGACAAACCACAAATACATAAAAGCTCCTGAGGTGCCGACCTTCAGCTTGCCCAGGTCCACCTGCAGCATGTTCTGGCTGGAAGGCACGGCAAAAACGGCGGGAAACAGCTTGGTGTTGGGCTCCACCTAAAATGCACATCACAGGCTCACAGAGATTCTCTGCACAAAAACACCCCCTACACTTACAGAGTCACCGGGATTCTCCCTATTCACCTGGAAGAAGGTATTCATCTCCTTTCCATTGGCCGTGAAGGTCATCAGCCCAGTTGCCAGGTCGACCAGGCAGCCGATCACCAGGTCCTCCTGACTGAAGCAGGCCTGCTGGGTGCTGGTAAACTCCGCCCCCCACACCATGTAACAGTTACTCTGTTTCATGCTGGAAGAGGGCAAGAAGTAAATACCAGTAAAAGTGAGCACAGATTGAGTTCTTATATTTTGTTTGGTTATTTATGATTAAGTTTTAGGGCTGCGTAGGTGTTAAGGTTGTCACGTTTTCCCCTGTGAAATGAATGGAGAGAGAGTCCCCACAAAGCTATAATTACAGACCTGTGTGTGTGTGTGTGTGTGTGTGTGTGTGTGTGTGTGTGTGTGTGTGTGTGTGTGTGTGTTTATGCTTACCTGCCATGGATATTGCCCTTGTCATCACCAACAGTAACAGTGACACAACGCACTTTATTGAGGTCAAAGTGCAGGTCGTACTGGTGAAAGTCAGGGGTCACCCAGCCTACCCACACGCCACTGGGCTCCTGTCCGGCAAAGATCCTCACAGAATAGTAGTACTACAGAGAAACGGGGAAAGTGAGGAGGAATGTGAACTGTAGCACCTGGACCTTTCCTGGAGAACACTAACATTCTGATGAGACTGGCCACACGTGGTGGTCCAATTTCAGTGGGAAGAGTAAATATGAAATGGCTGACCGTGGTGGTGTGGAGAATAATTTCTGGGTCGTCTCGATCATCTGGGACAACATCTTGCACCAAGCGGGGCATTGTGGGAACCACAGGAGAGGGAGTGATCATTGCAGCTTTCTTGGCTTTGAATAGGAACCTGAGAAGAAAAATACCATAAAAATTGCCAAAAAGCTAAAAATTCTGCTTCTCCTCAAAACTCTAGCAAATTCCTTCATTAAAAACTGAATATTTGCCATGATCAGCTACTCTTATGCTCCTACTCACCCTGCCAACTCCATTCTTCTCTGAAAACACCACAGCCATTCTCTGCATTTCTTTATTTCTAGTAATATATTTAGTTCTCACCCTCTCTTCTTGACCTTCTCTGTCGTGACGTCCTTCTCGTTCTCCGCTTTGACACCGGGGACCTCCCTGGCCACGGAAGCCTCCTTCTCCTCCTGCTCTTTGCGACTCGCTGACTTCTTCAGCACCTCATACTCAGAGTCAGGTTCCACCTCCAGTGCCTCATCCTCAGGGATGGTGAGGGAACGAGTAAGGGGTGTGGCCCCAGCCTGAACCTTGAAGGTCTCATGGAACTGCACCGGCAAGCTTAACCGCATGAACAGCATATCTGTGTTGGCATTTTGAGAGCCAAAGGTCTTGTGGGTCAGCTTCAGGCAGGGGGCAGTGTCCGCTGTCCCATCCACACGAGAAACCTACGAGGTTACAGAGAAGGAGAAAGGAAACACCAACCTCAAAAGAGATGGAGCAAAATGTGAGGGTGAAGATCATGTCTTCATGCGTGCTTGACAACAGACCTCTATGTGCGGGTGGTTGGTTGGCACAGAAACAAACTGGGGCAAACTCTTGCTGAACCACATGGTAATGTCTCTCTTCATGTTGATGGCGAAGGGCTCAAAACCCTCCTGGAGGCCACATATGGAAAAGAAACGTAGGGAGCTGACATTCTGGCCCAGGTTGATCCTGCCCACCTGGGATTGACCCAAGCTGCACACGGGGATAAACCCTAAGAGAAAGAGGAGTCACCACGCTGAAGTTTGCACAAACCACTCTGGTCAACAAGTACTTGTTGCTTCTCCATCCATCTCCATCTGAACCCACTCCCTTAGTCATGCGTCTGATCTGCTTTCTCTCACCCTCCCCAATCTCGATTTCCTTGAAGGCCATCTCTGAACCAGAGTCGCTAATGAGCATCTCCCCGTTGAGGGTGAACATGATGGTCCTCTCTGCCAGGTCGATCATGCACCCTACTACGTCACCCGGCTGCCACTGACGGCCGAAAGGTTCATTGCCAATGTGCCATCGCTGAGCCTGTGAGAGGCAGGTGAGAACATTTTTGAGAAGAAAAAAAAAACAATAATCCAGACGGGCATAATGAAGATAACCTGAGACTTATAATTTATGGACAGGTGGGCATGGAAGTCTGACCTTGTTCCCATTGAAAACAAAAGCCAGCTCATCTGTCCCCAGCTCGATGTCGGACCGAACGCTGGGTCGGGCCCAGCCCACCCTCATCTCCCCAGCTGTCACAGCCTCAAACTCAAAGTACCATTTCCCCTGGGTCACAGCATACGACTTTTCAGCTCGGAACAGGCGCACCTTGTCAGTGTGCCCATTCTCCACACCATGGCCACCTGCAGGAGATGCAGGGAAAGATAAGAAGGGTATAAACCAAGAGAGCAATGCTATGAAAACCAAGTGTGCTGCATAAGATCTGGTAACATGATAATTACAGATCCCACAATCCAAACACAGTGTGAATGACATGATACCAGGTTCCACTCAAGATGAGCAAGACAACACCAAGGTAAATGGGACGAGCTCACGTAACTGTAAATGCACAAAGCCCCGTGAGGTTCAAATAAAAGCACCACTCACTGCTCTCCTGATCTGGAGGTTCTATGTTGTACCCATAGCCGATGAGTGTCCTCACAGCTGCGCACACACTGTCACGGTTCGTTTTCTTGGTTCGTTCATCCAACAGGTTGTAAGGCACCAGGCGAGGGTTGCGCTTGTTCATAATGTCCTGTTGCACAGGCCAGGACATTTCAGTAACATTTAAGACCTTCCTCAACAGCGCAAAGTCTAATATTGAGACACCACAGTACAATAAATGGGAAGAGAAAGGGACCAGGAGGCACCTGCACAATGCTGTAGGTCCAGCCCTGTCGCACCCGATCCCGTGCCCACACATTGTGCCCATTCTCAGCCAGTTTCTCCACCAGGGTGTTCTGGTTGGGTGTCAGCTTGACGTGACTAAGGTCCAGGGGGGCAGGCTTGTATCCATTGCTCATCATGTAGCTGATGGGAGACAGACACATGGAGACAAGGAGATGGTCACCATGAGGTCCCTACTGTATAAAGCTGTGTTGACATAAGAACATAAGAAATTTACAAACGAGAGGAGGCCATTCATATCAAGCTCGTTTGGGGAGAACTCAAGTCATCTCAAAGTTGTTAAGATCTTTTATAGCTCTGATTTAAGCATCATGGTTTTGGACTTTGATGCAATGGTCACTTAACCCCTTTGCTTTGGAGTGAAATTTTACTCCATATGGAGAACAGAACTTACGTCTTGGGAAGTTTGATCTTTTTCAGGTTCTCCTCTGCCTTTTCATCCCCCATCCCCACATGGCACCCCAGGGCCAGCAAAGTCCTGCACAATCACAAGAAGGCATCATGAGGTCAAGGCTGTTGAGATGAGGCGATTCAGTTACTGCTTTGTCTTGGACTCACTTTATAGTTTCTCCAGACATTTGAAGGTTATAGTTTCGCTCAGGCTCTGGAAGGTTCTGGAAATCCACCAGGCAAGGGTGCAGCTTTTTATTGTCATCCCGGAACTGAAGGAGAAACACAGACAAACCTGACGTCTGCATTCCAGCTATGGATGTCATAGTTCTTGTTATTGTAGTATGAATATTTCATGACAATCATTGCTGGTTCCTCACCAGCGACCTGGAGCTTACCGCTGCATAAGTCCAGCCCTGCTCAATGCGGGTCACCGCCCACAGTTCATGAATGTTCTCTGCCAGCTTCTCCCGGATGCGTTCCAGATGGGGGGGCAGCACGATCTGAAAAGACATAGAGACCGTGCCAATATTATCAGGGCCTGACAAGAGGAAAACTATTGAGAAAGTGGATGGTACCAACAAAGGAGGGGTGGATACTATAAACGTGTGAGCCATACCTGAATGGTGTCCACAGGATAGGGTGTGAAGGAGGTATGCGTGAGCGATTGCACAGGACCCAGCATACTACGAACACCATCAAAGTCATGCGTGTACTCCTTCACGGGCTCGATACGCATCCTCTCCTTAGGCAGTAAGGCCTCGTAACAGGGTGCATAGCCAGGGGGTGGGAGGAACTTGAAATCCCCATGGCGACCACCAAGAAGAAAGCGAGCTCTGAGAAGCAACAGGAAGATTATTGTTTATTTACTTATCTTAATTTTTTCAGACTTTGTCACACTTTGAACCACTCCTCAGACACCCATAGCGCTTCTCAGGTTCCCTCTCTCCTACATGCACAAGGCTCTCCAGCACTCCCTGCCATGCACACTTCTCGAGACCCTCACTTGACACCCGCGGAGAAGCTGATGACGGGGAAGAAGAGGCCGTCCACGTTGAAGTTCTCGAACATGCCCTGGACGGGATGACCGTTGATGCGGAAGGAGATGCTGGGCACACTGAGGTCAAGGCAGCAGCTGACGACGTCATCTGCCGCCAGAATGTGCTGGCTATGTGAGGCCACGGCGCGGGGGACGTGCCCTGGGGAGAAAAAGAGAAGGAAGGCAAGTCGGTTTGCGCCGTCACATGCAGAAGAAATCCTGGCCAGCCCAACTCACCTGACCACAAATGCAGGCCATCAAAACCATAGGAATAGAGGTCATCCCCAATTCCGTTGCTGCCCCAGCCTTCACCCCCACCAGGGTATGGGCTGTAGCCTATGTTCATAGCCCACCCTACGCGCAGATGAGCAGCCTGGGCCGTCACAAACGGCTCCACGTAGTCAACAACCACCTCATAATACCACTTCTTGTACTGTGTAGAGCCTTCACACGTCCCAAGGAAGATGTTTGGCCTCATGCTTAAGAGGAAGGCAGCAGAGAGATCTTATTACAAAACAACCCTGCCTCAATATTAAATTACTTATTTTTTTTATAATGCTACATATAAGAAGTACGCCACAATTATATTTATAGCTTTTTGAATGTACCTGGTGGCATAGTTCACTAAGTTGGTCTGCAATAGGAGGTCACGACCTGGCAGCAGGTTTTCAGTGATGAGGTTCTGATTGGACCTGACAGCCACACCATTACACACACACAGAGAGCGAAGCACGTCCAGCACCTGTGGGCGACACAGAAAGCATGTGTAAGCCAGCCAATCAGCATGCGGAGGCAGACCACATGATCATTCCAGCAGTTGACCTTGTAATTGCGCCCGTGTTTGTCCAGAAGAGAGATGATTGATTTGATGTGGTTTTCCTGGATGATGTTCAGCACTTCTGGGCTCTCGATCAAAATGCAGTACAACACCTCCAGAATCCCTGTCAAGTCAGAATACAGATGAAATTCGAATTGTCACCTATTTACTCAGTCAACACATGCTAACATTGGCTAACTCTGGATATGAAAAGTCTGTATGGGTGGTACCTCCAGAGGCTTCCAGGCGATCCAGTTTGCTGACCAGCCAATCAAGATTATCACAAAAGAGAGCACAGTTGGAGCGATTCCCTCGGATCAGAGAAGCTTTGAAAAGAGAAACAGAACGACCACAGCATGCTGTAGCTCCTCACCAGACGTCAACGGGACACGTGAATCTGCATGCAAGTGTCATTCCGGCTACTGGCGGCTTACCAAGCAGCTCGTACAGCAGGTTGACGATCTCCTTCCAATATTCGCCGGCCTCCTCACCAGCAAAGTCCGCAAAGTGCGCAGATGTGTTGTAGACGTTAAGCCGGTCGATGCAATTCAAAACAAGGGTGATCATGCCCTGAACACGGCATTCAAAGTACACAGAAGAGAAGAAAGATAAATAGATACATATGCATTAGGTTGCGAGGATTGCATCAAATTGAAGTTGAGCCAATGAGCCAAACTAGTGTTATAATAAAATAAGTTCATTCACGTTTTGCCATTAAACATTCTAGTAACGAAGACGTTTCAGCACAGACCTCCTCCTGAAAGAGGTTCTGCCGGCTACGGAGAGAGCGCAGCTTGGTCTGCTTCTCCTCATGCTCCAGGTCATCTTCAGGGTAGCTGAAGTAGAAGATGAGATCCTGCAGGGAGAGGACCACTCGGTCCAGAGACAGAGACAGCGGTGTGGGGTTCTTGTTTTTTGGATTCAGAGCATCCAGTTCCCTGAGAAAGCAGGAGAAGGGCAAATAGAAACCAAAGGACCATTAGAAGTGTGTTGATGTCGTCGTGATCCCACAGGCCGAGTCAACACAGAGGAAAGATGCCTGTATATATAAAATGTATATAAATTATATGACAAGATAGACCAAATAAAGGTCCATTACGGAAATCCTAGATACTTCATACTCCATAATTCCTTAATCATCGATCACATTCAATCGAGGAGTTTCTCTGGGTTTCCCCTAAATGCTGTGATTCCTACTTGATGAACTGCGTGAAGAGACCCGTGGTGTTGAAGATCATGCGAGCCGCCTGTGATTCCTCCATCTGTGAACGGGAGGGGCACAGCGCGTCGTCCATGTGTCCCTCCTGGTGCAGGATGGCCTGGGAGAGGGAAGACAGGTCAGTCTGAAAGTGCTTTGTTGCTGCTGGAAGAGGTGATGGTGTGGCCAACAGGAGGAGCCCGTCCTGTGGTCTGTGCGGATCCCAATGCCCCAGTGCAGTGATGGGGACACTGTACTGTAAAAATGGTGCCAGAGGTCCTGAATCTCTGAGGTAATAAAACATCCCTGGGCATCTTTCCCCATAGGCTAAAACTGCCCACTGTGGCCCTTTCAAATCTGGCTTCCTAATCATCCCCTATAACTGGTGGATTCTTTCCTGCCTCTTCACTACCTTAGCTACGGTGTGGTGAGTGTACTGGTCTAGAATGACTTCCATTGCATCATCCATGTGAGTGCATCACAATAATGGTGATTGAAAAGAGCTCTGCACTGTTTCAACTATTTTTTTATCATATATATTTTTTCCATTTATATTTTTCTTCTTACATAATTTATGTATGCACCAATACTGCCAGAACAAATTGCTAATGCATGCAGTTGTACCTGGCCAATAAAGTGAATTCTGAGTCAGAAGTGGCTCCCCATTGGTTCTGTAAAGTGCTTCGGGTTGAAAAGTGCTGTATAAATGTAACATTCATTCATACACTCATTCATTCATTCATGTGATGCCACTCATGCAATCCTCAGCCCTACCCATTTCCAACACCTCCCACCCTGGGCAGAAAGCCCCTGCTTTGCCTACCCTCCTCTTGAGAGGTCCCAGGCGGGCCTTGGCATCCACTGAAGCGTAGGTGAGCCACAGGCCCGTGGAAACATGCTGCATGAAGCACATGGACTCTCCGTACTTGATCTCTGGCAAGCCCATCCCCTCAATGTCACGCTTTGGGGCCACCTCCGTCTTCTCCTGCTCAGGGGGTTACGGGAGGGAGGGCCGAAGACAGTGCCGAGAGTGGAGGAGAGAGGAACGAGGGACATGAAAAATCAGAAAACAGGAAAGGGATGAAAACTACTCTTTTTAATTCTGATGCCAGGGCCACTTAATTGGACTGTGACACAGAGAGGAGAGACAGCAGTAGGCGAGGCAAAGTGGGCAGCTTGGACCCATGGCCACGATCCGCACCTTTGAGGCTCGGAAGCAGAAAGCTGACATTTTGGTGTTAGCCCGCTTGGGATCCAGGACCATCAGGCCCTTCTCTTCATGCAGGCACAGGTATCGGCCTGTGGTCACGTGACGCACCCGAAACGGATGCCCCCACTTCATGTGGCTACCGCTCCATCTATAGGGACGGAAAGGAGGTGGGGGGCAGAGTACACAAAAGTCAGCGAGAAACAAGGAACAAGGAGTGGGGCTGGAAAGGTGATTATCCTCTGCCAACCGCTGAATGGGTAACTCTCCAAAACTCATTACCGTAACATCAATTTTCTCTCACTTTTAAAATTAGTTTGAAGACAACAGTCTTCTGTAAACTTTGCCCCTGTGGTAGTTTTATTATATTATTATATTACCATTTATTTATGTAATTACCAAATCTTTCAACATTCAAAAAAAAGAACAAAAAAAAAAACCTGAAGCCATTCTAAATGATTGTTGTGGGTTACATGCAATAAAGCTTTAGAAACATTTAGCCTTAATACTGTTACAGTAATGAGATTTTTGGCTACCTATTTGGGTAAAATGGTTAACAAAAAAAAAATAAAACCAGACCAAAAAATGACTTAGTTCTAGGGGAGCTTATCCTGTGGCCTGTGTGGATACCAGCACCCTAATGCAGTGATGGGGACATGGTGACCAATAGGGCAGCCAATCCTGTGGCCTGTGTGGATGCCAGTGCCCCAGTGCAGTGACAGGGATATTGTGCTATAAAAATGGTGCCGTTCTTCATATGAGATGTAAAACTTGGGTTCTGACTCCCTGAGCAGCCATTCTGCACTGAACTAAAACATCATTTGTACCACACAAAAAAACAAGCCCTGTATTTCAGTGTCATTTTTTGATTGTCAGGTTGGTAAAAATGACCCAGATATTGGAGGTGAAGCATCTGGCTCACCCAATCCGCAGGGGCTCCAGTCTCCACAAAGCCCGGGCCTGGCTACAGACGGCCCCCCCCTCATACTCGGCGATTCTGGAGAAGGGGGGTGCAGGGGTTAGGGTCAGTCATGAGACAGACACTGGGTCCAGAAAGGCAGTGCCTCAGAAAACAAACCCCTCACCGACGCTGGTCGTCCCCTTGGTCGGGGGGGGGGATGGCCAGGCACTCGTCCATGTGACCGTGGAAGAGCCTGATAACGTGTCCGCCAGTCAGGAAGCCTATGGTGAAAGGGGGGGGGGGGGGGGGGGGAGTGGGTTTAACAAGCCCACTGGGCCTCAGGGGGGGGATCTTTTAAAAAAGGGCGGGGGGGGGGCTGGGAAGGAATTGGGCTCATAAACTGATTTGGTGGCCCT
>JAABNY020000035.1:5141858-5160807 GCA_015164015.2 Brevimyrus niger
GGGGGGGGGGGGGGGGGGGGGGGGGGGGCGCTGAATTCATTGCCCTCTGATGCCACCTTTCGGACGAGCGGGATTTGCATCACACGCTGACGCAATCTTGTTGCGTCAGCAGAGGCCGTGTTGTTTCACGCGCGTTGTACAACCAGGGAACCACATTCAGATACTCTTGATGAAGCCTGCAGTCACATGCTGGGAGCGTGCTAGCCACAGTCAGGTGAGTGAGCGTAACTCAGAGTGCCCTAACCCTGGGTCGGCCATTGGCCGCATTTACTACGGTGCAAACTTGGGCACAAGAGATTCAAAGGAAAAAGAGTGTTAATCCCACGTCTGATGCCAACAGCAGACCTAAATGCAGGACTGCCTGCGTTAGGAGGATTCCAAGGACCCTTGAGTGACTGGTGCCCTAAAAAGTTTGGGATATATTTTAATTGGTCTGGATTCGGGGCCCAGTATAATAAATTTCATATAAATTTCATGGGATCAAAAATCTCGCCCCTGCCTGTACCTTTATTGATGGGGCCTTGTTTTACAGTTGTGGGAATCTAGTGACCTTTGACCCCTGTCCCACTCCAGGAAGGCCTGTAAGGAGGGCATGGCTGGGCCGAAATGTCGAAAGAGGTGCATGACTTGTCCAAGTCCCTCGGACATCCGGCAGGCGCTGCAGACAACCGACACTGAGGTTCTGAGTCACGCCATCAGCCTAGAGGAGCTCATCCGACGCTGCCTGCCCTGCTTCGGTGAGGCTGTGCTCCAGGGAGACAGAGGGTTAACCAGCCAGGCGCTCCCCCCATGGGGCACCACGCTCTCTATTCCACACCCCTCTCCCCCCCGTCCTTTTCGGGAGTCTCACAGTCCCCCATGTTATCTGCAGCCAGGTTACATAAGCTGATCTTTCAAGCACCAGTAAGTGGGAGGAATCCACGCTGAAAGCCGGGCTGAACATGCAGGAAAACAACCCAGACAATCCTCCTCTGTTTCCCTGTGGGAGCCGTCGGACGGGAGGCTGCTCTCTGGCCCGGCCGCCGATTTTCGCCAGGCTCATTACTAACGTAGTTGCAGCACTCAGGAAGAGAGGGCCGACTTCCGCCGGCAGTGACCTGCAGCAACGACGGCGGCGGTTTTGTGGTTTTTCTTTAATGACAGACGTGCGATTCTTTTGTGTCACAGACTCAGATGGCAGACTGTGTAGGGGCGGAGACCTGGTTCACATGACCCTGATGATGCACAGCTGGGTGGTGCCTTCGCACACTTTTGCACGCACGCTGCTCTCCCTATATCCTCTTGTGTGTCCGGTCACCCACCTGCGTGCGTGTGGTGTGCCCCCCCTATTTACATTTACATTTACAGCATTTGGCAGACGCCCTTAGCCAGAGCAACTTACATAAGTGCTTTTAAACTCTACAATGAATTTTCCTGATACTACCTCAATAAAACCTAAGCTATGAATACCTTCAATCTATGAGTGTGCATGTGCGTGTCCGTGTGCCATGATTCTGCCCACCAAATGGTTGCATGATTATGTCTCCTTGACTCTGCCACCTATAAGGAGTGTCCCGCAGAGGGGAAGATACAGCAACGATCTCAGGTCTGCCACCTCATCAGGTAGGCCCTCCCCGAATATGCCGGAAGCCCAGTTTGTTCTTCCATTCACAAAGAAAGGCTGACTTGATAACCTCCCCCCCCCCCATTCAGGCACTGGATCAGCCTATTTCCTGCAGTGTTCAAGACTGACCCCCAGCTTGAGCAGGTGATACAGGACATGTGTGACCTGGTGAGGACAGAGGGGGAGGAGTCTCACTGCAAGCTACTCAACACCCCCTACCTGTAGGTGGCGCCGAGGCACAGTCCCTGCAAGATGTGATGAAGGACTCTGGGGTTTCACAGTTTACTCTTTGTGACCTTCCGTCTCCGGATCCCACGACCCAGGGACCCCCCGGTGAACTCGTCCCAGTGTCCATCTCCCAGCTTGAAGAAGAGGAAGGTCTCGCTGCTTTTCGATCACGTGGAGCCAGAGGAGATTGCCGAGCTGCTCAGTTACCTGGAGTTTGAGCACTTCTGCAAGGTTTCGGTGTGTGTGCTGGGCCGGGGCGGGGCAGAGGCGTGGCTATTGCCGGATATGGCACAGTCAGGGCAAAGTGGGAGAGTGGTCAAGGTGGGTATGTGGGTAGGGGGCATGGTCATTATAGGGTGGAAGTGGTCATTGTAGGTGGGTGTGGTCAGGGCGGGTGTTGCATGATCTGGACAGGCACTGGAAGACAACGGCTGGAACTCATTGGCCCACTGTCACCCTCAGCACCTGGACTACCGCAGCTACATCGTGCATGGCTCAGTGCATGGGAACCCGGCTCTGCAGTGCTCAGTCATGCTGTGCAACGGCGTCTCCCAGTGGGTGCAGCTCATGATCCTCAGCAAACACACGGCACAGCAGCGAGCCCAAGTCTTCACCAAGTTCATCCATGTGGCTCAGGTGGGTGCTGCTGCAGCACAGACACACTGCGCGGTGGGACAAGGATCTGCAAAAAGGAGGAAGATTAAATGGCCCTACCCCACCCCATCCCGCCCCCCACTACAGAAGCTGCGGGTGCTGCAGAACTTCAACACGCTCATGGCAGTGATGGGGGGCCTCTGTCACAGCGCCATCTCTCGCCTCAAAGACACAACCTCCCTGCTGCCTCCCGATGTCACCAAGGTCAACTTGGGGCTCCAGTATTGGGGGGGGGAGGGGGGCTTTTTAGACCAGAGTAAACCTTTTAACAGTAAGGAACAGCTTTACAACAGTGTTTCTGACGTTAACTCTGGCTATGTGATGACTCTGCCACTTACCCAAAGCACCAGTAGGGGGCTCTAGCACACACAGTTACTTGTGTTTGCCATCTCAAAAACACCCCCCATTGCTGCAGATCCTGAACGAGATGATGGACCTGCTGTCCTCCAGCAGCAACTACAGCGGCTATCGGCGGGTGTTCGGGGAGAGCAGGGGCTTCAGGGTGCCCATCCTCGGAGTGCATCTGAAAGACCTGATCTCCCTGAACGAGGTGCTACCCAGCTACCTGGAGGAGGACAAGATCAACCTGAGTAAAGTGCAGCACCTGTACAGCAACATCAAGGAGCTGCTGGACATCCACACCTGCACACCGCCCTTCGAGCCCAACAAGGACCTGCTGCATCTGCTGACGGTGAGGCGGAGGCAGCATTATGCTAACACGTGCGTTAGCATCACAGCCAGGCAGCAGTGTTACCTACTGACAGCAAGGCGTTGGGGGAGGCACGATGCTAACACGTGTGTTAGCATCACAGCTGGGGAGCACTTTTACGTGGTGATGGTGAGGTGGCAGAGAAGCGCTATGCTAACATGTGCGTTAGCATTATAATCAGATAGCATTGTTACCTGCTAACAGTATGGCAGTGTGAAAGCGCTATGCTAACATGTGCATTAGCATCATGGCTGGGCAGCAGTGTTACCTGCTGATGTTGAAGCGGCAGGGAAGCGCTACACTAATATGTGCATTTGCATCATAATCAGAGAGCGACATCACCCGCAGCACTGAAATGCTGCAAGCAAAGCTGTAGCATACCTGCTCATTTTCATCATGGAAATGCTATCCAGTTATATACATGTTCTGTTATTTTATTTTTCAAAACGTCTGCTTGTCCACAGCTGTCTTTGGATCTGTACTACACTGAGGATGAAATCTATGAGTTGTCCTACACCAAGGAGCCCAGGAACCCCAAGGTCCAGGTTGGCTGTCAGGGTTGAGAGATGCCCTCCTTCCTCTTTGCATTTAAGCCCATGTTGTAGGTTAGGGGATTATGATCTGTGGTCACATGTTTCTGTAGCCCGTGGTTCCAGTTAAGCCCCCTATTATCGCAGAGTGGGGATCAGAGGTGACATTCCAACTGGATCCAGAAACTATCTCGAAACACGTCCAGCAAATGGTTGATGTGAGTATGAGTATTTTGACACTTTAGAAAAGACAGTAGCTGACTTTTTCCCCCCAATTCGGAGTACACCAGATGAAACTGTAAATCATGTGTTTGTCACCCCCTGCAGTCAATAATGAAGAATTACGACCTAAACCTCAATGGCTACATCTCCATGGAGGATTTTGAGAAAATAGCTGCCAATTTTCCCTTCTCCTTCTGCACTCATGATGGTGACAGGTAATGGGTACAACAGATGGTCCTTAAGTATGGATTCTTAACGGGATCTGTCAGGGATGTCCAGGTCATAACCCCTGTACCATCCTTGTGCCATAACCCTTTCCCTCTCCCTTTATTTCAGGGAAGGGGAAATCAGTCGGGAAGACATGACCTCCTACTTCCTTCGGGGCATGTCCGTGTGCGCCAAGCTGGGTTTCAACTTCCAACACAACTTCCACGAGACGAATTACAAGAAGCCGACCTTCTGCGACAGCTGTGGGGGTTTCGTAAGTACGAACCCCGTGGCTCGCGCCTGCCCATGTCTGGCCTGGTCCTCCTTACCCTGTGACCCTACTCTTCTGTTCTCTTGCAGCTGTGGGGAGTAATGAAACAGGGATTCCGCTGCAAAGGTAAGATGTTTCCAGGACCACAAATTACCCCAAGGCTCTGCCCTCTCCGCACTGAGAACATTCTGGCATTGTAAAGCACAATGTAGTGCACAGCTGGTCTTGCGGGTTGATACCATATGTTTCTCCCTCCGTGGCAGACTGCGGAGTTAACTGCCACAGGCACTGCCGGAATCAAGTTGGCCTGGAGTGCATAAAGAGGTTCAAGACGTCTGTGGGGTCCTGTCCCTGCACAGCCCCAGATGTCAAGGCCAAAGCAAACAGCTGGTGTGAGTTACCTCTGTTGCCCTGCCTGTTGATTACTTCAGCCGGTGCAGTTTCGTAATCTTGGTAACATTTTTCTGATCAGGCTCCGAGGAAGACACCTATCCGTTCCCTCAAAGCCAGGGGAAAGACACAGATGAGGACCTCTCTGTGCCTCAGAAAAATGGAGAAAGCACTGAGCTTTTGGAAAAGTCCACCCAGACCGAGCCAGGCATGTGGACTCCTGGGTTCCCTGAAAGCAGAGTGATCTCAGGGTCCACTCCAGATAAGGTAACCAAAGACTCATACTTGGTCCTGTTTGATATGGAGATAGGAAATGTGGTGATCCAGGACTGTGGATCGTGTTCATTTATTCAAGCCTTTGCAGGACAATCTGAGAATCCCTGGAAGGGGTAGTGTTTGTTAAGGTCACACCGTCTTCCTTTCCAGCCCTTCCCCCAGGAAAGAGCTGTGTCTTACATCTTCCAGGAATTGAAGCGAAGACAGCAACAGCAGCAGCTCCCTACTGCCCCCCAGAGGCCGCGGGGCTGCTCCATGCCTCCGGCCATCCTACTTGACAAGATGGAGGAGCTGAATTTGCACAAGGACAAGAGCAGAGATCACAGTCACCACAGCACACATCCTCCAAGCAAGCTGAACCCCTTGTAGGGTTACCCCCTCAGCAGAACCCCACAGCAGCACACAGGCAGCCCTGACATCCAGCCTTGCACAGCTCTAGGTTTGACCTCAAACCCATCAGTCTGCCCCTTTTCTTGACCTGTTCATGGGGACCAAACTGCTCCTTCCAGATTCAGCTCTTTGGCTGAAGTTCTTCATAGACCCAACATAATATCCCTCCACCTGCGGAGCCCCCAAACTATGGCTCATCCCCCCAGCAAGTGTGAGAAAATAAGGTTCAAGAAAAAACAAGAAGATCAGGTGAGAACTATAGACCATGATGACAGCAGCATTCGCTATCAATGGCGACCCCACCTGTATGCCGAATAGACACATTGCATACCCTAGCAGGAGCACAGTAAATTTGGGGCCCTTCTTCGGTAAAATCGCTAAAGGACAATGGCAAACTTAAGCAGCCAAATACTCATTAGTATTACGACATTGAAATGTTTGTGTAAGAAGTGCCATTTACGTAAAAGTCAGAATCTCACAGGGTTGGAAGGAATCAAGACTTCTACTGAATCTCATGTTGCAGGTAGTAGTGGTTCACAGGCCCTGGGTGGTGATTGTCTACAGTGTCGTCTCTCGGTGTCTGTTGTCTCTTTCCTACTTTTCTTGAATTAATTCCAGTTTCAATTTCAAAATATTTCTACATTAGGCAATAGCTGAAATATTACTGTACTCTTGAAATCCATTAGCCTATTATTTTTATCAACGCCCTAAAATGTCACCATAGATGACTAAAACTAAAAAGTGTGTTTATAATTCAACCTGACTAATGCTAGTATTTAAAAAGTCAAAAGGATGCGCAACCCACTTTATATGCTTAAATGTTATTGTAACTGACCTGTCCGCAAGTTACCCGAGCATCATAATACTTTGCCTCGTAACCGCAGACACTTTTCTCAACGCGTCACTGGTGCACCACTATGAATGAGACCCTACGAGCGACCCTGGTCACTGTAGGACAGATCTGGGCCAAAGCCAGCTCACTGGGCGTCATGATCATTAAAATAGAAAAGTGTAACATTTATGTTCAAGTACCATGAATATTCACAAATATGATATTCTATTCCAACATGCAAAAATGAGTCTCTCCAAACGAAAAACTGATTCAGAATGTAGGTCTTTCAAAAGAAAATGGAGGTGGAAAAAAATCTAACGAGCCTATTGTAACCCTCACGGGACATGAAAACGCGCCCCCACCGGCAAAGTGAAGCTCGGTTTTTTTCCCAGGCCTGCTGTAGACCAAGTCGCTGTGGACTTATGGTCACTGTGGTTTTCAGATGAGGTGTCCTCTCCTCAAGCCGTTTCCAGTTTTTGTATTTTTGTTTACAAACGTAACAAATAACATTTTCCTTGCCTTATTAAATCCAGTATTATCTTGATGTTTTTGTTTTTTTGCTAACTTTAATAAAGTGTTAGTACTTTTTTCCTTTGTTAGTCAAAATTACCATTATCTACATAAATTACCCTGCCATGTGCCCTTCGCTCTCTGGGATGGACACAAAGTCCTCCGTGACCAGGATAAGCTACACTGGCGCAGGTGGAGAAGTTCTGAGGTGCTTTGGTCCAGAAGTTATGTTCCTGAGAGACAAGTGATTAAGTAAAGAGTGAGTGGACTATGGTGTTATGGTAATACACTGTCAGCGAGCCAGAAGGAGTCTGTGGCCTTTCTATCGAACATGTATGACGACAGTGCAGAACATGGTTGGACCTCGTAATCCCTGAGGCAGCTGGGTGATTTGTCTGATCCTGGGCATGACCTCCTCGCACGTTCAAACTAAAGTTACACACAGCAAACGGCAATAATGTCACATTTAATAGATTTAGTACTTAACGCAGAACTACCACAAAACTAGTAAACAATAGTTAACACTCAAAATCATGGGAACTGCGATATAGGAATAGTGATATATATATATAAATATATACACAGAGGCCTAGCTAAACATTCTGCCCCCTCCCATATCCCTTACATGATATAATTTAATAATTTTACATATTCCAGGGAAAAATGCCTGACCCCGCTGACTCTGCCAGGGTATCCACACCCCTCCAATACCCCTGGATACATATATTGCTCACATAAATTATGTATTTAAAAAGATGTAACTGTGGGTTTATTTCTTCACAATAAACTGATTTACAGACATTCTTCTACCTATGTCAGTGCAGCAGAAGATGGGCCTGGAACCAAGCCCTCAGTAATGAATTTAACCTTAAAAAGACAGGATGCATCTGAGACGGGCGCTCCGTAATCAGGGACAGTGGCTGTCACTCCCGCACTGGGACTGGAACACTGAGGTCACCTGGAATTGCTACCGTCTGCTACCACTGTGCCTGGGATGTCACCATGTGGGTGGCTTGCAGAGGTGGAAAATCTTGTTCTGGATTTTTACTTTCTGGACCTAAAATTTCCACCTTTGGCAGATCCACTATCTGGGGGGGGATGGGGGTCACACTCTATGACATTTTTTTTTTCTCCCTCTTTTGTTTTATGAGGTCTTCATTTGTAAAGACGGCAAAGCTGCCGTTTCAAGGGCAAAGTTGGTGGAACAGAGTAGGAGCTAGACAGAGGGCCAGAGCGATGGGCGTGTCGCATCCTGACTGTGGGCCAAGGGGTCGAACGCACGGCAAACCCGCCGACAGCGTGGGGTGAACCACGACTAGTCTGGAGCACAAAGCAGGAGGAACAAGAACACGGAAGACAGATGGACAAGGGTGCTGAGCTGGGGAGTGTTCCACAAAGCAAGATTTCTCAGTTAGATGAGTTAACTTCCTCTCGAAGTCATAACTGTCCAATAAGAGTTTAAGTAAGAAGCATTCCTATTGGATGATCACAATTTCTACCTTAAAGTAACCCACCTAACTGAGAAATCTTGTTTTGTGAAACAAAACCCACGAGACGCCAGCAGCCCCAAGGACAGCTGGCCCGGGGTCCGAGGGGGCGGGGCTAACGCCCACCTTGACTGCCCTGGGAGCCCTGGCTGGAGTAGTCGCCATACTGGCCGTAGTACTGGTTCCACTGGCTCTGATTCTGGTAGTACTGCTGCCATTGTTGTGCATACTGCAGAGAGAGAGAGGGGGGAGACTGGGCTGTCAATCTTTTAAGAACAAGCTGCACTGTCACCAATAAGAAGCTGGGTGACAGTAATTAACCCCGCCCACACCTGCTGGTACTGCTGATTGTAGTTCGGCTGCTGATTGTAGGCATGTGCTGAAGGCTCACTGTAGCTTTGCTCATATCCAGGATACTGGCTGTAGCTGCCGTAGTAACCAGGGTTGTAGCTGTCTTGCTCATAGCCTTGATTGTAGCCCTGGCTGTAGCCCTGCAAATAACAATGAGGACAGTGAGGATCTGATAGCTTTAAATGCTTTTTACCGTGAGCCTAGGAATATATGCAGCATGTTCACCTGACTGTACACTCCCTTGGCATAAGGACCCTGTCGGCTGTGACTGTAGCCTCCAGAATAATTGCGTCCGTAGCCATCCCTGCCACCGGAGGCGCTGTCCCGGTGATTGCTCCATCGGTTCTGCTGGTGGTTGCCACCACAGTTGTATCCTTCAACAGAAACAACAGTATCAGTAAGCTGCAGCACATACAGTGATGATTGCGCACAGACACATATACACCGGACAGTTACCCCCCCGGAAGCCCCCGCCACGGTTCTGGTAGCCTCCCGGGGGCCCGGCGCGGCTCTCATAACGCTGGTGTCCTCCGCGACCACGGTAACCGGCCTGCCGGCCCTCGTGGCGCCGGTCAGGCGGCGGTCCCGCCTTGCGGCCTTCCTCGTTATACTGCTTCACCAGCAGGGCAGCCTGCTCGTGCTGGAGCTCCATAAACAGCACCTCGTCGAGGAAGTCACCAGACTCAGGGAGAACGAAGTTCGCTACGGGAAATGAAACAGTATGGTGAGAGAGGCGCAGGTGTTTCAAAGTCAAAACAGAGTAACCGACACAAATATACAAGATGCAGACAAGTCTAGGGGGCATTTCTGTTTGCCTTTGGCTTCCTACCCTTCATCTCCAACACCGCGTGGTCAGGCACATCCTTTCCCTCCTCTTCAATCTGCCTTTTTGTTCGTTCTTTCAGGTCCTCCTCAGTTGGACAGATCACAACGGCTTTGCGCTGGAAACCTTCAAAAGGGCGCATTTTCCGTCTCTGGGCCGATCCATAGACGTTTGTCTGGCAACAGTGACAAGGAAGCAACAGGAGCTGTTTAGATAGGCTGCTACATTCAGGCATATTTTTGGCCACCTTGGTCTATGCAACAAACTCCAGAAGACCCTAATGAAGGTTAATTACACAGGTTCTGAAGACCACAGAGTAGTAGATTGCTACAGCAAGTTGAGGATGAAAATGTGATAAAAAAAGTAACAATAATAAATTAATATTGAATAAGCTAACCAGTTTCTATAACACATTACATACCAGGAGGGTATCTATCATCCTTTGACAGTACAAGTACCCCAGGAAAAAATAACCTCAAACCTCCCTCAGAGCTCTAAACCTGGCCTACCTTTGTATACATGTTCAAACAGGCCCTAAAATTGTCTAGGTTTATCCACATTTGTTCCTACTTACAATGCAGACATGTTATTTTCAAAGCATGACCTGTTCTGCTAGAACTAATGACTTGTTCTACCAGAACTAAATACAATCCTTGAAAAATTCATCCTTTTACAATCGCAGCCACAACCCCAGGAAGACCGAGCTACACCTGGTCCAGGATGTAGTTGCGCCTCTTGCGAGCAGCAATCTGGATCAGCCGGTTCAAGCACTGTGTGGCTTGCTGGATCAGGATGTCCCAGCGGCCCGCATAGTTCCTCTGTCGACGTAGACCCATGACCTGGATAGAGAGTCAGAGTCAAGAATTTGAGTGCTCTTCAGGGCTTTGACTTTAACCAACAATCTCACCTTCATCTTCTCCATGATGGAGTTTGTTCCCAGAATGTTGTACTTCTTCTCAGGGTTATCCAGAGCATACTTGATGGCCCATGTGGTCTTCCCTGATGCAGGTAGGCCTACCATCATCATGATCTGAAGACAAGAGACCGCAAGCTGTCAAGTCCAGAGCAACGGACCTCCGGAACTGCAGAGATCTGGCCGTGCCCAATTAAGAGGAAGGAAAACAGCCCGTCTCACCTCACAGTCAGATCTGGTGGCTGGGCCAACCGCCCCCCGTGTCCTGTGCCCCAGCTGGACATGTTGGATGAAGGTGTAGTTCTCTAGGGGTGGGAAGTTGGGCTGCTCCTGCTGGCCAAAGTTGAACTCAACAGCGCAATTTTTGACGAGGACGTGAGGGAAAAGCGACCGTCCAGCCAGCTCTGCCTTTGACACATGAAAAGCCACACCTAGAAACCTGCCGTTCTTCGAGAAGGCCATCTCCACCTCGTCACCACTCTCAAAGTCCTGAGGGGAGATGATGGAAATTCTATGGCGGGGTCTCTGGACTCTGGGCTCTGGCAGTGCAGGTGTGAGAAAAGCACTTACTATGAAGCACCCGATGACATCATTCTCGCCAAACTTTTCTCCATAATCCTCGAATTTACAGTTGGACGATTTCTTCCCAGTTCCCCCATACCCATATGAAAAAGCTTCCTCTCCTGAGAGTCAACAGGAAAAAAAAAGAAAAAACAGCATGTAACATTTACATAAACCCATGATCTTTGGGCTGTTAGCGCAATGCTCTACTTGTTGAGTTGCAGGTGCTCTGGGTCTCAGGGTGAGCCATGTTTGTGTACACTCGGGAATGTGCATGTATGTGTGTTGGCTTGTGTATATTACATTGTGGGAACCAAATGTCTCCCCAATGTCAATCTGCTATTTTGACCTTGTGGGGACCTTTTTTTGCAGTCCCCACAACGGGAAACTCACCAAGCTGCGTGCTACACGAATCTAGAGACCAGCCTATTCTCGCCACATGAGGGTCGGGCTCGCTGCTCGGCAAATGCTTCACTGAAATTTCCTCATTTATCTGCGCGAAGAGAAAAAAGGTCTTTTCAAGCCGTGAAGACACCACAATTAGGAACGTCTTTATAGAAAAGTGCTGAGGAGGGTCTCATCTGACACGGCAAACGCAGAGAATCGACCGCTGTCGTGCCAGAGTAACTCGAGAACAGTGCTCTCTGGTACCTTCATCTCGTAGCAGATGCGACCACTGCTGACCCCATACGAGGCCCGGGCTCCAGACCACAGGTACGCAAAGCCCTCGATGGTCAGGGGGTAGCCACTGTACCGGTCACGGGAAACCTTGAAGTGCAAATCACAGTTATCTGTGGGAAGACAAGATCCGCGCACATTCAGAGCGCAGACGTCTGAAGTCACGGCCACGTCGAGAAAAGGTGCCGGCCTCCAACGAGGCTCAAAGATTCCTCCATCCCCCCAGCAGCAAACTCAGCTCAAGACACAACTGGACACATGTGACTGGCGAGGAAGACAGTGAGAGAGTTCTGCACTCCTGGCCAATCAAGTCCTCCCACATTTAAACAGCACAAGTCATCATAATAAACCCAACAAAAAAAGATAATAAGCAGGTGTAGTTCTTGCATTTGCCATATATAGCCACCCCAATAAGTCAACACATTCCACTCCACAAAGAACACAGCCTATAAAAATGTAGACCAGCATTTCCAATGAATTATCTGAGTGATGCAACAGTCATCTGACTAAAAGTCTGCTGTTGTCTGATCGTACAGCTCATAACCAAACTTGGCACCATTTTACAGTAGCATGTCAACCCAGCCACACCTGACGCCCAAGCTCCGCTCTGTGCTGCCGAATGCCTAGGTAGTGGACGAGACCCCCAGCCTTACTCACAGGTGTCAATAGTCACAAGGGAGTCATCAAAGTCTTCTTCGTCCTCTTCCGCCGGCGGCGGGGGGTATCCTGACCTGTGAGACAGACAGCCCAAGGTCGGTATGATCAGGCCGTTGCTCAGCTGACACATTTATCCAAAATTATTATGTTACATAAAGCAGTCAAACAAGTCAATTTTGGGGGGCCTCAACCCCAGCACCTTCTGGTTTTACAAGTACAGGCAGTCCCTGGGTTGCCTAAAAGTCTACTATATTCAAAATTTGGGTTAGATAAGATGGTTCGTAATAACAAACACAACTGCTAATTTGTGACGCTCATGACAACATTGCACGACTTCACTGGGGATGTTCATTGGCTCGAGGTACAGTAGAGTATGTAGTTACTCTTATTTTTGCCGTATAATTATTACTACATACTGTATTATTATTTTTCCAATTTAATGACAAATTTGACTTAAAGACAGATTTATGGATCTTGTTTGTAACCTGGGGACTGCCCATACTTGTAACTGGAAGGTGCTGCAGTTGAGGCCCCCAAAAGGGACTTGGGAGTTATACCTCTTGTCTTCACAGTGCTCATAGTAGCTGTGTGCATTGTCCTCCTTGTAAGGCCTCTTGCGGCCATACCGCATTTCCTTGGTGCCCTCTTCCTCCTCCCAGTCATCGACCGACCCCCGTGCTTGATGACACTCATCTGTCTGCCCAGACTCCTCTTCCTCCTCCGTTTTCAGCTCTGTTTTCACATCAAACCCTACACAGTGCACATCACAGATCTGCTTTTACACATCCTCCCCACATTGTTTCTGGTGGCATGCACATCTCTGGGAGGACTTTCAGGTTGTCCCGTGCACTCTAAATGAGAACTGTCCTGGTTTTGGCTTCCCTACCAGGTTAGAAAGGGTTTGGTGTAACTGGGTTACTCATCGACTGCCTGCGTACTCAGTATGTGACAGATCTGCCTGTAAACCGGGGGCATATTAAAAATCTTATGGGTAATTAAGAAGGTGGTGCATTTGGGAAGTGCTTTGAACATGTAACACTCTTTTATAAATAATAAGAAAAACTAGCAACATACCATCATGATCAGTTATGATGCAAAACAATACAGAACTCACAAGGCTGCTGGCCAGGATGCATCCCTACATCTGGTTTAGACCGATGGTCTCCCAAAATCTCCAGGCTTTCTTCACCAGCTTCGTGATGGAAACCTCCCATGTGGGGGTTGAACTTTTGACCTCCCTCCTCCTTGATCTCTCCACCTTGCCCAGTCTCTTTTTCTAGGTGCTCATTTTCATCTTCCTTATCTTATACAAGAAGAACAGTGGAATTACTAAACAGATGACCACAGTCCAATCAGATTGGAAGGCAAGCCCTCTAAATGAGGATTTAGCGCAAAAATCACACCCGGCCTGCCCGCACCCACTTTACAGCTGTCAAACTCGTTTTTTTTTGTTTTTTTTTAACTCGTTCTTTTAAATGGACTCATACCTGCATGACGACACACTGCGAAACCGGGATCCCCGCCGCTAAGTCCCGCTCCCTCCGCGGAAGCCTCCCGGATGTCTAGCTGCTCCTTCAGCTCGTTTACCGGGTGCTTCTTCACGTCTGCACCACTCATGCCGACTGGTTAAAGGATCAGACGACTAGTTAAGACCTGGTTGTCAGAGGGATGGCGCCGTCGCTAACACATTCCAGCCTATCGGCGCATTGGCAGACGAGACACGAACAGTCTTTTGTCCGTCGGTTTTAAAAAATCTATGCATGGATTATTACCGTAGTGACGCTGGCGCATCACGCGCAGAATCCCCGTTTTAATATCAACCGCCTCCCCCCACTAACCCCGGACTGATGCAGTCTAGCATCCTGGATACAGCATCAAACTACATGACTAAGGGATATGATGCAAACACACAGACCAGCCCCGCAATTCAGCATATGCACCTGCAAATCAACATCCATAATTGAAAGCTGTGTACATTAATGAGTAAGTGAATATTTGCGTGTTTTGGACGTTACCTACTGGACGAGTCCGACAGCTGCTCCTCATTCGCGTAATGGTGACGCGATAAGCAGCCTCGGCCCCATTACCGCCCCCTACCTTCTGCCATAGAAATTAACTCCCGTCACGGACTGAGCTGTTGTAGACCAAACTTTGGAATTTACGACCATGTAAGGAGGTGAAGACGAACGGTCTTTTATTGGTCGAGCAAACTCAAATTTTTGGTTGGGCGTGGAAAAGTTTTACAATTACTACAAAGACATGCAGGGTTTCCAACTCTCAAGCATTGGGCGTGACCATGGGCATAAATTGTGGGAGATAGGGAGTGTAACACCCCCAATAATCAGAACCAGCCAATACAACCCCCCTCACCAATAATCATATTGTCATGATGAATCAATGGAGACCTCCCCCTGCCCCCCCTGCCCCCCAATGTTTAATCCAAAGTTACATCCTTGGGGGTGACACTCGCTCTTTCAAACTGTCACACAAGAAATCTCATGGCAAATCTGCTAGAGCAGTGTTTCCTAACCCAATCCTAGAGGAACCCCAGACAGCCTATGTTTTTGCTCCCTCTCAGCTCCCAGCCAATCAGGAACACTGAATACCTGGTACAGGTGAACTGGGAGCTGAGAGGAAGCAAAAATGTGGACTGTCCTGGGTTCCCGGAGGACTGGGTTGAAAACAATGCCCTGGAGACTATTTACAAGGTAATAAAACTGCTACATACATGTAAATGCATGTGCAGAAATTTCATTTCAGCCAGCTGACCAAAATTGGCATCCCTTGACACATTCTTACCAAAGTGTGCGCCACTGGCTCTCCAAGGACATTTATAGGCCTTGAGAATAATGAATAATACAGAGGTATGACAAGTCCATAATTAATCCCCCTGAATGACTGCCATTTCTGACAGTTCGTGGTTGTCTGAGAGCATGGTGAAACCGCTGAGGAACTTCCCAAAACTTGAGAATAGAGGTCAACCTGCAACTGTGATGGATGCTAAAGTACAAAAAGAAAACTTATCAAAAAATAATTTATTTTACAATAATTCATTTACAGGTCACCTTTTGCATACACCATTCCATAAATCAAAACGCAATGTTTTAAATACATATCCTAATACTGAAATTCCTATAACTGTATATGAACCCAACAAATATGTGAAAATGGATGACAACTTATAATAATGGCTGGATTTTTAAAACAAAATTACCAGTGTTACAAGACAAATTTCCTTGTTTTATAAGGGCCTGGTCACTCCCAGTCACATGGACTAACCTGATCCCCGGGTTAACTGAGAAATCCAGCCCAGGGAAATTACACAATTCAACAGGTGCACATCTCCAACATGAAAATACAGAAAGCATGTAATTTTCTGTCAAATAAATGTCATGCCAAAGTGTTTAACAATATCATTTTAATGATCTTCACAAACTCATCAGAAAGTCAAGATAATAAAACTATCAGTGAAATTCTGTGAGATTTACATTAGGACATGCTGGTAGCACGTAGATCTTGGTGAGGTCTTGAACAATGATGAGAAACATGAAGCCTTGAAATATAGTGAGCAAGACTGAACCAAATACTGACACAATAAAGTTAAAATTGGCTTCACACCAAGTTAATGTAAATTATTGGTCTAAACTTGCTGCATGGACATTAACCAAATATTGATATTGGCAGGAACAGAAAATGGACACATTTCATTCCTGTGTGCTTTGTGACATGCCAGAGCACAAGGCAGTGCTCCCCTGTCCCTTTTTAGAGAGCTGGAGAGAGCACCATATGTGGAAAAATTATGCCTTTGTACTAAGATATAGTAACACCACACATGTACTGCACCAGTTGCATACCAAGCTGCTGAAATTCATCCACTATTTGCCAGAGGGGGCAGGTAGGGCCATCAGCACCCGGTTGACCTCCCTCAGTCGGGTATCTAGAATCTCCATTTCCAGCTTGACTTCGGCTAGCTGTGTCTGTAAGTCAGAGATGTTCTGGTTCAGCTCCTCCTCCTTGCGGCGTGAGTTTGCCGTCTGCCTGCTGTATTCCAGAACCAGGCAGGCCCCACCGACCATGAAGATGATGGCCTCCCCCACAAGCTCCGCCCCCAGATCAGCCGCAGCCTCCTCATTTAGGGGTTTAATTGCAGCCCCACGGAATCCCATGATCCTCATCTTGGTCCTCATCTCGATCCAGTGATAAACTGCATGAAAAGTGATCTTTCTGTAAGTTCTATCAAAATACTTAATAAGCAATGTCATCCAAATAGTTCTGACAACGTCTCACTGATTCTCTCTTCTTTTTATTTACTATACTTTCCACTGGACACAGACAGAACACATTTTCATTTATTTGGCAGACGCTTTTATCCAAAGCGTCGTACAATTGAGAAAGCAGGAACAGCCCCGGAGCAACCTGGATATCGGCCGTGCGATCTTCCTATAACGGTGAGCCACACACGGTCAAAATAAATAAAGCCACATGTAACATGAACTTAGAATCACTGTAAAACGACCCAAAGCTGCACGCTACCGTCAGATAACGACCCGTGTTAAAAATATGGCGTCTAAAATATGATATTTCTGGGCAACTGTAAGTCACCGTTAGATTCTGGATGTTACGGAATAGCATGTTTTATTTTTGGTTTCTTTTTTATGAACAGCAAATAACACTTTCACTTCACAGGTATCTTCAATGACAAATGGATAACACCCCAAAAATATTATTTGTCGATTCATAGCATAAACGCCAGCCCCTTAAACAGACAAAGCCGGCCAATTGGTGTAAATCAATGTCAACCAGATAAGAAAGGACCAATGAAAGGAAAGCTTCAGTATCCAGAAATTTGATAGGTTCTAATTCAGAGAAGCTCGATCCCTATTGGCTTATGTTCCCATTTTTATTCCAGTTCAATCCATAACTACCCCTGGGTTATTTTACAGGACATAGCGTTATAACCAGTTTAAATGTTACAGCTTCACTTACGCTGTGCCGGAGGCAGGCAGACATAATTCTTGAAGAACTCGCTTCTTCGAGCCCCCGCTTTTATTCGGTTAGCGACCGGTTTACTCATCTGCCGCACGCCTAAATAAAGCAGCTTGGCGATAGGAAAAGCACCGACAACCATCTTGGCGGAAATACGGGGGGTGGGTTGAAGACGGGGTTAAAAGCGAAACTGACGCCTGATTAATATTCATGACGTCTACTTAATAATGCAGACTTTGATTCTATTTTCATTATAGTTTAACGGTGATGGTTATCACGTCCTACGGACCGAAACTGTCAGTGCTTTTAAAAATGCATGACTGGTAGCTTTAGCTGCAACTAGCAATCTACATTCCCCATATGAATAACGCCTCAAATGAAAACTATTTCAGAATAAAACATTCCCTTTAAATAATGTATAAGTAATTAGTCTTTAGAATAAAGACATAGAAAGGTGCGCAACACTGTGAACATTCCTGTATTCTGAATAATGCAAAAAAACATAACTATTCATAGCGTGTTGTTACATTTTATGAAGCACTGCAACTTTCAGAGTATGCATTATAAATTAGTGCCAATGTGGATAGAATGTCGTAAATGTCTGAACGTACCCGGAACACCTGCAGACGAATGTGTGAAGATATATTAAAAAAAAAAAGTTAATATAAGGCCCGCAGCGAGAAGGGGGTCCGGAGGACTTACCTGTGCCAGTGGTGTCACGCCAGCACCTGGATCCAGTTACCGCGCAGTGGGCTGGACTGAATCGCATTAACAGTGAATCCGAAGACGCCCTCGGCGCCTCCGTCAGGCACCAGCATAACTCACTTCGCATAACTTGGAAAAAGGGTCAATCGGAGCTACATAAACTGGAGGGGATCGAGGATTTCCGATCGGGTAAGCCTGGAGTATTTTTTGTTTGGACATTGTCCGGCTTGCACCTATGTAGCTTGGATTAAACTCCGTTAAAAGAATGTGCTTTCCTTTCGGGTTGTTTTCATAGTATAAATTTACTTTTAGTTGAATAAGTAGCATATTCGATGTTAGCACAAAAATGTCAAAGTCTCCGTACGAGTATGATTGTTTATAACACTTTTGATTAGCTGTTTTTTTAAGCTCTACCACACTTTGGCGAGTGTCTGCAAGAAGGAGTCATAGGAGGAGGCTGGGAGGTTTTTAATGGAAATCAGATGTTTTCGTGGTTCGAATAAAAACGATTTTACTTGATGCGCTGGACAGGACAAAGAGGGGATTTAGTATTTATTCGTTTCTTTAGCTACGGACAGAACAAAGGTCGAAATAATCTTTTGTATAAGAATGTTATGTAGACGTAGAAATTGATATATATATTTTGTAGTTTTTTTGCGAGCTGGCAGGCTTCTTGATCTGTAAAACTACCATCCGAGTAGTCAGCAACATTATTAAGTACGTCTCCTACAGTTATTCTGTGCAGTAATCAAAATTGTGTATTTACGTGTGAATTATGCATTGATTAAAACTTCGGGTTTTAATGTCAGCAAAAGTGACCCACATTGCGCTTTCAAGTCCCTCAAAATACTATATGGCAGCGGGGCATTGTGATACCATTGTTAATGATTTATTATTATTATTATTATTATTAATGATCATGCGTATCTACAATTATCCAAACATGTATTGCTAGAGAATGCAGTA